>JADBJO010002527.1:110000-122500 GCA_016801955.1 Conus betulinus
CATCTCCGTGCAAGCCTCAAAGTGTAAAACAATTCATCAATCTTCGCCCAACGACGATCGGTCCTGCCTCCTGTTACAGCCAGTTTAATTTGGTAATTAACCAGCAGGCGGGGAAAGAAGACTGGGGAGAATGGAGACAGAGAGGGGGGGGGGGGGGGAGGGAGGGAGGGAGGGTGAAGGGGAGGGGGTAGAGGAGGCAGGAGGAGGCGCAGGAGGAGGAGCAGGAGGAGGCGCAGGAGGAGCAGCAGGAGCAGGGAGGGTTGGGTGTGTGGCGGCGAGTTCAGTGCTGTTGTTCTACAGGCCGGAGTCTACTGGGTCTCTTAGCCCGTGGAAGCGCACTGAAAAGAGAGGAGGGAAGCGACGATGGTGAGATTAGAGATTTTCTCTGGGTCAGATTCGCGGAGAGAGAGAGAGAGAGAGAGAGAGAGAGAGAGAGAGAGAGAGAGAGAGAGAGAGAGAGAGAGAACTCTGAACTCTGAAAATTAAATTGTAAGGCCACCGGCCTGTATACAATGAGTACACGTTCTTGTTACAGAATAACCCTATTTATAATGATTACTCGACAGAGAGTAGGATGTCATGTTCGACCTGTGCTGAAAGTATGGGTTGTTTACCTGCTTTGGACTGGACAGTGTGCTTTTGTGCTGCAAGTAGGTTGCGGTCGTATTGTGTGACATGAGTATGTAACATAATGGTCTCTTGGGGGAGAGAGAGAGAGAGAGAGAGAGAGAGAGAGAGAGAGAGAGAGAGAGAGAAAGAGAGAGGGAGAGAGGGAGAGGAGAGAGAGAGGAGGAGGAGGAGGGGGAGAGGGTGAGGGTGCGGAGGGAGATGAGGTGGGGTGGGTAGTAGGGTGAGAGGGACACGAAGAGGAGTAGGGGTGGGGGTGGGGGGGGGGGGGGTGGGGAATTAGATATACTTCCAGGGTACCCCGCACATTGCCAGTGTGCGGATGTGATCGTCCTCGTCTGTTCTGTCTGTCTGTCTGTCTGTCTGTGCCTGTCTGTCTGTCTGTCTGTATGACATCGATCGCGATGTCTATCGCCGTTGACTGTGTTGTATTTCTTTTTTTCACAGAGGAAATGTGTTCGTTTGTTTGTTTTGTTTGTTTTTGAGTAATAAGAAGCCAGGAGGAGTCCCGCGTGAACGATTGCGGTAGAATGACTTTGAAAACTGAAAACCTGTTATCCGCCGTGGCGGGGCTTCCTGGTTGGCTGCTAATAGGCTCGATTCCCATCACAACTATCTGTGTGATCCCCCCCCCCCCCCCCCCCTCCTCCCGCCTCTGCTCCCCTTTTTGCTGCATGTAGTGCTGCCTTTCAACTCTTCCGTCAGTTCCGACAGGCGGTCATTCATGCTCCCTGCCGTGTCTTCCAAGTGGGTCAGTATGTCTGTGATTGTGATGTTTTCTGCATGGGGGTCTGAGTGCGCGCGCGCGTGCGTGCGTGTGTGCGTGCGTGTGTGTATGTGTGTGAGGTGTGCGTGCGTGCATGCGTGTGTGGTGTGTGTGTGTTGTTGTGTGTGTGGTGTGTGTGTGTGTGTGTGTGTGTGTGTGTGTGTTGTGTGTGTCTGTCAGGCGGTTGTGTCGACTGGAGGGGACCTTCACAAACGGCCCAACGGTCCCAGCGAGATCCAGTACTCCATGCTCCAGGGCTGTGGAGGCATTGAAACGGAGTGATCACCCCTACCGACATGCTCTCCTTCGCCCGCCAGGTGGCCATGGCTATGGTCAGTGATTTCGGATGTCGTTGTATTGGTGTTGTTGTTGTTGGTGGGGTGGGGGAGTGAGGGGGGGGGAGGGGGGGCGGGGTGGGGAGGGAGGGGACCTGGTGATGGTGGAGGCATTGAGAACGGAGTGATCGTGATCCCCTACCGACATTGCTGTCCTTCGCCCGCCAGGTGGCCATGGCCATGGTAGGGATGACCGGGGTCACTTTGAATTGGGATGTTTGTAGTGGGTTGTCCTGCTGGCTGGCTGTCCGCCTGTCTGTCGGTCTGTCCTTCCACCTGGTCTGGTCTGTCTGTCTGTCTCTGTTAGTTGGCTGGTTATTTTATCCGTTCTCTGTATGCATCTATGATCTATGTATAATATGTATGTATGTATATATGTATGTATGGAGATGGATGGATGGATGTGTGCAGATCTGGATGGATGTGGATTGATTATGTATGTATGTATGTATGTTGTATTTATGAATTGATGTAGGTATGGCAAGTATGTTATGTATGCATGTATGTCTGCATCTACAAATCTATTATGTATATATGTATGTGTGTTTGTCTCCTCTCTCACTCTCTCTCTCGCTCTCCAGGTCGCTATCCTCTCATCTCCTCCTCGTCTCTCTCTCTCCCTCCTTCTCTCTCGCTTCTGCTCATCTGCTTGTTTGAATTGTACAAGCAGAGAGAGAGAGAGAAGAGAGAGAGAGAGAGAGATGTATGTCTGTCAATCTGTCCGTCTGTCGGTCTGTCTATTTATCTCCATGTCTGTCTCTATCTATCTGTGTCTATCTATATGGCTGTCTAACAATCTGCCTATTCCACATCGGTAGCTTTTTCTGCGTGTTTCTGTGTGTGAGTGCATGTATGTGGGTGTGTGTTTGTGTCTGTGCGTGTGTCGGTGTGCGTGCGCGCGTATGCGCCTTTTGCACGCGCATCTATGTGTTGCATGTACGTATAGCTACAAGAAAATGTCACACTCCCTCCCACACCCCACAGCCCCCATTCTCACACCACCCCAAGGCATGTCAAATAGGGAGCCAAAAACAAGCAAACGGGTTTCTTCTTTCCCCTCGCCAGAAATAAGAATCATCTTTATCCACGTCATCATCTTCGTGTGTAGAACTCTTTGTTTGTCTGTCAGTCTGTCTGTCTGTCTGTCTGTCTGTCTGTCCCTCCCTCCCTCCCTCCCTCTCTCTCTCTCTCTCTCTCTCTCTCTCTCTCTCTCTCTCTCTCTCCCTCCCTCCCTCCCTCTCTCTCTGCATTTGCATAACATGTACACTTAATCCGCAGTCAACAGATTCATAGGCGTTGAGTTATGAACACGTAATCATTCTGTGTACAGAGAAACAAGGAGGTGTGGTATTTGCATAACCATAGTAATAAAGTTGGCTAAGTTTGGGTTAAAATCAATAAGAATCAATGAGACGATAATAAACTACTAAGTCTGTCGGATATTGTGTTTGATTTGAATGAACGTGACAAACGAAGTATTTGTGATAAGCTCCACACATTTAAATTTGCATACAGTTGGTCAGTTTGTTCTCATCTTAAACGATGGGTCATTTTGTGTATATGACTTAAAATGCGAATTTTGCTATAAAGACTAGCGACAGAGTTTGGAGACTTTCTGCACCGTACATTAAGTTAAAACCTAATTTCTCTCGAATGTGGACATGCATGTAAAGTATATAATAGCTACTAATTTTTAGTTGATTTTTTGTTCAGTTGCAGAGCATCGTAATCATCCTATACTACCAAAGGAAGCGGAAATAGTACAACAACTCTATAGAGCTCGAAGGAGGACCCTCTCCCCTCCCCCCACCCCCCATCCCTCCCCACCCCGGCAAGTATTTCCTGAATGAAATTTAGTATAGGGCTTCTTGTCGCATTTACTAATGAGCAAATTGTCAGAAATCCGTCCGATTCGTTTTAAAGCAATTAAGATGCAGTTAGGTTTTTCGTTCCTTTTTTTCCTTTCTTCAAATACGTGTCAGTGAATTTGTGTCCAATTATTACTGTGCTACAACGATTGCAGTTAACATCAACCCCTTCGTGAGGGGTAATGGCCTCACAATGAATACATTAGAATGAATCTTGACTCTCTGTCTCCCCCCCCTCCCTCCCTCCCTCTGTGTGTGTGTGTGTGTGTGTGTGTGTGTGTGTGTGTGTGTGTGTGTGTGTGTGTGTGTGTACCTGTATGTCTGTCTCTGTCTGTATGTCTTCTGTATGTTTGTCAGTCTGTCAGCCTGTCAGTCTATCTGACGGTCTGTCCGTCTGTCTGTCTGTCTCTCTCTCTCTCTCTCTCTCTCTCTCTCTCTCTCTCTCTCTCTCTCTGTCTCTCTTCCCCCCACCCCCCCGGTGCGAACCCTGGCTTCTTTTCTCTCCTGTGTTCTCCGCATTTCGCTGTACTGGCCTTTCAGGTATGTTGATGCCATGGCCAGCTGTAGTCTGCCTCCACTATGCTGATGCCAGACAGGTCTGTTCCCCGGTCATTATTGATGTGGTTTAGACCCCGGCCGACTACAAGGGGTCCATCATGGCTGTTGTTCCCTCAGCATCGATCCAATATTTGGATAAGAAACACTTGATTCCACACGTGTGTTTGAAACGGCTTAAAACTGGATCGATCTTTTTAAAGACCTCTTTTGCAAGCTCAATGATCCTATTTTGTGACCCCCCCTGCACTAGGCTGTCATGGAGTCGGCTTGAAAGCGTATGTCAAACGTCCTGCAGATCCCAACACTCCGTCAGTAGCTGTGTCCTAGTGAATGGATCATCGCATGGCGTGCACCATGGAGCCCCCTTAGGTCCCACACTGTATGGACCCCCCCCCCCCCCCCTTCTCTGTGTGTGTGTGTGTTTGTGTGTGTGTGTGGTGTGTGTGTGTGTGTGTGTGTGTGTGTGTGTGTGTGTGTGTGTGAAAGAAATGATCTGAATGTAGTGGACACCTGTCTGTCTCTGTAGTGCGGTCGTCAGTGGCAGGTGGAGAAGGTTCTTGTTGCTTTGGGAGGACCTGAATGAGTGTATTATCTGCCTGTTGTATGCCAGTCTTTATTCCCCAGATATTTTTACTCTACTATGAACCCTAGTCTCATACAGAGACCACATTACCAACTTGGAGGTCCAGACCAGAGTAAGGCAAGCCTTTGGACCATACGAAGACCTGTTGTCCGCAGTGAAAAGGTCAATGAGATGGTATCATGGTCATATATCAAGATCAACAGGACTTGCCAAAACCATTCTACAAGGAACAGGGCAGGAGACAAAAGGAGAGGAAGACAGACAAAGAGATTGGAGGACAACATCAGTGCATGGACTGGCCTCACACTCAGCAACTGCCTCAGAGCGTCTGAGAACTGGGAGGAGTGGAGGAAGCTGGTAGCGAAGTCTGTGGCGCCCCAACGGTCTTCAAGACTCCGAGATAGGTGATAAGTGATGACCTTTGGTTTTCAGATCTGCGGAGGGTAAAGATAATCTGAGGGATTCTCTATCTGCGGCATTCTAGGAAAGATGATGAGACATCTCATTGCCCTCAGTGCCGCTAGAACCAAGACTTAGCGAGAACAGTGTTGTTGCAACCATCGGGTTTCAGAGAGCGGTAAGTCTTTGGTTTTTCCTTTCGTTTTAGATTCGGACGTTCAGGGTGACTAAGATTACGATCAGCAGTGGAGTCCACAAGGTGGAGAGAGGATGGGACAATCCATACGTCCAGACTGATGGACTATGTTGACGACTAGGATCAAGGTTGTGACCTCAAGAGGTCGTCTACATGGAGCTGCCGGAGGGAATGTGTTTTGAACACTATTGAACTGGAGTTGAATAAAAAGCAACAGAAGTGACACCATCTCCAGACTTGAATCCTCAGGAAAATATTCTTTGATAGGATGCGGTTTTGGACACAGCTAGGGAAAAAAAAACGTGAGGGGTGGGGGACACCAGAAAGCTGGCGGAGTCTCTGTGGATAGAAACCAGATCAAAGAAAATGTTCGATGTTGGAAAAGTCCATTGGATGATGGCCTGAAAATGTGTAGGTCACAAATAATTAAATCAATGTCAGCATTTTGCCATAGTGGAAGACTACGTATTCCTAGGGACAGAATGGAACTGGACTAGCGTTTTCTTTTCCATTTTCTGGTTAAATTCTGGGGTTAAAACTTAAAACAGTCTTAGCAGGGTTCTAGGTGAAGAGAACGTGCTCAAACAATTGTTAGAGTTTTAATCTACGCAAAGAGGAGTGATTCTCCTTCCTCTGCACACTCGCTGTACACTGAAGCGGCACGGAATATTACGGATAGTCAGGGATGGATCAGAGTTTAAGGTGGGGTGCTGGGAAATGTGTTAAGCCGGCGTCCAGGGCCGCCTAGGCCCCGGTGGGGTCTAAGGGCAACGCCCCGGTGGGGGGGCAAAGCCCCCGGCCGAAAATTGGTTTTTTTGACATTTTAAAAGCTGTTTTGTGGCATCTCCTGTGAGCTAGGGAGACATTATTAATAGCGTTTTTTAAGCCGAGGGTGGGGGGGGGGGGGGGGGGGTTGAGCCGAACGGGGTGTGCTGTAGTACCAAAGCCCCCCCCCCCCCCCGGATCCGGCCCTGAGTGTATAGAAACCACAGCACTGAGATAAGGTCTTTCACAGAAGCGGCACGGAATGCCACGGATAGTGTGTAGAATCACACTGTATCCAGAAGCGGCACGGAATGCCACGGATAGTGTGTAGAATCCACAGCACTGAGAAAAGGTCTTTCAGACTACTAACTAGAACAGCTACAGCCTGATTTGGGGAGGGGGAGATTAAAGGCTCGTAAAGATGGAGGGAGAGTTTTCTCGACAGCTTCCTTATCGGTGCTGGCCACAACTTGAGACGCCCATGGCTTTGCTTGTTAGGTACTGGATGGGACTGTTGAAGCTGAGCTTTAGATTGAAAACAATTCAGACAGTTAGCTCCTCTCGTAGCTGAAATGATTGAAAAAACATTCAGACAGTTAGCTCCTCTCGTAGCTGAAATGATTGAAAACAATTCAGACAGTTAGCTCCTCTCGTAGCTGAAATGATTGAAAACAATTCAGACAGATTTAGCTCCTCTCATAGCTGAATGATGATTGAAAACATTCAGACAGTTAGCTCCTCTCGTAGCTGAAATGATTGAAAACAATTCAGACAGTTAGCTCCTCTCGTAGCTGAAATGATTGAAAACAATTCAGACAGATTTGCTCTCCTCTCATAGCTGAAATGATTGAAAACAATTCAGACAGTTAGCTCCTCTCGTAGCTGAAATGATTGAAAATAATTCAGACAGATTTAGCTCCTCTCGTAGCTGAAATGATTGAAAACAATTCAGACAGATTTAGCTCCTCTCATAGCTGAAATGATTGAAAACAATCCAGACAGATTTAGCTCCCCTCGTAGCTGAAATGATTGAAAACAAATCAGACATATTTAGCTCCCCTCATATCTGAAATGATTGAAAACAATTCAGAGTTAGCTCCTCTCATAGCTGAAATGATTGAAAACAATTCAGACAGATTTAGCTCCCCTCATAGCTGAAATGATTGAAGATTTCAGGCAGCCTTGAAGGTTGGCGAAGCGTTATCGAAAACCGTAAATATAAATAGAATTTTTAGGTAGATTTAAATATGAAACTACTTTTGTCGGCTCGTGTGTGTGTGTGTGTGTGTGTGTGTGTGTGTGTGTGTGTGTGTGTGTGTGTGTGTGTGTGTGTGTGTGTGTGTGTGTGTGTGTGTGTTAGTCTCTGTCTGTCTGCCTGTGTCTTTGTCTGCGTCTGTTTGTCTGTGTGTCTCTGTCTGTGTCTGTCTGTGTGTCTCTGTCTGTGTCCGTCTCTCTGTGTGTCTTTCCGTCTGTGTCTATCTGTGGTGTGTCTTTGTCTGTGTCTGTCTGTCTCTGTGTCTCTGTGTCTGTCTATGTGACTCTCTGTGTCTGTCTGTGTGTCTCTGTCTGTGTCTGTCTGTCTGTATGTATGTCTTTGTCTGTGTGGCTTTTGTCTTGTCTGTCTGTGTGTCTTTGCGTCTGTGTGTCTTTGTCTGTGTCTGTCTGTCAGTGTGTCACTCTGTCTGAGTTTGTCTGTGAGTGTTTGAGGGAAATTGATAGAAACCATGGTTCATCAGTCCTACCGACATTCTGGTTCCCCTTGTCCCCCCCCCCCCCCTCCCTCTCTCTCTCTCTCTCTCTCTCTCTCCTCTCTCTCTCTCAACTCACCGCTTTTTTTCTCCCCTGTCTCTAGCTCTTAAATACCCCCGTCAGTATTTTTGGCGATGGTTCCCCTGTTGGAAAGATGGATGCTGTTAAATACCCCCGTAGTATTTGTGTGTGGTACAGATTGTTGGAAAGGTTGTGTGTGTGATCCTTGTGTGTGTGTGTGTGTGTGTGTGTGTGTGTGTGTGTGTGTCTTCATGTGCGTGATAAAGACAGTATGTACCTGATGTACACGGCAGCAACAAATGTTAAAGGGAACCCCACCCCCACTCCCCACTCCCTATTTTTGTACGTTTCAAGTACCGAGCCAAAACAAGCGAGGCGGGTGTTCCCTATACAGCGCCAAAAAAATCTGATCTGTTTTCTTCTTCTTCTTCTTTCTTCTTCTTCACGGATAAGAAACCCGAAGATCACAGGTACATGGAAGACCACTGGCACGAGGACCAGCAATAAACCCTTTCAGATTCCTTCAAACCTTCCAGAATATCAACACCATCTGTTGCCGGTGGCTGCAAAGACGAACACTGCCGTACCACTTACACACCGGCCACTCGTTTTGCACACACCTGCGTCCTTTAAAAACATAAGGAGTGTTCTTGGTGCATACCCTGGATATGCCCCAAATGCGCTCTCTCCGAGTTTTGGCGTGACGTCAGAAAAACGCACTTTACAAAAAGTGGACTCCATGAAAACCTTGTTGAGATATTCTCAACCGGATGTGAATTTTGATTTTTCTAATACGCATTATTATCAATTTTTTTTTCTTAACCAGAATCAGATTTGAAGTCGACTTGTCTTTAAAGCTGTTTGCTACATGAAATGACCTTCCTTCTCTCTCTCTCTCTCCTCTCTCATCTCCTCTCTCTCGCCACTCTCTCTCTCTCCTCTCTCTCTCTCTCTCTCTCTCTCTCTCTCTCTCTCTCTTTCGTTGTTGTGTGGTAAGAGCTTTAAAATGTCATCCTGTGTTGGGGCTGTTTTTCAAACAACAACATCTCTTAGGGGGGGCATGGATACTACGCCAACCAGCGCACGCTCAAGTGAAGTGTTTTACTGGCACAGTCTGTCAGGACGTTGTGCACTTTCGTCCAGTGGATGTCCGCTCTGTGGACATTGGTCCCGCGGTCACACCTTTTCACAACGGGACACATGTATATGTATATGTTAAAGAATTCCGACTGATAGTAATCTTTGTAAACACATTCACACAAACTAATCATTGTAAGCCATCAGAAGCCACATACAGACGCACACAAAGACACACGCACAGGCACACACAAACACGCATACACAAAATACACACGCAAACAAACACACAGGCACACAACACACAACACACACACAGACACGCGTTCGCGCGCGCACACGCCCACACACACACTAGCTCGCGCGCATGTACGCACGCACGCACAACGCATGCGCGCACGCTCGCACGCACGCAAGCACGCACGCACGCACGCACGCTCACACACAAATACACACACACACACATACACACACACACACGTACGCACGCACGCACGCACGCACGCACGCGCGCGCGCGCAGGCACGCACGCAAGCACGCGCACACACACACACACACACACACACACACACACACACACACACACACACACACACACACACACAAACGCCGGTCTTCAGCTAGAGTAACTGCCAGGTAAAGACGAAGGGAGATCAATGTGCTAGGATTTCGAGAATCACAAGATTTTATTTATAGTTCGTATTTCTTGAGTCAGTCAGTGCGTATTGCTTGCGGAGGGGGTGGGGGTGGGGGTGGGGTGGAGAGACGGAGAGAGAGAGAGAGAGAGAGAGAGAGAGAGAGAGAGAGAGAGATAGAGAGAGAGAGAGAGAGAGAAATACGGATACAGATACGGATAGTTTAATCATGTTTAGGCCGTTGCCCCTTATGTAGGGGGTACATATACAAACAATTGTCCAATCTGGCATTTATAATCAATGACATCCTTTGTAATAAACTTTGCAATATTTTTTAGAAATGAGAATAGAACGCAATTAAAAGCCTTGTAAAAATAGATTGACAAATTTCTGACCGCTTTTTTCATGTGCACATGCCATAAGCAACGCTAGTTTAAACTGAATTGGCACCTTATAATATTTCAACGGTGTTCTGTCAAAATCATGTCCTTTTTTTTTTATCAACTAATGTAATGCCACACTCTTGAATACAGTCATTTTGAAGAGGCGAGAACACACATGTGAAAGCCGTCAGAAACTCCTGTTGGTCACGTCAATGACACATACTCCAACAATACTGTGAGGTCACGTCAATGACACATACTCCAACAATACTGTGAGGTCACGTCAATGACACACACTCCAACAATACTGTGAGGTCACGTCAATGACACATACTCCAACAATACTGTGAGGTCACGTCAATGACACACACTCCAACAATACTGTGAGGTCACGTCAATGACACACACTCCAACAATACTGTGAGGTCACGTCAATGACACATACTCCAACAATACTGTGAGGTCACGTCATGGACACATACTCCAACAACACTGTGATCCTGTCATGACACACACTCTGTCTACTTTGTGTATCAATGACACTCTCTCCAACGTACGGCTGGGCACGTAAGCACACACTTATCAATACTGTCTCACTCAATGACACATACTCCCAATCTGTCTCACGTCTGACACATACTCCAACAATACTCACTCTCGGAATCACTTTGATCCTGTCTGTCTGTCTGTCTCCTGTCTCTGTCTCTCTCTCGTCGGCTGGGCTATAAGCAACATTATCTTCTCTCTCTCTCTCTCTCTCTCTCTCTCTCTCTCTCTCTCTCTCTCTCTCTCTGTCGGTGTGTGTGTGTGTGTGTGTGTGTGTGTGTGTGTGTGTGTGTGTGTGTGTGCACGCGCGTGTGCCTGCCTGTCTGTCCGTCTGTCTTTTTGTCTCTCTGTCTGTCTGTCTCATTCACCTTCCTCTCTAACTGCCCATCACTCCCAAGGCGCCGCTCATTTCAACTCCTCCCCACACCCCCTACAGCGACAGAGGATGGTGTTTGATGAAGATTGTCCTGGGGTTTTTGGTTTGTTCCTTTTTACACTTGCGCCCCCCCCCCCCCCCCCCCCCCCCCCCCCCCCCCCCCACCGCTTCCACCCACCCTCACCTCGCTACCCCCCCAAATGAAAAATTCTAGCGGGTGGAGAGGGGGGGGGGGGGGGGGAGGAGGGGAGTTGAGCGGAGAGGTGGAGGGTTGGGTTTGGGAATGTTTGGGGGAGAGGTCACTCGGTGTAGGCGCTTTCGCCAGAGCCCACGCCAAGTCGTTGAGCGCACTTACCTTCGTATCTAAAGCGAGGGGATGGATTTGAAGCTAAGAGCGATCGGGATCAACGCACCATCTCAGCAGCCGTATGAAGACCATTTAGCTTGAATGGAGCTTTTTTGCAAGCCATTTCGTTTTCGTGAAAAAACTCATCAACACGGAACAGAGGGTTACTTTCCCCGGAAAAGCGGGCCGACTAGGGCTGGATTTGTTTGTTTGTTTGTTTGTTTGTTTGTTTTTGTCGCAGGATGTTTAGCTGCACGTGGTGGTTAGCTTGGTGATCATTAGCGGGTTTTTTTTTTCAGAACATACAGTTGTTTTCTCGGGAGAAGAAGGTGGGTGGGGGGATAAGCTTTTTTTTTTTTTTTTTTTTTTTTTTTTTGTAAACCCGATTCACTGACAAATGTATTACCGGGATCATTAGCTGTTTTCCTCACCGGCACAACTACCTATCCTTGTTGGCAACCTGACTGTCTTACGGGTAAAGAGTACACACCTCTTCCCCTCCCCCTGCACCCCCCCCCCCCCCCCCCCCCCCCCCCCCCCCCCCCCCCCCCCCCCCCCCCTTCTCACCCGGTATAAACTGCTTTGACAGGAAAGCACATGACAAGCAGGGATAATTTGCCGTGTTCTCGGATAATCAACTGCTTTACCGGACATGTCCGGCGCTCTGTGGAAAACTAGCCGTTTCCCGTGGAGAAAATTCTGTTGACACAAATATGTTACCATTCAGTCTCAGGATTCTGTTTGACACGAACACATGTTACCATTCAATCTCATCATTCTGTTGACACGAACATGTTACCTTTCAATCTCATCATTCTGTTGACACGAACATGTTACCATTCAATCTCAGGATTCTGTTGATACGAACATGTTACCAAATAATCTCATCATTCTCTTGACCGGAACATGTTATCATTCAATCTCAGGATTCTGTTGGCACGAACATGAAGCCATTCAATCTCATCATATTGTTTGACACGAACATGTTACCATTCAATCTCATCATTCTGTTGACACGAACATGTTGCCATTCAATCTCAGGATTCTGTGACACGAACATGTTGCCATTCAATCTCAGGATTCTGTTGACACAAACATGTTACCATTCAATCTCAGGATTCTGTTTGACACGAACATGTTGCCATTCAATCTCAGGATTGTGTTGACACGAACATGTTACCATTCAATCTCAGGATTCTGTTGACACGAACATGTTACCATTCAATCTCATCATTCTCTGTTGACACGAACATGTTGCCATTCAATCTCA
>JADBJO010002527.1:127500-132500 GCA_016801955.1 Conus betulinus
GCCTCCGACTCCTCCTCCAACCCCACCGCCCCAGACCTCTTCTCCCAGGACCTAATGGCCTCCCAGTCGGCCCGTGACGTCATCTCCGGTTCCTCCGAGTCCGGGTCGTCGGCCACGGCGTCCTTGCGGCGGCGTCGGCGTCTGGCGGTCTGCTGAGGCCTCTGCCCGCCCCGGCCCTGAGGAGGCCGCCCATGACCATTGACGTCTGCATCCACCAGAAGTCCACGGAACACTTGATGCGGCCCAGCGAGAGCGACTCCAGCCCCTAGGGAGCATTGGGTGGAGGGGCGGGAAGGGAGGGGTGGGAGGATGTGCCAGAGACTGCCCTCGCTGTCTCCGGGTGGCTGAGTCAGTGGAGCATGTCGGGCACTCCAGCTGCAGGGAACGTTACTCTGGGCCAAGTCGGGAAGCTGGGTGGGGATGGGGTGGGGAGGAAGGGGCGGGGCGGTGGAGGTGAAGGGCCCTCCATTGGTCTCCCTGGGCTCAGACCTCACGCTGGGAGTTAGCGTTGTTTGTCACAGTGGCCTTGTCTCAAACCGGACGGTGGGGACGTTGTTGTGGGGGACGATTGTGTAGGCCAGGTCAGCGAGACGAGGAACCCTGACCACTCGCCCCTCCGGCCGGACAGTGTGGACCTTGGGTTGTGTCCGGACACCGTGGCCTTCTCACTCACATCGACAGAGCTGTTGTCTTCTTTCCTTCCCGTCTTGTGCCGGACAATGATCCAGGATGCCAGAGTCCGCCCACCGCTGACCTCACGGAGAGGTCACTCCAGAGTCCGCCCACCGCTGACCTGACGGTGAGGTCACTCCAGGAGAAACGGGGAGCCCGGACGACATGGCAACGGCTCCTGGACTTGTCTTGTTGCTTTGCTCAGGATTTCTCAGGATTTGTTTTTGATGCACGCTTTCGGAACATTTCAAGGAATCGGCAAACCATGTGTCACAGTGTGTAGGTTGACTGCAATTTGTGTTTCAGACGAGGATGGCAGTAAAAGGTGTATGATCTGACAGCTGCTTACAATACACTTGGTGGTCTTCATGTCCTTGGCGATCTTCATGTCCTTGGTGATCTTGATGTACTCCGTGTGAACTTAATTTATTGCCTGGGCTTCAGGAGAGCCGGAGCAGCTGGCTTTTGTGTGACAACGCTCATCATGGTGCTGCCGACGGTGATGACGCTGGAGTCCTGTATATACCCACAACAAACAGAAGAAACAACAACACACCTGCTTGCCATAGTGAGAAACGCTGCAAAATATGTAGTCTATAATTACGCTCATCTTTACGTGAAGGAATAGGGTTGAAAGTTTGACAGTTTGAAAATAGTTCTAGGTTCTATTTCTTTGAAAATAGTTCTAGGTTCTATTTTCTTTCTTTTTTCTTTTCTTTTTTTTTTTGCGTGAAGTGGAGACGGTGGCACGCGAATCATGTTGTACAAACAGCATTAGATTGTTTTGAGAGATGAAGATCCTTGGCCTCCGAGCTCTGAGTCTGAGGTCTGGTGCCTGACAAACTTCTTATCTTAATCCGCCCTGTTTTCAGCCTTCATCGTCAAATACCCGCACAAGAAGAGAGAGAGAGAGAGAGAGAGAGAGAGAGAGAGAGAGAGAGAGAGAGAGAGAGAGAGAGAGAATATCATGATGGCATATCTTCTCAATACTTATGGTGACAATGACTGCGTTTGATGATATACCGTATCCGTTCATTTTCGTCCCCCGCTCCCCCATCTTCACCTCGCTGTTCTCTTCTTTAAGTTGCCATTTTCATGATTTTCATGTATTTTCTGGAGCTGAGGTCAGAATTCCTGTCATCATTGTTCTTCTAGGATGCTGGTGGCCCTCATGCAGTGAACGTTACACGTGAGGACTGTGGACAGGAATTCCCCTTTCTGAAGATCTTGAGAGGGGAGGACACCCACGCCCCGCCTGAGGAACATAGGGTCTTGTCTCTCTGTCGTGTGACAAAGGAGGTTGTGACGTAATATGACGTTGATGTAGCATTGCGTCACGATGGGTGATATAGGGTGTTTCAGGCTGACTTTTTTGAACACGTGGGTTACTTTGTGTCGGAATTGTTATTATCATTATCATTTGTCATCTGTGGGCCGCATAGTTGGTTACTTTGTGTCGGAATTGTTATTATCATTATCATTTGTCATCTGTAGGCCGCATAGTTGGTTACTTTGTGTCGGAATGGTTATCATCATTATTATCATTTGCCATCTGTTTGGATGTCATTTTTTTCTTTTTGCTACCTGTTTTTTTTTTTTTTTTTTTTTTTTTCCCTGTGATTGAAAACCGCTGAGCGCTTAGTTCAAGGTCAGTGAGGAGTATCAGCTTGTCTAGAGTGCATTAGTTCTCTATAGTGCATAAGTTCTCAGCCGAGGGCTAAAAAAAAAAAGAAAAAGGGGGGGGGGGGGGGGGGGGGGAAGAGAGAAGAAAAGGAAGAAAAGAAAAAAAAAAAACACTTAAAAAGTACGGAGTTTGGAACAGGAACAAAACTTTATATACAAACTTACTTTTTCAGGAATTGAAAATAAAACATGTTGTTCAAGCAGACCTGTCTGATTCATTTGCTCTCATCACACAATTGGCCGACAAAGAAACCTCTTTTGTGTGTGTGTGTGTGTGTGTGTGTGTGTGTGTGTTATTCCTTTGTTTGTATTTGTTC
This sequence comes from Conus betulinus, assembly GCA_016801955.1. Taxonomy (NCBI): domain Eukaryota; kingdom Metazoa; phylum Mollusca; class Gastropoda; order Neogastropoda; family Conidae; genus Conus; species Conus betulinus. Next base: position 130,173 of record JADBJO010002527.1, read on the forward strand.
ATGATCATCTAGTGATCATGCACGGTTATATATTCTTGGTTATTTCATTTTCTTTCATGTTAATGTGTATATATTTGTTTATTTATTAAATGTTTATTTGTTTATGTTTGCTCGTTTGTTTGCGTTCCAGATCTTAGCACACTGATAGGAGAAGCGATGAGAATGTGTGGGTGTAGAGGAGGGATGGAGAGGGGAGGGGGAAAGGGAGGAGAGATGTGAGATTTGGAGGGAGGGGGGACGGGGAGGAGAGGGAGAAGACAGGTGCAGTTGGGAGAGAGGTGGGGGCAGGAAGGGGGGGGGGGGGGGGGGGGGGGGGGGGGGGGAAGGAGAAATCATTCAGTATGCACAAACCTACCGAACAATCGCCACAATACTGAAGGCATTTTACTGGGCTCGAGAATAGCGCGCATGGCTGACTTTTTTTTCTCTCTCTTTTTTGTTTCTGTCGTCACCTTTACCATATCAAATAAACAAACAGCAGCGTAACTCTTGCTCCCATGATGAAATAAATCCACGCCCACAACCATCATGAGAGCCAGAGTTACCCTACTTGTTTGTTATTTACTGCTTCCTGTGTCGTGCCTCAATTCAAATTTCCCTCTTCACCATGTTATTCGTTACGCTTTATGTCAGGGTATTCTTCATTCTTAACATCGGCTAAGTCGTAGCCACGAGACCCTCTTCTTAAATTCTCTCATCTTAGTCATTAATTCATTTCTCCATCAGCTTTAAATCATGCGCAGTGTGGTCTCAAAACTTACCGGATGTGGTGTAGTCCGCACGCAGTGACACCTTGATGTAATTGACATTGAAACTGACAAACGGGCTTCTCTGTAGAAAGTGGTTGGGTGAAACCTACACGTGCTAAAGAACTTTCATGATTTGACCCTTCACTCTCTCGTCTGCATGTCCCGTTCAGTGGATTGTTGTCCCTGTTGTGGGTGGCCACAAGTTGATATCTCTCCACCACCACCACCACCCCCACCCCACCCCCACCCCCCTTTTTTTTTAACCGATGAGGACAAGTCATGCTGTGTTTGGCAACAACCGGCAACAGAGATGAGCAACAGAGACAGTCGGGAATGGTAAGGAGAACTCTCTCTCTCTCTCTCTCTCTCTCTCTCTCTCTCTCTCTCTCTCTCTCCAAGCAGTAAGTGTATGTAGGTGCGTCCATGCGCGCGTATGTGTGTGTGTGTGTGTGTGTGTGTGTGTGTGTGTGTGTGAGAGAGAGAGAGAGAGAGAGAGAGAAAGAAAGAGAGAGAGAGAGAGTGTGTATGTGTGTGTGTGTGTGTGTGTGTGTGTGTGTGTGTGTGTGTGTGTGTGTGAGCACAAGCGTATTGGTAATTTTCTCTGGTATTGGAACGTGTAAGCATTTTTTGTCAATTGTGTATATCTAAACCTTTAAGAGACGCAGTGGTTGCAGTGTTAGTGTATTTCTGCCTGTACTTAGACAGTTCATGTAAATGCTTACGCTATGTATTCCACTAGATATCACTTTCCATTCAAGGGAAGATTGTTGGATTGCCTTCATTCAAACATCGGCCCTTAAAACCAAAATAGAGCTGAAAGCTTACTATGTGCACCATGTGTGAGTACACACACACACACACACACACACACACACACACACACACACACACACACACACACACACACACCACACACACACACACACACACACACACACACACACACACACACACACGCTAGCACGTTTGAGACTTTAGGCATTGACAATACATACATCTCTAGTACAAATCTGATCCACTTAAGAGTACAGACATGATCATGAAGAAGAAAGCTATACAGCTGGTTTAAAATCGTTTTCACAGATTACTTAATTCCCTTGTCGTTGCCATAGCAGAATTCTTTCTTCCAAATTCTATAGCTAATATAGCCATTTTTGCAATTGTTGAGGAAGAACGGATGAACTAGAAAGCGTTTGAATTTTTTAAATGTTTTGATTTTTTTTTTTTTTTTTTTTTTTTTGTAAGGCCAAGATGTGGTAATTTATCTGTAAAGTGATCGACCCAAAGAAAAGCCCGATTCGTTGTCTTTGAACACATTACCTAAATGATATAGAAATAAGAGAGAGAGAGAGAGAGAGAGAGAGAGAGAGAGAGAGAGGAGAGAGAGAGAGAGAGAGAGAGAGAACAACAAAGATTTTGAGAAGAGCAGAGACTGCTTATACATTACGTGTTCATGGGTGTTGGTGGCAGAGTGGTTGGCGTAGTTTGAAGTGGTTGAGTGTAAGCTACAGCTTTGACGTCACTGTAACCTTTGACGTCACTGTAACCGCTGCGCGAGAGAAGGGAGGAGGGGGGGGGG
>JADBJO010002527.1:140000-150000 GCA_016801955.1 Conus betulinus
GCTCACGGAGGCTGGAGTGAGGAAGAAGCTTGTTGACTTCATTAACAATGTTGAGTGGCACCCAGTGTGCACCCTATGTGAATGTCAGTCTCGTTGAGACCTGAACTCGCTAGGGAGGGACAGACAGACTTACAGATCTACAATACCTGACGCCCCAACTCAAATAAGCAGTCCAGCAACAGATGACCAGTTCACACACATATAATTTCATTCAAATCACGACACCGGGGTCCATAACACTGAATATTCCACTCACTACCCAAACGATCACTCTCCCTCAAACTCAAACATTCAACTCCTTGACACAATTCGCACACAGATTTCTAGTCACACACCCCTGCACAACAAAACTAACATAAGGTCATGAAATTAATTAACGACTAAACTTAGTTCGGGTCAAATTCCAATGTGCCCAGCCTGGTGTGATGCATCGCTACCATGCAATGCAACCCACACGACCGATAACACCTTGGCTATTGGCCCAACAGGACACCGTGAATCCGAGACCTACTCAACAAATTCACTTACAGGCTCATACACAAGCCAGCAACCAGGGAATGAAACTCGACACAATGACAGACCAATCACTAATATAGAATGCCCAAACTACAAATCTGTAACACATACGTTCAAGGTTAACTAAACCGGATTACATTCCAACAACTAGGCCCTTAAAGCACGCGTGACCAACTGATAATCCAATAACTGGGTTGCTATGAAACACTCGCACAGAATGGCCCAACCAAGTTACCCAAAATATAAGAAATGCTTATCTAAATGTCTCTTGCCACCACACAAAAGACGAATTGTCTTGAAAACCCGCGCAGCTTGCCACACACACAAGCAATGACTAATTAAACCAACACTAAATCAACTGTGCAATGATATTAACTAAATAAATTTAAAGTCACTAAGGATTTCTGCTGATATCTGTCACACACTGGGTAGTCTGCTCCACGGCCGACGAACGATGGCACACTCTCTTGATCTTGGAATAACGTCCAATGCTGTTACCTCAACACAGCCCCTGTTCGTCGTAAACATTCACTCGCACTACTTGGATCTGTCGCAGCAACTGGAACAGTAGTCCACGCTGTGCCACTCCTTGCACAAGGATCCCGTCACCAGCTAAGGCAGGAGTACAGGCAGATATCTTGAACCAAACACGTGTCCGGCCCAACTCCGAGATGGGTTGTCCAGCGCCACCAAGGCCATCCCCAGACCGGCACGTCCACAGCACCCATCCACAGCAACCAAGTCTTCACCCCACCAGGGTTTCAGGAGTCCAACAAGAACGCAGTGCGTTCACCAGGTTTTCGAATCACACACTAGCTCCAGGGAAGACACTGGTACCAAATAAATAAACAGGCACAAGTCCCTCCACCTCTTCAGTGCAGCTCCAGCAAAACCTAGGCTACTTGCTGTTTCACAAATTACAGTAACAACAGTCCTTCCACTGTACCTCCAACAGCGAGAAGAATATTACACAGAAAACACAGAATCAGTCCCCTCCAGACTCAAGGCAGCTCCGCTAAACCGTAAGTCAGATCCCTGAACACGAGGTTCCTAAAAGGATTCCCTGGGCCTTCCCAACATAGAAAACGACACACAAACCGTCAGAGACTTCCAGTCTGCAACAGCTGCAAAATAACACTGAGCGACTGTTCACCTAAACCCCCAGCCTGTTTTACTGTAAACTTGGCTATGATTGGATAATTCAACGTAAGGATAACTTTGATTGGACAATTCACAGGCTGATGCATGACCAATTTCCCCACTTCCACGGAAAACATAAAAGAGTTCAAGATATCTTCCTACCTCCCCCAAGCTGTGCTGTCACACAGATATCCACTGACGCACACACACGCATGCGACGTGAGCGGAAAATGTTCGCCGGCTCACACTAGCACACACATTGGGGAATAGTGTTTCTGATGAATTGACATAGGACATAATCAGTCTGCACATGCAGAAGTTCAAAACAGGACCAATCCACAAGATGCACGGGCTCAAGCAACAATGTCAGTGAACCCTGACAGTGAAACACAGTGCCGGCTTCCAAGGGTAATTGAGGACAGTACGTCTCTGGGTCCTACCGGAATTTCGAGTGTATTTTTTTTCTTGTCTGCCTTTTGGTCGGCTCTAGGGAAAGGTCCAGTGACGATGAGAAAAGTTTCACTAACCGCAGGGAAAGTCCTGTTGACAATGGGAAAGACTGTGACCTGGGATTCTCTTCCGAGAGCGTGTAAGACCTCATGGCAAAAGCTTGGCCATGTCTGGAGTTGTACTGTCGTCGCCTGTCAGAAGAACAGCAACGAGCGAGACTGCAGGATAAACACGTCAGTTGCTTGGCGGTGGCGTTTTTTCGCCGGTTGGTTCTGCAGTCATGACATACAGGCTGATGCAGCCATGGGAACGCTCCCGTGGAGGTTCTGTCGTGTCACCTCCAGTTGCCATTACACAATGGAATACGCCAGGGAGCAATTATGTCCCTTCATGTGTTGATGGAATGCCCTGTGCGTATCTGCACCCTATGTGAACACAGTGCCGGCTTCCAAGGGTGGAGCAGCAGGATTGCTCCCAGCTGGTTTGTTCGCAGTTGAGGACAGTACTTCTCTGGGTCCTACCGGCACATTGGAATGTATCATTTTTTTTTTTTTCTAATTTTGAGTGGCATCTGACGAACAAGCAGATCTCTTGACGTTATATGGATAGTGGCACCTGAAAGCACTATAACTGGCATCTGAGAAACCACGAGCTTGATAATAAAGCATGATGATGGCATCTGATGAATGAGTGGGCATTTTGACAAATAGTACCTGATAAATGAGGGCATGTTCACATAACATGAAAAGTGGTGTCTGACGAACGAGGGGCATGTTAACATAGCATGGTAAGTAGCAACTGACAAACGACGGGCATGTTGAGATCGTCACAATGTGGGCCGTTGGTACCTGAGAGAGAGAGAGAGAGAGAGAGAGAGAGAGAGAGAGAGAGAGAGAGAGAGAGAGTGGTGCATGCGTGCGTGCGCGTGTGTTTGTGCGTGTGTGTGTGCGTGTGTGTGTGTGCGCGCGCGCGCGTGTGTGTGCATGCGTGCGTGTGCGTATGCGTGCGTGCGTGCGTGTGTGTGTGTGTGTGTGTGTGTGCGAGCGTGCGTGCTTGAGTGTACGTGCGTGCGTGTATGCATACTTGTGTGTATGCGTATTCTGCCTCAAGGCTGTCTTTTTTTTCTATGTGAATCTGGTGACCATTATTTTTCACACGCACCTGCTGACTAATGACACCTGTGACCCGACACCAGCCTTGCTGCTTGTTGCTGTCATTTCTGCCATGAAAGTCTTTCTGTGTTTCTGCGTGGTGCCAGCTGCGAAACGGTGTCTGCCTTGACTGCCGAGGCACCAAAACCTGAAAACTCAAACTGAAAAGAATTCCGATCGGGCCCCCAAACCAAAAGGCACGTGACCTGACTACTGGAGAGTATTTTTTAGCCAACATACCGCTGTGGTGACACAACCCATAATTCTTCATCAGACTGAGATAGACTATGTCGGATACACTCGTGAACACGTGCATTCTATTCCTGTTTGTCTGTGTGGAGTTTAGAGAGAGAAGAAGAAGAAGAAGAAGAAGAAGAAGAGAGAGAGAGAGAGAGAGAGAGAGAGAGAGAGAGAGAGAGAGAGAGAGAGAGAGAGAGATGTGATATTGTTTAGAGAGGATAGAGAGATCAATAAAAAAAAAAAAAATCAACAATTCTTGTCTACATCCTACCGTCTAGTGGGAGAAAACGAAAACGAATAAGAAAAGAGACAGAGGCAGATGGACATCGGAACACACACACACACACACACACACACACACACACACACACACACACACACACACACCACACACACACACACACACACACACACACACACACACGCACACGTACACAACAGATGCACTACACTACACTACACTACACTACACACAACACACACACACACACACACACACACACACACACACACAGAGAGAGAGAGGAGAGATAGAGAGAGAGAGAGAGAGAGAGAGAGAGAGTTCGCGTGTTGGCCCCAACTCAACGAGAAGGCCATTCCCCTTGCGCGGTAAGCCCTATGCTGGTAAAGATTGATCTAAAACGGATCACGTCTTCACCCCCCCCCCCCCCCCCCCCCCCCCCCACCCCCCCCTCCACCTCCCCGCCCCTTCGTTTGTGGCCAACATCCAAACTTCGCCGCTACTCAAAGAAAACATGTCTGTGTGGAAGAACACACACACACACACACACACACACACACACACAAACACACACACACACACACATGGACAGGCAAGCCAAAGTGTCTGCCAGTTCTTTCTTTACCAGTTCTTTCATTTTCACAGAAGATCTTGATTAAACAAAAGAAAACGAACCAAAAAGACCTTAACAACGACACGGGCACCCGGGAACACGCAGACCTCTGCCAAGGTTGAATGGACACCGGATCCGCTCTTGGATCCGGATTCCCGCCACATCACATACACACGCTGCCCCACTTTCTCTACCCCTACTCTGGTCGTCACTTAATTTTTTTATTTATTTATTTTTTTTTAGGGTGAGGAGTGGGGGTGGGGATAAGATGAGAGACAGATAGATAAGAGACTGAGATGAAAAGCGAAGAAAAAAGTGTCAAGAATTTAGGTTCAGGTTTTCAAAACAAATGACCTAATTTGAAACATAGCGGTCAGAATGATTCCCCCCCCCCCCCCCCCCCCCCTTTTTTTTTTTTTAATGACTACAGTCACACACACACACACACCCAATGCTCTATAAATAGTAACGTTTTGTGATTGGTCCTGTACTCCCTTTCTGGACCTCCTCCTCCTCCTCCTCCTCCTCAACAACACCACCCACCACCACCACCACCATTCCTATTTCATCCCAACTTCCACTACCACTACCCCTTACCAATATTCTACCCTCCCCTCCTCCCCCCCGCCCCCCACTCCTACCCTGCCCTCCCTCTCTGTGGTGGTTATTGTTTCTTTTTCTCCTTTTTTTTCTTCTTCTTCTTTTTTCTTCTTTTTTTTTTTTTTTTTTTTTTTTTTTTTTTTTTTTGGACGTGTCTTTTCTGGTGGTTGGCATGTTTCCTCCTTCTCACAGCTGACGGTACGGAAATGCTGGCCAATGGAAGCCTCCTTCTCACAGCTGACGGTACGGAAATGCTGGCCAATGGAAGCCTCCTTCTCACAGCTGACGGTACGGAAATGCTGGCCAATGGAAGCCTCCTTCTCACAGCTGACGGGAATGCTAGCCAATGGAAGCCTACCTCTCACAGCTGACGGTACGGATATGCTGCTGGCCAATGGAAGCCTCCTTCTCACAGCTGACGGTACGGAAATGCTGGCCAATGGAAGCCTCCTTCTCACAGCTGACGGGAATGCTAGCCAATGGAAGCCTACCTCTCACAGCTGATGGAAATGCTAGCCAATAGAAGCCTACCTACTTCTCACGGCTGACGGAAATGCTGGCCAATGGAAGCCTACCTCTCACAGCTGACGGGAATGCTAGCCAATGGAAGCCTACCTCTCACAGCTGATGGAAATGCTAGCCAATAGAAGCCTACCTACTTCTCACGGCTGACAGAAATGCTAGCCAATGGAAGCCTACCTGCTTTTGAAAACAGGCAATCCCTACTGGCTTCTGGCAAGATAATCAACGATAATGTTTCGCTATGAAAGCAGACAATCCGTACTGGTTTCTGGCAAGATAATGAACAATAATGCTTTCCCATGAAAACAGGCAATCTTTACTGGTTTGAGGCAAGATAATGAACGATAATGCTTTGCTATGAAAACAGACAATCTTTTACTGGTTTCTGGCAAGATAATGAACGATAATGCTTTCTATTGAAAACAATCTTTACTGGTTTCTGGCAAGATAATGAACGATAAAGCTTTCTATTGAAAACAGGCAATCCTTACTGGTTTCTTTCAAGATAACAATAATACTTTCGCATGAAAACAGGCAATCTTTACTGGTTTGTGGCAAGATAATGAACAATAATACTTTACTATGAAAGCAGGCAGTCCTTACTGGTTTCTGGCAAGATAATCAACGATAATGGTTTCCATTGAAAACAGTCAATCCTCACTGTTTCTGGCAAGATAATCAACGATAATGGTTTCCATTGAAAACAGTCAATCCTCACTGTTTCTGGCAAGATAATCAACGATAATGCTTTCCATTGAAAACAGGCAATCCTCACTGTTTCTGGCAAGATAATCAACGATAATGGTTTCGCATGAAAACAGGTATTATGAGCCTAACAAGTTTCCGTGTCAGCTGGCGGTGGCTGCCTCCTTACGTGGTCAAGGAGTAGTCGGTAAGACTTCTGGCAGTAGCGTGACTAACTCAATTACAGGGAAGAAAGGGGAGAGAGGGAGGAAGAAAAATCTAGCGGCGCTGTTGTTGTTCTGGCTGGCCCTGGCTGGGGGTAGAAACCTGGCACCAGGGTGGTGTACGACTTCAAAGAGAACACGGGGTAATGCTTAGTAGGGAAACATCCGGGTTGTCACTTTCACTTTTCCCTGGTCAAGAGAGAGAGAGAGAGAGAGAGAGAGAGAGAGAGAGAGAGAGAGAGAGAGAGAGAGAGAGAGAGAAAAGAAGAAGAAGAAGAGGACAAAATATGGAAGAGGAGGAGCGCGCGCTCGCGTGTGTGTGTGTGTGTGTGTGTGTGTGTGTGTGTGTGTGTGTGTGTGTGTGTGTGTGTGTGTGAGAGAGAGAGAGAGAGAGAGAGAGAGAGGGGAAACTGTACGCTGTTGGGAAAGGACGAGGGATCTTGTGTAGATCAGGGATCAAAGGAACAGAAGTAACAAAGAACAGACCTCGTGGAAACTGATCAGTCAAACGCCCATGTCATCAGTCAAACGTCAATGTCATAATTAGTGGAGCCGCTGCTCCGTCTTTTTTTTTCGGCCACACAGAATGAGTTAATGGGGCTTGTGCTTGCTGAGAGATTCATTTCGTCTAACTTGATGATTAGGGCCAACGGTCAACTGTTTTTTAGCACAATTTGGCGCGGCACGTCTATCATGTTTTGTTTTGTTGTGTTTTATCCTTTTCCGTTTTCGTGTACACACACACACACACACCACACACACACACATACACACACGCGCGCGCGCGCGCACACACACGCAGAAAGAGAGAGAGAGAGAGGGGGGGGGGGGGGGGGGGAGGGGGGGCACAGACAGACAGACAGACAGACAGACAGCCTGAGAGAGATCAAGTTGACAGACAGAGAAAACATACAGAGACAGACAGGCCGACCGAGATTCATGTTGGATCGATCACACTCAACTGCTCATCCACCACGATAATGCAATGACATGTGAGCACAAGCCGACTCAAAAGAAACGCATCACCAGCAACAATGCGTGAATGAAAATAACAAATCAGTGCAGAGGAGAGACTGGGCAGGCAGAGAGGCAGCCACAGAGACAGACAGGCCTGCTGGCAGATGGCGTAGTTGAATCTGTGATCTCCGTCACCTTTGACTTTGACGTACAGCCCACAAAGCAGCCATAGACAAAAAAAAAAAAAAAAAAAAAAAAAAAAAAACCTGGCTTGCCAAATCCCAGCCGGAAACATCATTGGGCAAGCCCCGCATCGTCTCACACCAAATGATGCCCCTACATCAGTTCTGACCTATGGATTGTTTTTGCTCAATCCGTACAAACATCTTCCAAGTTTTTCTCTGCCGTTAGATTGAGAAAGAAATAATGAGATCACGACCCCAAAGAGGATGGCTGTTAAATGTGGGAACATACTGGCTTCATCTGCCGACAATTATTTTCCCAGCAAAACGGAGTAACGCGCTTATCCCTAAGAATCCCGACTGTTTCCATCAGGATAGTAACTGTTCTCTCTCTGTTTATTCCATTAGGATGTTAGCTGTTGTTTCTGTTTCCATTAGGATAGTAACTGTTCTCTCTGTTTATTCTATTAGGATATCAACGGTTCTCTCCGTTTCCATTAGGATATTAATTGTTCTCTCTGTTTCCATTAGGATATTACCTGTTCTGTTCCCATTAGGATATCAACTGTTCTCTCTGTTTCCATTCGGATACTAACTGTTCTCTCTGTTTTGGCTAAAGGCCAGAAGTGCTGTCCACAGTGTCACCAGGGAAACAGTCATTGTCAGTGCTATCCTAAACATCCCAACTGTTTGCCCTATATCCGCGGGAAAAAACAGTGACCATTCTTGAGAACAACAAACAGGACGACAGTTATGATCCACAGGATCATGACAATTGTCCCTGCTCTGCCAACCCCTGGGGTTTGGCGCCTGTCGTGGTGAAGAGCAGTCGCCGCTATTTTCCCTGTTAACGATGTCGTCCTCGCATGTCTGGCGACACACCTGTTGGTTTCCGGAAGACAACGTTAAAAGTTATGATCCCAAGGAAAATATGAAAAACAATATGGCCCTCAAGAAAACAGAGAAAACAGTTAAAATCCTCAAGAAACACAGGGAAAACAATTGTGTTCCGTAGGACAATGTAGTTGTGATCATTAGGATAACAGCAGTTGTCCCTCTTTTTTGCTATCCTCATCGATACAGAGTGTGAAGCCCAAAACCAAAACCATCCTTCAAGGTACCGTTGAAGGAGGGCGCAGACGAGGACGGCAGAGAAAGAGCTGGTCCGACAACATAAAGGACTGGACCAAAATGACCATGCCAGATCTCCTCACGACAGCCACCAACAGAAGAGCCTGGAGAGAAACGGCGGCTGCCTCATCACGTCCCCCCAACGACCCCAGAGGTCAGGGAATGACTGACTGACTGACTTCGAGTATCACAGCCGTTGTCCTGAGTAAAATAACTGCCATCGCCTTTAGACACTAATATGCTGCCATAACTGAACAGAACTATCTTCCCTGTTTCTCATGGCTTTCATCAATCCAGTGAAGAGTACTGGGCTGGCTGGATAACGATGCTGGCAGTTGCAGGGCTGCAAAGAAGTACACGTAACCTTCAGGACCAGCTGTGGGACAGATCTGACATTTCTGAACATTAACATATTTCAAATTAGAGTGATTAGCCTCCTTTAATCAGAGTGAACAACAGGGCTCCCTCAGGCATGAAGTCTTCAGAGCAATTCATTCAGGTCTGCACTGTGTTTGGTTCCTGCAGACGTTTCTACCTATCCGCTGGCACTGCGCTGCATTACGTTTGTAATCAGAGCTGATTACAGGAAGGATGAGGGGCGAAACGTGGAGAGATGGGGGGTGGGGGAGAGTGATAGTGTGGGGAGCCTTAAATGTTCAATACAAAAAGGGGCAACTCTCTCTCTCTCTCTCTCTCCTCTCTCTCTCTCTCTCTCTCTCTCTCTCTCTAAATGTCTCAATACAAAAAAGGGACAACTCTCTCTCTCTCTTGAAGATTGCTGTGGTCGTTGAACAGTGGTCAGTGTGAAGAGACTTACATTCTTTTCAGTTGAACGTCAACCCCCATCTCAGGTTATAAACAGGTTAGACAGGTAGAACAACTCTGCCGGGACAGCCACATCAGTGGGCCTAGCTAAGACAATACCAATACCACCAGAAGAAAAAACACGCCAAGACAGGCAACAATACTTGGGGTTCTAATTCTTCTTCTTCTTCTTCTGCGGTCGATTTTTTTTTTTTTTTTTAATTTTGGTTGCGTCAGATCTTCAATCCCGTCGCCACGATGAATCCCACAGCCTTCTCGAGGTCTTGACGGCTGCCGCAAAGATGCATCTGCAGTTCTGAGACCCCCCCCCCCCCCCCCCCCCCCCCCCCCCCCCAGGTTTGACGCCGTAGAACATCAAGGGCTGCTCCAGTGTTGGAGGATGCGTGCTGGGGCCTGAGATCCCGTCCAACACGGACATTTGTCTGTGTGGGCAATTTTACATTCAGCTGAGGTGGCTTAGCATTCAGCAGTGGCCAGTTCCCAGTCTGAAGAGTTTGGTTTGCTGGTATCTCTGGAGCTGATGG
>JADBJO010002527.1:155000-162500 GCA_016801955.1 Conus betulinus
AGATCTAAAATTCATCACAATGTACACCCACGTAAAAGTTAGATTTGAACTCTTAAATCTAGAGTCGTAAACCCGGATATCATTGAAAAGACAAATATGGCCACCCAGGGCAAACCTGTTGCTGGTAAGCTCTCTCTCTCTCTCTCTCTCTCTCTCTCTCTCTCTCTCTCTCTCTCTCTCTCTCTCTCTCTCTCTCATGCACGCACGCACACACATCAATTTCACACACACACACACACACACACACACACACACACACACACACACACACACACACGCACAAACACACACGCACGCACGCACGCACACACACACACACACACACACACACACGCACGCACGCACGCACACACACACACACACACACACACACACACACACACACACACACACACACACACTTCTTACTTGATAAGCCTAATCATTAGTTTTTTGTTGTTGAGAAAACCGACAGGCATCTCCACCCTCTCCTTTTCCTGATCGTTCCAACAGATGAACGACATAGAAAATGCCATCCGTGAGCGGCAGCGAGTTATGGAATATCTGCAGCTGTATGAAAACAGCCAGTCCATCGTGGAAGAGGAGAGGTGAGTAGACCCCGGTTCCGTCAGTAGGCACAAAAGAAGCGCAGTGACGCAGCTTTTAATATCCATCAAAAGACAGACGAGTGAATTTTCCACAAACATGTCTTCTTAACCTTTGTCATACTTTGCACCAGCAGCAGCAGCAGCAGCAGCAACAGCAACAGCAGCAGCAACGACATAACGATCAACGCGTGCCATACATCGTGGGTCACCATGACCCCCATGATTTTTTTTTTTTTACAGGAGGAGTAAGTTTCCTGTACGTCGTGGGTCACCATGGACCCGTGTTTTTGTACAGGAGGAATAAAGCTTTCCTATATGCCATGGGTCACCATGGATCCATGTTTTTTATAGGAGGAATAAAGATTCTCTGTACGTCGTGGGTCACCAGCGACCCACACTTTTATTGAAGGAGTAAAGCCTTGACGAGAGAGGTTGTCGTTGGTGTGTGTGTGTGTGTGTGTGTGTGTGTGTGTGAAACGTCTTTACAATGTAAAGAAACGTAAATTATTGACCGATGCCACGAAGAAACATAATTATTTATTTTCCGTATGAAATGCACTGAATTTCCACATATTGAAGAATATTTCGTTATTCTGTATGCCCCAACACACACACACACACACACACACACACACACACACACACACACATGCACGGACACATGCCCGCACACACACACTAATACGCACTAACACACACACATGCACGGACACACGCCCGCACACACACGCACTAAAACACACACACACACACACACACACACACACACACACACACTGTAGTATGTGGACTGAATGCTGAATTCTGACTTAATTTATTTTCATTCAGGGTACAGGTTGCTGAACAGAGGAGGAAAACTGCGATGTATCTTCAGCAGCTTTGTAAGATTTGACATATATACGTGTGTGTGTGTGTGTGTGTGTGTGTGTGAGAGAGAGAGAGAGAGAGAGAGAGAGAGAGAGAGAGAGAGAGAGAGAGTGCGTGCGTGCGTGCGTGCGCGAGCGCGCGCGCGCGCGTGTTTGTGTGTGTGTGTATGTGTGTGTGTGCACAAAATAGTATTCTTATGTTCAGAATTTAATCAGGATCTGCACTAGACAAAAATGGTAATCAATACTCATTGATCTGGAAGCTGGTTCAGGATTTCCCCGTAAAACTAGCCCCACTGATATCTGCAAATACCATGGTGTTTTGTGTGATTATTTTCGTCTGTACGCAGACCACCTCGCCAGTTCTTAATCTCCAACACACGCAGTTTATTAATGGGAATAAAATTCTGCTGACACAGCCAGAATGAAGTATTTTGCATATGAGAGCAGTGTTTCAGGAATGAGCCTTTTAAAGGGTATCTGTAGAGCTTTAATTAGTTTAAACAAATTAAAAAAAAAAGGAAGATAAAATAAGATAATATGATAAAATAATAAAAAGTGGATTTCTTAAAGAAGGAGTTTGACATTGATCATTTTTAACCTTATGCCCGAATTTTGTTCTGGCGCCATTGAATGTCATTCTCACTCTGTGTCCAAACAGAATTCGGGCGAAAATGGAATTCTGTCTGGTTTATCAGCCCATAAATATGCATTACACCGCAAGAACAGGGAGGTAACTCATTACAAAACTTCCTTCGTCAAAGGCAGGCAAACATGGCTGAGTAATTCGATCAATAATTCAAAAGCGTTTTTAATTATTTGTGAGTTTTGCAAAGAATTGATTGATGTTTGAAATTGTCAAAATATCAACGGTCCCAAAGAGCGTCGCGCCACATGAAATGTGAACATTTTGATACAAAATCATTTTTGCAGACAGCACATAAAATCATTTCTGCCCCCTCCAGTAAGTAGTTAAGAGTCTAAATGAAGAATGTCTTTCTTATATGCAAATGCATTTATCAAGGCTGGGCCAGAGAGGCTGTCCAGGCAGTGAATTCGGAAGGGATGAAAGGGTTAATTAAAATACCGCAGTGTAGGTTCGTGAATGTAGAAGACGGCGTGGATGGAGAGAGCGGGTGGGGGGGGGGGGGGGGGAGGGATAGGACAGAAAGCACTGAAAGAAGTGGTCAGAGATGGGGGGGGGGAGGGGAGGGGAGGAAAAGGGAGGGAATCAAGGATCGAACAGATATGTAGATATGTAGATGGGTGGGGGGGGGGGGGGGGGGGGGGGGGGGGGGGGGGGAGAGGAGAGAGGGGGCACTGGGCCATGCAGTTCCTTGCCCCTCCCTCACCTATGTTTGAAGTTAAAAAACAAAACAAACAAACAAACAAAAAAAAACAAAAACAAAAATGAGGACGACATGCTATTGTGCCCCCCCCCCCCCCCCCCCCCCCCCCCCCCCCTCCCCCAACTCACTCTGCTTTTACAAGAATTTGAAGAAGGGAGAGCAACCCCTCAAAAGTTCTGAAAATGAAAGCCACCACTCCATCCACCCCCCTAAAAAAAAAAAAAAAAAAAAAAAAAAAAAAAAGCAGCAGTGCATGAGGCACCCTCAATTGCATTTTTAAAGGATGTTTGAAGATGAGTGAACACCCCTCTAAAGGTTTGGAAAATGAGAGCCCCCCACCCCCCCCACCACCACACCCGTCTTCTTTCATGAACAATTGGAAGGTGAGGTCCCTTAATCTTCTTTCCACCCCTCCCCCTCCCCCAGTCCACTTTTATCAAAGAAAGAACAGTGGGAACACTGCACTGTTTCGGTCATCACGTCAATTGCCCCCCCCCACCCCCCCACTCCACCCCCATCTCCCAGAACAATGTCTTCCAATGCGACTGCTCAGAGTGCTTCAATCAACATCGTCATGTCTTGACTGCCTTGTTGCTATAGTATGCGTATGGTGAGGGTGTTGTCCATTGAACATTCCCAGCAACTTGGCAAATAACTCAGCACTGGAATCACCCTGTCGTGACTGCATTTGTTCATTGACTGCCATTCAGGAAAGAAAAAAAAAAAGATAATCCGAAGGTGCCAGTGTGTGACCCAGAGAAGTATTGTCCTCAACTGCCAAACCAGCAAGCCGAGGCCAATTGTGCACCACTCCTGCAGGCCTGTAGCGTGCTGACCTAGTGTGCACACACCACTCCTGCAGGCCTGTAGCGTGCTGACCTAGTGTGCACACACACTACTCCTGCAGGCCTGTACCATGCTGACCTAGTGTGTAGGCACACACCACTCCTGCAGGCCTGTAGCGTGCTGACCTAGTGTGCAGGCACACACCACCCCTGCAGGCCTGTACCATGCTGACCTAGTGTGTGCACACACCACTCCTGCAGGCCTGTATCGTGCTGACCTAGTGTGCACACACACCACCCCTGCAGGCCTGTACTGTGCTGACCTAGTGTGCACACACCACCCCTGCAGGCCTGTAGCCATGCTGACCTAGTGTGCACACACCACCCCTGCAGGCCTGTACTGTGCTGACCTAGTGTGCACACACCACTCCTGCAGGCCTGTAGCGTGCTGACCTAGTGTGCACACACACACACCCTGCAGGCCTGTAGTGTGCTGACTGACCTAGTGTGCACACACCACTCCTGCAGGCCTGTACCATGCTGACCTAGTGTGTAGGCACACACCACCCCTGCAGGCCTGTACTGTGCTGACCTAGTGTGCACACACCACTCCTGCAGGCCTGTACCATGCTGACCTAGTGTGCACACACCACCCCTGCAGGCCTGTAGTGTGCTGACCTAGTGTGCACACACCACTCCTGCAGGCCTGTACCGTGCTGACCTAGTGTGCACACACCACCCTGCTGCAGGCCTGTACCATGCTGACCTAGTGTGCACACACCACTCCTGCAGGCCTGTACCATGCTGACCTAGTGTGTAGGCACACACCACTCCTGCAGGCCTGTATCGTGCTGACCTAGTGTGCACACACCACCCCTGCAGGCCTGTACCATGCTGACCTAGTGTGCACACATCACTCCTGCAGGCCTGTACCATGCTGACCTAGTGTGCACACACCACCCCTGCAGGCCTGTACCATGCTGACCTAGTGTGTAGGCACACATCACTCTGCAGGCCTGTACCATGCTGACCTAGTGTGCACACACCACCCCTGCAGGCCTGTACCATGCTGACCTAGTGTGCACACACCACTCCTGCAGGCCTGTACCATGCTGACCTAGTGTGTAGGCACACACACCACTCCTGCAGGCCTGTATCGTGCTGACCTAGTGTGCACACACCACTCCTGCAGGCCTGTACCATGCTGACCTAGTGTGTAGGCACACACCACTCCTGCAGGCCTGTATCGTGCTGACCTAGTGTGCACACACTACTCCTGCAGGCCTGTACCATGCTGACCTAGTGTGCACACACCACTCCTGCAGGCCTGTAGCGTGCTGACCCTAGTGTGCACACACCACTCCTGCAGGCCTGTAGTGTGCTGACCTAGTGTGCAGGCACACACGACTCCTGCAGGCCTGTACCATGCTGACCTAGTGTGCACACACCACTCCTGCAGGCCTGTAGCGTGCTGACCTAGTGTGCACACACCACTCCTGCAGGCCTGTACCATGCTGACCTAGTGTGCACACACCACTCCTGCAGGCCTGTACCATGCTGACCTAGTGTGCACACATCACTCCTGCAGGCCTGTAGTGTGCTGACCTAGTGTGCACACATCACTCCTGCAGGCCTGTAGTGTGCTGACCTAGTGTGCACACACACCCCTGCAGGCCTGTACCATGATGACCTTGTGTGCACACACCACTCCTGCAGGCCTGTAGTGTGTGCTGACCTAGTGTGTGCACACATCACTCCTGCAGGCCTGTAGTGTGCTGACCTAGTGTGCACACATCACTCCTGCAGGCCTGTAGCTGTGTGCTGACCTAGTGTGCACACATCACTCCTGCAGGCCTGTAGTGTGCTGACCTAGTGTGCAAGCACACACAACTCCTGCAGGCCTATATTTTGCTGAAGTTGTGTGCAAGCACACACCTGTGTCAACACGCAACATGCACTTTAGTTGTGCACTTTATACCAGCATTAGTTTTAAAATCTGCAAAAATATATACATCCAAAATACATTGTTTTGTATTGTGTACTAAAAAAAAAAAGTGTACCCTTGTCCTACTGTTTGTGAGTTGACTTTCATTTTGGTTCACTTTCAGAAAGTCTGTTTAAGTCTTCACGCCATCATTTTACTCATGATAACAATCACACAAAAATGCCACACATTATGAATGATACCATCTGTCAATATTTTACAAATTGCCCTGGCCTCTTTTAACAACAAATATTTTTTTTTTATTTCTTTCAACTTTTTATCATATTTCCTTTATTCATTTTTTTATTTATTGTTTTCAAGCATTCAGCACACCTAAGCAAGACATTCAACACACTCTATACCGCCAGCATCATGACCGGAAGTAAGTTTCTTCGCTGCCTGTTCAAACAGCCCTGTCTGCAAGTTCTTCAAAAGCCCCAGCCAGGTGTGCTTATCGCAGTTAGCAATCCACACCTGTCTGTGGTCAGGTTGTGCCATGGACAGCAGCTCTTCGACTTGATCTTTACCTACAGATCACCACAGAAAATTTTTGTGAAACGAAAGCACTAAAAGACATAATGGCATAATGAAGAACAGAGCAGTTGGCATTCCCTCTGCACAGTGTTCACATAAACACTTCCGTATTGCGGGATTCAGGAGGAAAAGGCTGGTACATTCTTAACGATAGTTAAGTGAAGAAAAATTGAGTTGACATCTTTCTAGACCCAAGACAAGCAAATCGGTCATATTGGCAAAACAAAATACTTGAAAAAAAAAACAAACAACAACAACCAAAAAAAAAAAACAAAAAAAAAAAAAAAAAGAAAGAAAGAAAAAAAAAAAAAAAAAAAAAAAAAAAAAAAAAAGGACAACAGGACTGGAAGACACTGAGTGTTTTCTCTTCATGTGTGATTAGATAGAGGTGATATCGCTGTCACTTTTATTTTCCCTAACAAACAATGTTTGAGCGGTTTGAGTCTGAAGACATATTCCAGTGACACAGTGTAGGTTGTGTGCTGTGTGTTGTTGCAGCAGTGCAGATGGAGGAAGTGCAGCGTGACAACGTGATCTCCATCGTCATCTACGCTGCTGTTCTGCTGTTCATCATCCTGCTCCACTTTGGCTGGCAGGCCTTTGACGTGTTCTCCTTTTCACAGGATTCCTTGGACTACAGCCACGAGCCATCTCCAGGTGGACAGGAGTCTGTCGACGTTCACAATGAAAATCATCCAGAGCACTAGAACAGGACTGTGCTAAACCATCACTGGTCACCTTTCGTTTGGAAATGTTGTTTTCACATGCCTGTACTGTATCAATCCACCAACACTGGTCATCTTTTGTTTGGAAACGTTTTGTTGTACTGTTCAGAATGCTGACAGCTCCTCCTACCAGAAAACTGTCATCAATCTTTGGAACCATCACTGGTACCATCATCACTGGTCATCTTTTCTTTGGAAATGGTTTTCAACGTACTGTTTCCACCATCATGAAACGTTTTCACATACTGTACTGTGTCAGAATGCCGAGAGCTCCTCCTACCAGAAAACTATCACTGGTCACCTTTTCTTTGGAAACATTGTTTTCACATGCCTGTACTGTACTGTACCAGTCAACCATCACTGGTCATTTTTTCTTTGGAAATGTTGTTTTCACATGCCTGTACTGTGTCAGAATGCCAAGGGCTCCTCCTACCAAGCAGAGCACATTACTATTTTAAGGTACATGTCGACAAAAATGGCTAAACAAAATTTGCAAAGTTAGTTTCAAAGTGAGATGACTGCACGTGGCAATTGAAACGAAGTTTTGAAAACAATTCTCTGTGAGTCCACTAAACAACAGGGACGAACAAATTACAAGACAAAACACGATACGTTTCAACCTCTTAGGTATTCTTCAGGCAAGATAAACAACACTCAGGACAATGAAAAC
>JADBJO010002527.1:172500-185000 GCA_016801955.1 Conus betulinus
TGCTGGCAAAAGGCACTGGACATGCTCACAATGGTAAGATGAGTCGAAAATCTGCTTCTGAGGCAGCTTGATTCTCGTGACGACAGTGACTCCATGTGAGTTAATACAACAAGGCGGAAAGTACAAGCTAACTGATGGAGGCTAGCAATAGCTGCAATACAGCCAAGTCCAGCAGGCAGTCACTTTGTCTCTTCAATAACTGTGATCAATACACACTGACAGGGAAAAGGTTAAATGTACTGTCAGTGAGCAGACTGACAGGGAAAAGGTTAAATGTACTAGCGAGAAAAGTTAAATGTACTGTCAGTGAGTAGACTGACAGGGAAAAGGTTAACTGTACTGTCAGTGAGCAGACTGACAGGGAAAAGGTTAAATGTACTGTCAGTGAGCAGACTGACAGGGAAAAGGTTAAATGTACTGTCAGTGAGCAGACTGACAGGGAAAAGGTTAACTGTACTGTCAGTGAGCAGACTGAGAGGGAAAAGGTTAAATGTACTGTCAGTGAGCAGACTGAGAGGGAAAAGGTTAAATGTACTGTCAGTGAGCAGACTGAGAGGGAAAAGGTTAAATGTACTGTCAGTGAGCAGACTGAGAGGAAAAAGGTTAAATGTACTGTCAGTGAGCAGACAGCGAGAAAAGGTTTAATGTACTGTCAGTGAGCAGACTGAGAGGGAAAAGGTTAACTGTACTGTCAGTGAGCAGACTGACGGGGAAAAGGTTAAATGTACTGTCAGTGAGCAGACTGAGAGGGAAAAGGTTAAATGTACTGTCAGTGAGCAGACTGAGAGGGAACAGGTTAAATGTACTGTCAGTGAGCAGACCCAGGGAAAAGGTTAACTGTACTGTCAGTGAGCAGACTGAGAGGGAAAAGGTTAAATGTACTGTCAGTGAGCAGACTGACAGGGAAAAGGTTAAATGTACTGTCAGTGAGCAGACTGAGAGGGAAAAGGTTAAATGTACTGTCAGTGAGCAGACTGAGAGGGAAAAGGTTAAATGTACTGTCAGTGAGCAGACTGAGAGGGAAAAGGTTAAATGTACTGTCAGTGAGCAGACTGACGGGGGAAAAGGTTAAATGTACTGTCAGTGAGCAGACTGAGGGAAAAGGTTAAATGTACTGTCAGTGAGCAGACTGAGAGGGAAAAGGTTAAATGTACTGTCAGTGAGCAGACAGAGGGAAAAAAGTTAAATGTACTGTCAGTGAGCAGACTGAGAGGGAAAAGGTTAAATGTACTGTCAGTGAGCAGACAGAGGGAAAAGGTTAAATGTACTGTCAGTGAGCAGACTGAGAGGGAAAAGGTTAAATGTACTGTCAGTGAGCAGACTGACAGGGAAAAGGTTAAATGTACTGTCAGTGAGCAGACAGAGGGAAAAAGGTTAAATGTACTGTCAGTGAGCAGACTGACAGGGAAAAGGTTAAATGCACTGACAGTGAGCAGACTGAGAGGGAAAAGGTTAAATGTACTGTCAGTGAGCAGACTGACAGGGAAAAGGTTAAATGCACTGACAGTGAGCAGACTGAGAGGGAAAAGGTTAAATGTACTGTCAGTGAGCAGACTGAGAGGGAAAAGGTTAAATGTACTGTCAGTGAGCAGACAGAGGGAAAAGGTTAAATGTACTGTCAGTGAGTAGACTGACAGGGAAAAGGTTAAATGTACTGTCAGTGAGCAGACAGAGGGAAAAGGTTAAATGTACTGTCAGTGAGCAGACTGAGAGGGAAAAGGTTAAATGTACTGTCAGTGAGCAGACTGACGGGGAAAAGGTTAAATGTACTGTCAGTGAGCAGACTGAGAGGGAAAAGGTTAAATGTACTGTCAGTGAGCAGACAGAGGGAAAAGGTTAAATGTACTGTCAGTGAGCAGACTGACGGGAAAAGGTTAAATGTACTGTCAGTGAGCAGACAGAGGGAAAAGGTTAAATGTACTGTCAGTGAGCAGACTGACAGGGAAAAGGTTAAATGTACTGTCAGTGAGCAGACTGAGAGGGAAAAGGTTAAATGTACTGTCAGTGAGCAGACTGACAGGGAAAAGGTTAAATGTACTGTCAATGAGCAGACTGACAGGGAAAAGGTTAAATGTACTGTCAGTGAGCAGACTGACAAGGAAAAGGTTAAATGCACTGACAGGGAAATAAGTAAAATTTCTGGAAGCAGTCTTCCATCCACTTGCATTACCTGCTCATGCCTGCAGAGAATGAAGAGAGACTGGCTAGCCCTGTGAAAGGTCTGTGTATGTGCATTCTCACATGTGTGTGTATGTGTGCATGAGCTTCAGCAGGATTTGTGCAAGCGCCTGTCTGTTACTGGTGGTATAGACAGAAGTCGGTGTGTATGCACACATGTGTGATGGCATGGTTCAGTGCATCACATAAATTGTGGTATACTTGAAATCACTATACACACATCCATATGTAGCCCAAAGAATTGCACTCTTTGATACATCCTGACCTCTGTTCATACTGTAATCAAAAAGAAAAGGTCATAATACAATAAATGACATCTTACATCTACTGACTACAATCATTCTATAGTTTCTGGCGCCAGGTGACAGCCGTCTCACCTCCCAGGTTGGGCACTTTGTTGATGAGGGAGGTGACCAGGATCAGGCCGTCGTGTCGGTGATTCCTCTTCCTGCAGCTGTACTCCTGCTCCGCAGAGCTGTCTGGCATCATCAGCCTCCAGGGGATGATCTTCTTCTGCACGTCCCCCTCAGTGCTCTCATTGCTGTCTTCACCTGTCTCAGCTGGCAAAGCAACAGAAACTCTACAGTGTGTTAATCTCCACAGTGTGTTGATGTCAAACAGCATGTAATTGTAACTTGACAATGTAACACTGTTGATTACCAAGTACTTATTCTGATCACACTCCTAAATTCTATGAGCAGTTTTTTTTTTGTAATTAAACTGGTTTTTGCATGAAATGACAGGATACAGCCAGAGGTCACACCGGTCAATCTGCCCAGTGTACAGGGAAAGAAGTACACGAGCACAACTGGCGAACATTGATTACAGCAATGCCTTTCTCATTCTATGTGACTGATCACCAACACACACTAGCTGAACACTTATTCCCAGCAAAGCATCACTTTTTCTCCATTCTGCCTGTGCGCATTATTACTTTCCAACCTAAGTGGAGTTTTCAACACTTCACATCAGACAACTCCATCACTACTGTGGGTCCCTCAATGAATGCTGAGCACAAACTTACAATGGGACCTCCAGTGGTCCTCCCCTCTAACAGAACAGCACTGGGACCACCATTCAGGCTGTTGTGGAGAGGGGAGAGGCCTCATAACCAGAAACAGCATGGGGACCACCATTCAGGATGTTGTGGAGAGGGGAGAGGCCTCATAACCAGAACAGCATGGGGACCACCATTCAGGCTGTTGTGGAGAGGGGGGAGAGGCCTCACAACCAGAACAGCACGGGGACCACCATTCAGGCTGTTGTGGAGAGGGGAGAGGCCTCATAACCAGAACAGCATGGGGACACCATTCAGGCTGTTGTGGAGAGGGGAGAGGCCTCATAACCAGAACAGCACTGGGACCACCAATCAGGCTGTTGTGGAGAGGGGAGGCCTCATAACCAGAACAGCACGGGGACCACCATTCAGGCTGTTGTGGAGAGGGGAGAGGCCTCATATAAGTTTCAGGCCACAGACAGCAGATTTTCTTGCTTCTTATGCAAGTGCATTGCTTTTTTCACACTGAAGCCAGAGAAGGAAGAGGGGAAGAGGAGAGAAGCGAATCTCTCTGCCACATGAGGAAGAACAACCTGAACTTCTCTGTTGAATAAGTGTCTCATTAGCAGTCACCTGTCAAGGACCACTACCCAGGGGGCTCAGTGCATTGTCTGGCACCATGTTCTGCATTGTCTGCGTGCAGACAGTCACTGGCACCCACTGCCATGATCCCCATTCAGCCTGTGCTGTCATGTCCTACCTGTCGTGGTTGTACAGCCATGTCCTACCTGTGGTGGTTGTACAGCCATGCCTACCTGTGTTGTACAGCCATGTCCTATGATGGTTGTACAGCCATGTCCTGCCTGTGGTGGTTGTACAGCCATGTCCTACCTGTGATGGTTGTACAGCCATGTCCTACCTGTGGTGGTTGTACAGCCATGTCCTACCTGAGATGGTTGTACAGCCATGTCCCACCTGTGGTGGTTGTATAGCCATGTCCTACCGATGATGGTTGTACAGCCATGTCCTACCTGAGATGGTTGTACAGCCATGTCCTACCTGTGGTGGTTGTACAGCCATGTCCTACTGATGATGGTTGTACAGCCATGTCCTACCTGTGATGGTTGTACAGCCATGTCCTACCTGTGATGTTTGTACAGCCATGTCCTACCTGTGGTGGTTGTACAGCCATGTCCTACCTGTGGTGGTTCTACAGCCATGTCTACCTGTGTTGTACAGCCATGTCCTATGATGGTTGTACAGCCATGTCCTACCTGTGGTGTTGTACAGCCATGTCCTACCTGTGGTGGTTGTACAGCCATGTCCTACCTGTGGTGGTTGTACAGCCATGTCCTACCTGAGATGGTTGTACAGCCATGTCCAGGGTTCCCACTTTTTCACAGGAAAAAAAATTCAAGGGTTTTTCAAGGGTTTCTAAAGGGGATATTTTAATTTTTAAGGGGCAAATTTAGCCGTTCAATTGAAAAAAAAAAAGTGAATAATAACCTTACACATGTAATCCAGCCATGATGATAAGGTGATTACACTTCTGTAGTCTTTTCCCACGCTCAATATCATATATATATATACAAAAAATAAAAACTGAAGTCTTTATACAGAAATTGAGAAATCAGAAAAAGAAAACTTTCAATCTGCTTTCCGGACCAGTATCTGACATGAATGTCCAGCTGCTTCTGTTTCAAGTCCTTGTTCAATGATTCATCAAAAAGCATGACATATTCATTAATTCTCTACCGGCAGCTGCAGCAGAGGCCTCCTCTCTAGCATATTTCAGGAGGGAGCTCAGCAAACTTTACTTTTAAAATACAGCCACAGTATGTGCTGTCGTGTGGAAGTGTGTGTGAAATGGTGGCGGGCCTGGACTAGCTTATGCTTGTTCTGGGCAGGACAGGGAGGGTAACCCTTTTGAAAAGGTGAATGTGGGTAGCCTTAATGCAGCTCCACACTTAACTGTTTTTTTTTTTTTTCATTTCAAAATGGAGTGACTGATGGAGAATGAACCAAATTTAGAGAGAGAGGGGGTTAGCTACCACCAAGGACATTGACAAACAAAGCACAGGACAAGACACAATGCAATTCAACCTCTTGGATCTTCTTCAGGAAAAAAAAAAAAAAAAAAAAAAACAAAAAAAAACAAAACAAAAAAAACATATTTAACATTTAGGACAGTACAAGAAAGAACGAAGATTGACTTATTTGTCCATGTGGTAGGAAGAATGGCTGCCAGACGGAAACGACAGAGGGGATTATGGGAGAGGAAAAAGGGGGGGGGGGGGGGGGGGGGGGGGGGGGTGGGGGGGGGGGGGGAGTGAAACGATGGGGTTGTGTTGCTGGGTTAGTGGGGTGGTGTGATATATTTGTGATGGCTGTGGTTAAGGTGGATTCATAATAATTCTAAGGGGGGGGGGGGGGGATTTTTATATTATATATTTTCATATTATGTATATAATTTTTTTATATATATATATATATATATATATATATATATATATATATATATATATATATATATATAGAAGGGATTGTAATGATAATAATGATAGTGGTAGTGATTACGATAACTAGATGAATAAAATGAAAGTAACTGTAATAAAAAAAAATTAAGTGAATAAAATTGATAATTTTTTTTTGTTTTGTTTTGTTGTGTGTGTGTGTGTGTGTGTGTGTGTGTGTGTGTGTGTGTGTGTGTGTGTGTGTGTGTGTGTGTGTGTGTGTGTGTGTGTGTGTGTGTGTGTGTGTGTGTGTGTGTGTGTGTGTGTGTGTGTAGGCTAGCTGGTAGGTAAGTGAGGGGGGAGGGGTGTGGTATGAATGCTGTCTTTTTGAATAAGAAAGTAGGATGTTTTTTTTTTTTTCTTTTCTTTAACAAATGCGCACTTAAATGAGTCACTTAAAGTCTACGGAGACGATGTGACGACTGATTTGAAGATTCAGTCTGTGATTTCACTCTTTTTTTCAGTTCTGACAGAAAGAAGGAGCAATGCCAAAAGTTGCAAGATATCTGCTTTTGGTTTCCCCACACCGATAGTTCGTGGCAATCGAGGAATATGGAAACATTGCTGCAAACAGTTTCGCGTTGCCTTCAGCAGATCGGAAACTGTTATGATTGTTGATGGCATGAATCGTCCACAACACTTCAGTTTCAACACATCTGTCCCCCTTGCTGTTATTGTGGATTGGCTGACGATTCTTACTAAGGATAGGGTCTGACCAGATCTGATGAATTTGATGATTGCCGAACGAAGTCCGTAAGACTACCAACCGGCCTACTCGCTTTATCCAATTCCACGTATTTTTTCCTCTTTCCGTGATTTGCAACCGCCGATTCGCCCTTTGTCCGAACATCAACGGTCTTTTTGCACACTTTACAGAAAAACGCATGCATGTTTGTTGTCTCTGCATTCAGTGATACAGCTTCGATATTCTTCCTTCTGTAGCCACAACGGATCAAATGCGTAATTTCCCTTCGGCATGATGACAGACGCAACAGTATCGGACTTCGACGAAGATGAGGAAGCATGGCGCCCTTTGTCGGAAGCCGAACTGCGCATGCGCTAACGATAACCGACTATTGAATTGCTTCCCTTTACTTGAAAAGCAGACGACACGCAACACGAAAAGCAGACGACACGCAACACGATTCGAGAGGCGAAAATCGATGTCCGAAGTCTCGTTCGCGTTTGTTCTCCGATTCGTCTTCAAACGTTACGGTCAGTTTTGGTACGAAAACGATTTTTAAGGGGATTTCAAGGGATGGTAGGGATATCTGCAGTTTTCAGGGTTTTCAAGGGCCTTTTTGACCAGTTGAAATCTAAAGGGTTTTCAAGGGTCTTCAAGGGGCGTACGAACCCTGCATGTCCCACCTGTGTGGTTGTATAGCCATGTCCTACTGATGATGGTTGTACAGCCATGTCCTACCTGAGATGGTTGTACAGCCATGTCCTACCTGTGGTGGTTGTACAACCATGTCCTACCAATGATTGTGGTGGTTTGTATAGCCATGTCCTACCGATGATGGTTGTACAGCCATGTCCTACCTGAGATGGTGTTGTACAGCCATGTCCTACCTGTGGTGGTTGTACAGCCATGTCCTACCAATGATGGTTGTACAGCCATGTCCTACCTGTGGCTTTCATTTTCCATGGCCCTGGCTGACAGGTGGCCAGTTCCTTGCTGTCATTGTACAGCGGCAGGAGGTGAGAGTGGTTTGCAGTCTGCCAGGAACAGTCCAGGTGCTGGAAGAGCTCGGGGTGCATCCACTCGTCGTCACTCAGACAGGCCAGCCTGGGCAAGGTGTACAGCAGCGTCTGTGGAGGTAAGCAGACCTTCACACTGAGAACAATGCACTTCCACAGGCTGAGATCTAAACAAATCTTCAAAAGTTTATGTAATAAATTCACCAAACATGAACAAACGAATCACAAGACAAAACGCGACACATTTCAACAAGAAAATTTGACAAGATAAGTGACTGCTCATTCTTCATTTTCATTCCCCTGAGAGCTGTTTATCTTGCCTGAAGAAGATTAAAAAGTCAAAGCGCATTGTGTTTTGTCTTATGATTCATTTGATCATATTTGACGGATTCAGTACATAAAATTTTTAAGACTAACAGATTTCAGTAAAATGTAACAATGAGAATCTAACTGAAAAACAAACAAACAAAACAAAAAACCCCAAACAAACAACAAACAAACACATAAAAAACACAGGACAAGAAAAAAGTAGCAATGGAGCCAGCAGCATACAAGGTGCATTTTTGATGCGCAAGCAGACAACACTGACATCACTAAATCTCATGCAAACTCCTTCAAAAAAGTGGCAAAGCGCCATTTTGGCCAGTCGGTTCAAAGACGCACTGGCAAGCAGCGACAAAAGACACTGTCAAAAGTGGCAGGAACAAACGGTCCTGGCTGTGGTGGGACCCAAAAGTAGGTAATTCACTCCAGCGAGTCACTCAGCTTGATACTGAGACTGGCGTCAGACTGCACCAGTTAGAAAGCAAGTGTCAACAATTTTCCAGCGAGTCAGAGCAATTTCACCAGGGAGGCACAGCAATTTCACCAGGGAGGCACAGCAATTTCACCAGGGGGGCAGAGCAATTTCACCAGGGAGGCACAGCAATTTCACCAGGGGGGCAGAGCAATTTCACCAGGGGAGCACAGCAGCATTTCACCAGGGAGGCAGAGCAATTTCACCAGGGAGGCAGAGCAATTTCACCAGGGAGGCAGAGCAATTTCACAGGGAGGCACAGCAATTTCACCAGGGCAGAGCAATTTCACCAGGGAGGCACAGCAATTTCACCAGGGAGGCAGAGCAATTTCACAGGGAGGCACAGCAATTTCACCAGGAAGGCACAGCAATTTCACCAGACCCCCACTGGAGTTTCAGAGAGTTTTGCTTTTCTTCAGTGGGAGCCCTGGGTCAGGTAGTCACCCATCTGGGGTGGCTGAAAAGACTCTGAAATGGAGCTGCAGCTGGCAACCATTTCTTGATTTGTCTCGGTGGAAGAACACTTTCAGAATGACAAATGATAAAGTCAGGGAGTGTGTTTCTTTCACAAAGGTGTTACCAGGCATCTTGCGTCTTACATGCAGGAGAGACAATTCTGATGAATGCTTTTTCAAAATCCAGGAACCTTGGTGATGTCCCTTTCTTTGAGCAAGCTCTCCCACACTCCCCAGTTTTCAGTAATGTGTCACAGACATATGTAACTTTCTCTGCAGCTACAACTGTATGGTCACCCACTTTAGTACACTGGCCATGAACACACATTCCTTGCCATTCATATACAGGATATCCAACATACATAGTGTAATAAATACATGCATACTTTTGAAGGGGGTGGGCTGGGGAGTGGAGGGGCAGAATGACTCATGAAAGACAACTGTGTCAGATTATTTACACGTCAAGGATAAAAGAGTTGCTCATCTCCTTATACAAGACTTTTGGTGTTAGTTATGCAAATTGTAAAATTACTGAACTTTCACCGTATACCCAACATGAATCCCATCACCAATACAATCTGCTGTAACATTTTCCCCAGCCTACAATAGGAATTCTGTATCTCCTTTATACACTACTTTTTCAGTTAAAATAAAATCAGAGAGCCCTGCATATATTTAAAAAAAAAAGAAAAAAAACCTGTGTCCATAAGTTAGATTGTCTAACAAAGAAAGTCAGGTCATTCATGTGGTCAGACGTCCAGAACACATTGATGTCCACTACTAAGATACAGACTGTAGCTACCTCCCCATCTCCACTACTAAGATACAGACTGTAGCTACCTCCCCATCTCCACTACTAAGATACAGACTGTAGCTATCTCCCCATCTCCACTACTAAGATACAGACTGTAGCTACCTCCCCATCTCCACTACTAAGATACAGACTGTAGCTACCTCCAAATCTCCACTACTAAGACACAGACTGTAGCTACCTCCAGGCTGTAGTCTCTCAGGAAGTGGAACTGGTTGTAGAAGTAGTTATCCAGCAGCTTTTCCAGAACTGCCGATGAATTCCTGTTAGAGAAAAATAAGAGCTTTGTAAAGTGGGTGTCAGGAAAGTTTGATCTTTCAGTTCGGTTCAGTTCAGTGGTCATTTCATCGTCTGTTCCACATTGATGATATAAGACAATATCAAACGGCAACTGAGATCATGGAGAATGTCAGACCTACTGTCCCTACCACTGTCACATGTTGTCAGTGACACTTGAAATACTTGACTTAATACTTGACTGGCTAGACATTGTTATTCACACCAAGTAGGAATATGGAACTTGCTTGAGTATGTCAGTATGATCAAACAGTATTTCAACATTTTCAAAACCCTTTCTGGAAACAATGTAAATGGCACACACAAGATCTGACACTACCCAGCTGCAATCCTATGTCTTGACACCCGATTCTTTGCAAACAGCCACTACAGTAACATTCAGCAGACCAAAACATTGACACGCAGACATGGGCAGATCAGCAGTGTGTGAACATGGCCGATTAGTACCTGATGAAAATAATGCTATGGTCATGGTATGGTGACAATGAAGACACAGTTTTTCCATACATACTAACGTCTGCTCATGTTCAATGGAGACAGAGCCAGTCTTTCTACACAGACTAATGTCACCCCTGTTCAATGGTGACAGCCAGCTCACCCGTTGCTGCTGAGGAACTTGATGCAGCTGTCCACGATGGTGAAGTGCCGGGCCTGGAGCTGCATGCGCTGGCACTGCCGCCACAGCTGACACAGCGCCGCCTGGCCGTGCAGACGGGTGTTAAAGTGATGGGCCATGGCCCACGGCACCACCAGTGGCATCGCCTGGAGGTAGAACTCCTCCTGCAGGACACAGATCCTCACCTGGTTACAGGTCCCCCCGGCGGTCTCAAAAATGACACACCACTTATCACACTTTCTGATACCACAAACAGCCTTTCTCATTGTTACAAAACACATGACTTTGTCACATTTTCTGATCCCACAAACAGCCTTTCCCATTGTTACAAAACACATGACTTTATCACACTTTCTGATACCACAAACAGCCTTTCTCATTGTTACAAAACACATGACTTTATCACACTTGCTGATACCACAACAGCCTTTCTCATTGTTACAAAACACATGACTTTATCACACTTTCTGATACCACAAACAGCCTTTCTCATTGTTACAAAACACATGACTTTATCACACTTTCTGATACCACAAACAGCCTTTCCCACTATTACAAAACACATGACTTTGTCACACTTTCTGATACCACAAACAGCCTTTCCCATTGTTACAAAACCAACTGCATTTGGCATCAGACGTTATCCTTTATGCTTTATGCTGAGGCTTAACCTTCACGCTGGGTGTATGGCATTTTACTCGAGGCCCGGACTTTGTACACAGAGCAGTCACAGGACAGAATCATTCAACCATCCTCTTTAACCACTTTATAATAATGACAATATAAAGGTTCAGACCAATTAACTATCTTGTTTAACCACTTTATGATAATGACAATATAAAGGTTCAGACCAATTAACTATCTTGTTTAACCACTTTATGATAATGACAATATAAAGGTTCAGACCCATTAACTATCTTGTTTAATCACTTTATGATAATGACAATAATTTATAAAGGTTCAGACCTATTAACTATCTTGTTTAACCACTTTATGATAATGATAATATAAAGGTTCAGACCCATTAACTATCTTGTTTAACCACTTTATGATAATGACAATATAAAATTCAGACCCATTAACATACCGGTTTAATCACTTTATCATGATAATATACAAGTTCAGACCCATTAACTAACCTGTTTAATCACTTTATCATGATAATATACAAGTTCAGACCCATTAACTATCCTGTTTAAATCACTTTATCGTGATAATATAAAAGTTCAGACCCATTAACTAACTTGTTTAACCACTTTATCATAATGACAATATAAGTTTAGACACACTAACAAACAAAATAATGACACAAGTTCTGATAAAACTGTCACTCTATGTAATGATGCTAAGTCCTTTGATATCATACAGGTTAGACAGTCACATACCATGTCACTTCACCTTATGATGCTGAGTCTGATGTCATATGTATACCATGTCACTCTGTAATTATGCTAAGTTCATTAATATCATACACATGTGAAAAACACCCACATACCGTGTCACTCTATGTAATAATGCAATGATGTTAAGTCCTTTAATATCATACAGGTATGACACAATCACATACCATGTCACTTTATGTCACAGAGGTATCAAACAATCACATACCCACGGCTCTTCAGGCAGTTCTGGTCCCAGGCAAGTAATATTGTGTAATGATGCTAAGTCCTTTAATATGATACCATGTCACTCCGTGCCACATGGCTATGACACAATCACATGCCATGTCACTTTGTGTCACAGGGGTATCCAACAATCACATACCATGTCACTTTGTGTCATAGGGGTATCCAACAATCACGTACCATGTCACTTTGTGTCACAGGGGTATCCAACAATCACGTACCATGTCACTTTGTGTCATAGGGGTATCCAACAATCACATACCATGTCACTTTGTGTCACAGGGGTATCCAACAATCACAGACCATGTCACTTTGTGTCACAGGGGTATCCAACAATCACAGACCATGTCACACTTTGTGTCACAGGGGTATCCAACAATCACATACCATGTCACGTTGTGTCACAGGGTATCCAACAATCACATACCATGTCACTTTGTGTCACAGGGGTATCCAACAATCACATACCATGTCACTTTGTGTCACAGGGGTATCCAACAATCACAGACCA
>JADBJO010002527.1:190000-215000 GCA_016801955.1 Conus betulinus
GGGCAGTCTTTCAATGTTGCTGTTGCTGTGCTGATTTGGAGAAGACTGAACATTTTCCCTGCATGTGGTGAGTTGTTTATTTCTTCACAACAGGCATGGCACAGCACCAGCACCTCCTGGATCCTATGTGTGTTTACAACTGCTGTCAATGTGTGATTTCGGCACTCTTTCACATTATGTATACTAATCCAAATGTAGTAACCTGCAATTATACATCACACAAAGGGCAAAAACACAAACTTAACATTCAAGATACTGTTAAAAATCCTGTTGCTAATATCATACAGCTGTTATGACAGAATCAGCAAGACTGCAACTTGCCAGAAGCAAGTCTGGTTGACAATTGTTGTATGACAACAGCAAAACAGGGGAAAAGAGACTAACAGCCTTGTTTTATGTAGATGGGAAAGAAAGAAAAATACAAACTTGTAGAGTAGGTAACCAAGTAGAAATTAAAAAAGATATTGAAGCACCAGGAAAGTCCAGACATGTCTCGTCTGGGAATTCCCAGTTGTTGACAGGTTTGTCTCTGTAGATCTGTCAGGTCAAAATATCATCTCTATAAAAAGAAATGTAACTCTTTCCATTAACTCTGCTCTGTGCCCATCCTTCATCAGGTGCACTAAAACACAAACAGCTGACTGAGCCTGACAAGAAGTCGGGCATCAATCTCCATTCAAAACTAGCACATTTAACCAGATTCCATGCTCTTGATATCACAGCTGCTCCACACTATGATCTGCGGCCTCCTGCCATGTAGAACTTCGTTGCTGGAGCTTCTGGTGGTATTGTGCTAACCGCATGTGTGATCTCCTTGAGTTGTGCCTCCATGTGTACCTTCCCTGGGTCAGTGCTGCTTTGAATGAACTCAGGACATGTTCCACTGTTTGCCATAACAGAGTGGACACACAGGATCACTTGGCTAGGTTTGAATACAACAGCATGATGTCAAACACAGATTTGAGGATGAAGCTGACTCTAAGAGGTGCCATGTGTGAAATATCATTCCAGGTGAGACTTGTAGTCCACTGTCCTTGCTGGACTGCTTTCAGGATTCTCTCGACATCCTCTTCTTTCTTCAGCTCCTCCATTACCATGTCTCTGTGTGCTATCCCTTTTGCTTTTGATCACCATTCCATTTCTGTTGATCCCAGCCACTGTCTGTTGGTTTGTGTGTGGCCTGCTATTTCCCTGATCTTCAGGTTGTCCTTTGCCACATCCACTGCCTCCCGAACTTTCCATTTTCTGCCAGTCCTCAGCTTTGGTCAAACTGATCTCACAACGCTGTCTTTGGCATCTTCAAGCACAGTTAGTGACCTTGCTTTACCCACTTGTACTCTTTGAGAATGGATTTTAGAGGAAGCTTCAGCTGGGCTTGGCAGAAGCAGAGTGCAACATCAGTAAGAAAATGTGGGACACCAGCCATTTCCTTGTGTATCTGTTGATTTTGGCCTCCATTGATTCCACAGTGCTAGTGCTGATACTGTATCTTAGTAGAGGCCAGAAAAGCTTCAGGATCAGCATGAATTGCAAAACCAGACCTTCTATTTGCCAGGGAGTCCACACTGGTCTATCCTCTGTAGGCTTTTTTCTGCTGTTTGCTTTGCCTTCCTCTCCCTTCTTTCACGGAGTCACCGCACCACCTCCCACTGGTTCTTCTGTTACAGCTGGAATGGCTTGGTTGGCTACAAATGAACGTGACTGACTGAGCCACTTTTCTTTTCCACAGGGAGAGGCTTCATCATTGTTTAGCTTGAAACTCCTCCTGGATGAAGCAACTTACTTGTCTAACTGCTTCAATATTTTGTGGGTCTCATCTTCCTTGGTGGAAAGCACTAATGACTGACTCCGGATAACCAGGTGGAAGATGAGCAAGCACACTAACTATACACATCAACAACACACAGATAGACATGGGAGTAGTAAATCAAATCTATCTATCACCAGATTTCAGACTTGCTCGTGTTTCTGGGACAACTTTGTTTTTGTTAAACGTATTCCACTTTCATAAAATCGTCAAGCTCTTAGAATTAAATTGTACTTACGAACATGTCAGATTACAAAAAGTGATGATTAAAAAGTTAATGCTTGCTAAGTGTAGTGGTATATTAACAATTGCTTAATCCTTTAAGAATCAAGCATGCCAACTGGTGACAAGATAGCATGTGATCACAGAGCTGATGGCACCATCATAGCAGATGACAAGATAGCATGAGACTACAGAGCTGATAGCACCATCATAGCAGATGACAAGATAGCATGAGACTACAGAGCTGATGGCACCATCATAGCAGATGACAAGATAGCATGAGACTACAGAGCTGATGGCACCATCATAGCAGATGACAAGATAGCATGAGACTACAGAGCTGATGGCACCATCATGGCAGATGACAAGATAGCATGAGACCACAGAGCTGATAGCACCATCACAGCAGATGACAAGATAGCATGAGACTACAGAGCTGATGGCACCATCACAGCAGATGACAAGATAGCATGAGACTACAGAGCTGATGGCACCATCACAGCAGATGACAAGATAGCATGAGACCACAGAGCTGATGGCACCATCACAGCAGATGACAAGATAGCATGAGACTACACAGCTGATGGCACCATCATAGCAGATGACAAGATAGCATGAGACCAAAGAGCTGATCAGCAATGAGTCATCACTCTCCATGAACTTCCCTTGATCTTCATTGTTTCAAACCAGAAAAGACCTATTTTACAACTGCTCTTCATGCAGACACCCACTACCTAAAATTTTTATACAAGACGATAGTACAAGAAGATTAAAAAACAAAGTCAAATAGGACTGCAGAAAAGAACTTTCTGGCTTTCCAGAAAGGTACGGAAACATTTTGTTTTTAAGTCATCAATCTTCAATTACTTTTTTCACACTTTTTTAAAGAAAAAAATTCTGCCAGGAAAAACAAAAACCAAAACAAAAAAAAAAAACGCTAACACATCCATATAGATATAACTCATCCATACATAGACATAACACATCCATACACAGACATAACACATCCATACATAGACATAATGGATAGGAACAAAAAGTCAGAAGAGAGCATGAGGATAAGCAGGAGATGAAAAAAAAAAAAAAACAAAACAAACAAACAAAAAAAAGATAAACGGGAGAAAGGGAGACAATTTAGACTGATTGCACCTGTATCCTTGCTACAGGGACCTGATAATAGGGTGAGCCTTGTTTCTGACCTTTCTGCTTTTTTATGCAGCGTTCCAAAGACGCAGGCGTCCACGATGGTGGGCACCATGGTGATGGCCAGGGCTGTTCCTCCCTCCTGTCTCCACAGCTGGCACAGTCGGCCCATCACCAGGTTCAACAGGCCTGCCTTGTCCGGCCCCACCTCGAAGAAATGCTTCACCACCTGCAAGTGGAGCAATACATCTGTCTGATTTTCCCCACCCTGAAGAAATACTTCACCACCTGCAAGTGGAACAATACAATGTAACTGATGTTCCCCACCATGAAGAAATACTTCACCATCTGCAAATGAAAACAATACAATCTGTTTGATGCTCCCCACCATGAAGAAATACTCCAACATCTGCAAATGAAACAATACGATCTGTTTGATGTTCCCCACCATGAAGAAATACTCCACTATCTGCAAATGAAACAATACAATCTGTTTGATGTTCCCACCGTGAAGAAATACTTCTCCATCTGCAAATGAAATAATACAATCTGATGTTCCCTACCATGAAGAAATACTCCACCCTCTGCAAGTGGAACTACACAATCTATCTGATGTTTGACACAAAGTTAATCTGAGGTTTAACAAATTTAATGTCAGGTTAAAGTCCAGGTATGAACAGGTTAACAAGTTCAAAATTCTGTGACTTTTCCATGATTTTTCCATGCCACTTTGCGACATCTCCGTTACCACAAATCAGCTATTTTCACAAAAAGAAATGTGGTATTACAGCTATCAAAATCACCAAAATGTCTGTGTCAGTGATGCCTGCCTGCAATGTGCTAAACGGACAGGCAGAGCCAGCAAGGAAGGTGCAGTAAGAGTAGGCATGATGTGGGTTATCTCTTGATGACTTGACACTGACTGCTCCTCATGGATTGCTGGTGCTGGGGTGGTGGCAGATCGGACCAGGCTGTGGCTGTGGACAGGTGTTGGAATGAGCGGTGTGGGGGCACTGCCACTGAGATGGCACAGGAGATGGGACAGCAAAAATTAAAAAAAGAAAAAAAGACAAGGCCGGACCAGCCTGTGGTTTCCTGTCTCACCTGGGTCATGTGGGTTCCCACAGGGTTGTGTTGCTGGGAGGCCAGCGTGAGGAGGGGCTGCTGCAGAACCATGTGGATGAAGGCCTCCATCTTCAGCCAGAAGCTCCACGACTTGATCTCCTCGTGGATCTTGCCCCAAGCCACCTCCATCACCTCCACCACCCGGTCCCACTGATCCGCTTCACTGGCCAGCTGGAGACAGCCAAGAATCATGAATCATAACAAATGCCCTCAACCAAAGCTGTCAGGCTTTGGACAACAACATTCATAATCATGCTAAGGCAGGAAGTGGGGGGCAGGGGGAAAGGGCACAGGATGGGGGGGGGGGGGGGGGGGGGGGGGGGGGGTCGAGACGAGCAGGGAAGAGGGGGGAGGGAGATGTATGAGAGGAGAGAGGCAGTTGGCTGGGGAAGGGTAAGGGAGAAGACTGCATCCATCCTGTGGTCATCCCACTGGGCATGAAGCTTGTCAATGCATACAGCTTTGTTTCAGTCAATGAACACAGACATATACAGATAGAGAATCCTGTACCGACATAACTAATTATTGTTTTTTCCCTGCTCAGTTTTGCTCTTTCTTCAGAATTAGTACATTATTACAGAAATCAGTAATTTCACACTCAGACATAAAATTAGTGGTAACTGCGAGAACATGGTACTGGTTGGCAGCAATGCAGAAACAATGATAGGCATCAGAATGGTGCAGACAAACAGTAACTGCAAGAACATGGTACTGGTTGGCAGCAATGCAGAAACAATGATAGGGCATCAGAATGGTGCAGACAAACAGTAACTGCGAGAACATGGTACTGGTTGGCAGCAATGCAGAAACAATGATAGGCATCAGAATGGTGCAGACAAACAGTAACTGCGAGAACATGGTACTGGTTGGCAGCAATGCAGAAAGAAAATGATAGGCATCAGAATGGTGCAGACAAACAGTAACTGCGAGAACATGGCACTGGTTGGCAGCAATGCAGAAACAATGATAGGCATCAGAATGGTGCAGACAAACAGTAACTGCGAGAACATGGTACTGGTTGGCAGCAATGCAGAAACAATGATAGGCATCAGAATGGTGCAGACAAACAGTAACTGCGAGAACATGGCACTGGTTGGCAGCAATGCAGAAACAATGATAGGCATCAGAATGGTGCAGACAAACAGTAACTGCGAGAACATGGCACTGGTTGGCAGCAATGCAGAAACAATGATAGGCATCAGAATGGTGCAGACAAACAGTAACTGCGAGAACATGGTACTGGTTGGCAGCAATGCAGAAACAATGATAGGCATCAGAATGGTGCAGACAAACAGTAACTGCGAGAACATGGCACTGTTGGCAGCAATGCAGAAACAATGATAGGCATCAGAATGGTGCAGACAAACAGTAACTGCGAGAACATGGTACTGGTTGGCAGCAATGCAGAAACAATGATAGGCATCAGAATGGTGCAGACAAACAGTAACTGCGAGAACATGGTACTGGTTGGCAGCAATGCAGAAACAATGATAGGCATCAGAATGGTGCAGACAAACAGTAACTGCGAGAACATGGTACTGGTTGGCAGCAATGCAGAAACAATGATAGGCATCAGAATGGTGCAGATAAACAGTCTCTGAAAAATGATGGGAGTTGGGAGTTGGAGCTGCAGGCTCAACAATAACTGAAAAAAAAAAACAAACAAACAAACCAAAAAAAAAACCCCAAACATTTCCACAGATTTCCAAGGGCTTGGTGTTGCACAGCAGAATAAGTCAGTTTGAGAGCAACGCCACCCATACGGTAATTTTATTTTTCAACTCACAACCAAAGAAAATATGTTCTCTGAGTTTGCCGAACATCATAAACCCTTTCCCTGCCACAGTATAGGAGCTTTTCTGTATTGCTGAGTGCCAGGGCTTTTTGCAGTAGGTTCACTCATCTGTTCACTATTCATTCATTTATTGAGATATCTCTGAGATTTTCTGCATGTTTTTTTTTTCTTATACCCTGTGCTATGATGTGATATCAAAATAATTTGATTTTGCTGGTCATTAGTATGATAAAAATAAATATCATCAACTGTTTTTATAATAAATGCCCCGATGCAGACACAGTTACGGGCATACAAAATCATTAAAACAACCTTGTAATAGACACGGGGAAAGCAGGGAAGACATTTTATAGTAGAGTATAACATATTTTTTCTCTCATGGAAGATGAAAAACTGAAGCCACACAACACCCATGAATTAACTGCAATATTTTAGTTTATCATAAAACCTTTTTCAAAGCAACACTGGCCAACTGACAAACAAAACAGCATAGAATTCTGTGGTTGAGGAACTGAAATGAGTTCACTGGAAAAGAATTTGCTGGATAAAGAGTTTTATTCTCTAAAGTGATTTTGTTTTACTTAGAAATTACAAATGTTGCTGTCAGACATAACATACCCTGAGGATTGTTTTGTTTTGTTTTTTTGTGTGTGTTTGCTTACTGCTCTGATAACTGAGTCACAGCACACGTTCCTTATAATGATGTGCAACAGAATACTTTGTTCAAACTGCTATGGCATTAGACCCTTCCCTTTCAGTCACAGCACACATTCCTTATAATGATGTGCTACAGAATACTTTGTTCCAACTGCTCTGGCATGAGACCCTTCCCTTCCAGCTCTCTGCCGACTTGCATTGCACTTGGTAATACATGAAGCGCACTTGGTAATGCATGTCTTAGAACACAACACACAGTGCTGTGCAACATGAACACAGCCGCACTGTACCTGAGGCATGACCAGTTCCAGGCACTGCATGATGGGAATGTCTGTCTCCCCAGAGCTGACGGAGAAGGCGTCCAGGGCGTTGTGCAAGACGCGGTGTGACGGCAGGAGATGTGGGGCGGTGGGACAGCAGCATTCGCAGACACTGCCACTGCGACATCATGTACTGACACACCTGACGCCCGTGATGGGGGCCGAGCCGCCTCTGAAATGTCATACAGCATACCCTTCCTGCACTGCCCTCTGTAATGAGTCATACAGCATACCCTTCCTGCACTGCCATCTGTAATGTCATACAGCATACCCTTCCTGCACTGCCATCTGTAATGTCATACAGCATACCCTTCCTGTAGTGCCCTCTGTAATGTCATACAGCATACCCTTCCTGCACTGCCCTCTGTAATGAGTCATACAGCATACCCTTCCTGCACTGCCCTCTGTAATGAGTCATACAGCATACCCTTCCTGCACTGCCATCTGTAATGTCATACAGCATACCCTTCCTGCAGTACCCTCTGTAACGTCATACAGCGTACCCTTCCTGCACTGCCCTCTGTAATGTCATACAGCATACCCTTCCTGCACTGCCCTCTGTAATGAGTCATACAGCATACCCTTCCTGCACTGCCCTCTGTAATGTTATACAGCATACCCTTCCTGCACTGCCCTCTGTAATGAGTCATACAGCATACCCTTCCTGCACTACCCTCTGTAAATGAGTCATACAGCATACCCTTCCTGCACTGCCATCTGTAATGTCATACAGCATACCCTTCCTGCACTGCCATCTGTAATGTCATACAGCATACCCTTCCTGCAGTACCCTCTGTAATGTCATACAGCGTACCCTTCCTGCACTGCCCTCTGTAATGTCATACAGCATACCCTTCCTGCAGTGCCCCTCTGTAATGAGTCATACAGCATACCCTTCCTGCACTGCCCTCTGTAATGAGTCACACAGCATACCCTTCCTGCAGTCAAAAATCACCCCCCTCTTCTCTCTGTCTCTCTCTAACTGCATTTGAGATTTATGTTCCAACCATAGTTATATTTGCATGGATGAGGTTGTGTGCTTTTGAAATGTTGTTGACAATTTCCCCATTGTTTGCTACATTTGTTTATTTTCAAGAGGGCAGGCAGGATGTAAAAAAGCTTGTCAGCTTTCTCTTCAACCATCAACTAAGATAATTCTAACTTGACTTGACTTGACCCCGTGTTTATGTATGTTATTTCTAACATGTATTATTTATTGACTAAGATTGCTTTTTCTCATTATTGCTTTATATTGTACAAATACAAATTTGTAATAATACGAAATTAAACATTTTTATGCCCCTATTTTTCTTCTGGCTTTGCTGTCATAACAGTAGTGAATTTAAAATGTGAAGGGTAATGCATGTCTCACTTTTGACCACTGCCTTCAATTCTCATGAGCTTTCTGAATGAAGATATGATAAACATGTTTAATTCTTTCGCGATGGGCACGGCAGAGCAACATCACTTCCTTGCAGCCGCGTGCACTGCTCATGCTTACAACCATTGCAGATGTGCGAATTTTGCACTTTTGAAATTTTATTTTACGTCCCCTAACATAAATGTAACAAGCAATTGTTATATATCGATCGGAAAGGGCAAAACACCAACTTTGCAATAAGCATACAATGAAAATATATTTTGGGTAAAACAGCAATCCTACAGTTATGAAAACAACAAGCCAAAGTGTAGGTGAACACAATCTTGTTTACATTTGTTTGGTTAGTATGACAACAGCAAATGAGGAAGAAAGGGGCATAAAATTTCACTCTTACTGTGTGTGTGTGTGTGTGTGTGTGTGTGTGTGTGTGTGTGTGTGTGTGTGTGTGTGTGTGTGTGTGTGTGTGTGTGTGTGTGTGTGTGTGTGTGTGTGTGTGTGTGTCACTGTGTGTGTGTTTGTGCGTGTGTGTATTCAATATGTGTAATCCAAGTGAAAAAAAAAAAAAAAGAAAATCAATCATTGCACTCTGTACACACTCTTCCCTGTTTTGGCTTCAGATGATACGATGTATACAACTGTTAAATACACGGATCAAATAAATCAAGCTAAGATTCTTTTTGATATACTTGTACACCCTTACCCCCCTGATCCTCTGAACCTTTTTTGCTAAATCATGTAATTCTTCTTCTGGCCCACATGTTGGCAAAGCTGGAAATTCCACATGTGTTTTTTGCAGAAATTCCCAGTGCCAGACGGGTCACTTTGTTCGAACTAATCTGGGGTCACAAAGGTTATTGCTAGTGCATGCAAACTTACCCTTCCAGTGGCTAGAACCCTGTTCTAAATATTTGGGACAGTGCTCCCCTTAGACTGCAGATGAGAGAACAGGGGATGTATTTTATAGTTGTGCCATAACAGAGGCACAGCACGTCCAGGGAGTACAGCAGGTTCAGGTTCAGGTTCAGGTTCAGGGGCAATGATTTGTTTCATCATAGCCTCACGGCTTTAAATGCCCCTTCTTAGTCTACACGTTTATTGGTCAGGTCTATAGTGAGCCAAGTTTTTATTTTCGGCCAGCACAGTCGAACATGATATCAGTAATTGTTTTATGCTTGTCGATAAGATTTTTGAAAGAGTTAGTATTTGGTGCATGTTTGATGTTAGGAGTTAGTTTATTCCAAATGGATGCTGCTATCTTCTGGCTGAAAGAATATTTCCTTATCAGTATTAAATTGCTGTATTTGTACTTTGCCACAACTGTTACGGGCTATATTGATTAGTGCAGGTTCAGAAAAACATGCTTGATCAATATCATCGGTTTTTGAAATTTTTTAAGTTTGGATTAGATCTCTCTATCCTTGTGGCTTTGAGGGATGGCAACCTTAGGTACCTTAATCTATCTCATATGAATAATCACAAATGTCCGGTATTAGCTTAGTTGCTCTTCTCTGCACCTTTTCTGTTTCTATTGATTGCCTTTTTAATCTTGATACCATATCACATTGCCATAATCAAGAATTGGTCTCACCACTGCCTTATATAGTCTCAGAAAGGTATCTTTGTCCAGGTATGTAAAAGTTCTCTTAATAATACCAATCATCTGCGTGGCTTTCTTTACGGGCTGTGCAATGTGTCTGTGTCAAAAAGTAAGTCTGCATCAAATATGACTCCCAAGTCTTTTTCCTCTTCACAACACGTTATTTGAACTTCTTGATCCCCAACTTTCATACTGTAATTTTATTTTGGGTTTCTGTTGCCAATATGTAATACTTTGCATCTGGATATGTTGAAGTACAAATTAGACCAGTTAATGAGTAGCTGAAGGTCGTTTTGCATTGTAAGGTGTTTGGATGGTGAAGTGTACAACTTGGTATCATCAGCAAAGATCTTGCATGTGTTTTTTAACCTATCTGGTAGGTCATTTATAAACATAGTAAATAATACAGGTCCCAGTATGCTGCCTTGGGGAATTCCACTAATGACATCAGCATTACTAGAAACAAGAGAGCCAACTCTAACATTCTGAATTCTATCTCTCAAGAAGTCTTCAATCCAGTCTAATACTTTTCCCAGTATACCATACGATTTAAGTTTACTCAGTAGTCTGGCATGAGGGACCGAATCGAAGGCTTTACAAAAGTCCAGGTAGAAACATCAATGTTATCTCCACTGTCAATTAACTTAGTAAAGTCTTCCATTACTTCAAGCAACTGTGTAATACAAGATCTACTTTGACAAAAACCGTGTTGACATTTGGCATACAGCTCATTATTCATCATATGATCAACAATAACATCTCTTACGATTGACTCCAGTTTCTTACGAGTCACACTTGTCAAGCTTACAGGCCTGTAGTTTCCAGGGCTGGTTCTTGTTCCCTTTTTGAAAATAGGTATGACTGTTGCAGTTTTCCAGTCACGAGGTAGAGTTTCTTGCTAAATAGATTTATTAAAAAGGATACTAAGAGGCTTAGCTAGTTCTGTGCTTAGTTCCTTTAAAACGCGAGATGGAATAGCATCTGGTCCTTGTGCTTTATTTGGATTTAGATTATCAAGTTTCTTTTCAACCAGTTCCGGGGTAATTGTTACATCATAAACAGCTTTACCATTAGATATATGAGATGTTTTATCATTACCACAGTAAGCACCAGATCTTGTCAATGACAGACTAAGTCCTCACAGTATTTAGATTATCAAGTTTCTTTTTAACCAGTTCCCGGTAATAGTTCCATCATAAGCAGCTTTACCATTAGATTTATGAGAATGTTTTATCATGACCATCATAATCCCCCAGATCTTGTCAATGACAGACTAAGTCCTCAGAGTATTTAGATTATCAAGTTTCTTTTTAACCAGTTCCCGGTAATAGTTACATCATAAACAGCTTTATCATTAGATCTATGAGAATGTTTTATCA
Organism: Conus betulinus; assembly: GCA_016801955.1. Taxonomy (NCBI): domain Eukaryota; kingdom Metazoa; phylum Mollusca; class Gastropoda; order Neogastropoda; family Conidae; genus Conus; species Conus betulinus. The sequence goes on from JADBJO010002527.1 coordinate 201,427, forward strand.
TGACCATCATAAGCACCCAGTTCTTGTCAATGACAGACTAGGTCCTCACAGTATTTAGATTATCAAGTTTCTTTTTAACCAGTTCCCGGTAATAGTTACATCATAAGCAGCTTTACCATTAGATTTATGAGAATGTTTTATCATTACCATCATAAGCACCCAGATCTTGTCAATGACAGACTAGGTCCTCACAGTATTTAGATTATCAAGTTTCTTTTTAACCAGTTCCCGGTAATAGTTACATCATAAGCAGCTTTACCATTAGATTTATGAGAATGTTTTATCATTACCATCATAATCCCCCAGATCTTGTCAATGACAGACTAGGTCCTCAGAGTGCTCTATGATACCACAAAGCACCAGAGGCCAGGTGAGCTCTACGTACCCACGCTGAGAAGCGAAGACGTTGCAGTCCACGGTCATGGTGGAGAAGAAGGTGCACAGCTTGGAGGACAGCATCTGCACCCCCTCCTCCTGCCTACCCCCATCTCTTCCTCCCTTCTTGTCCTCTCCTTTCAGTTTCACCTCCACCACCTGCAACCAGTCACATCCCTTCCACTGTGCATGTCTACATCCCTTCCACTGTGCATGTCTACATCCCTTCCACTGTGCATGTCTACATCCCTTACACTGTGCATGTCTACATCCCTCACACTGTGCATGTCTACATCCCTTCCACTGTGCATGTCTACATCCCTTACACTGTGCATGTCTACATCCCTTCCACTGTGCATGTCTACATCCCTTCCACTGTGCATGTCTACATCCCTTCCACTGTGCATGTCTACATCCCTTACACTGTGCATGTCTACATCCCTCACACTGTGCATGTCTACATCCTTTACACTGTGCATGTCTACATCCCTTACACTCTGCATGTCTACATCCCTTCCACTGTGCATGTCTACATCCCTCACACTATGCATGTCTACATCCCTCACACTGTACATGTCTACATCTCTTACACTGTGCACATCCACATCCTCACACTGTGCATGTCTACATCCCTTACACTGTGCACATCTACATCCCTTACACTGTGCATGTCTACATCCCTTACACTGTGCACGTCTACATCCCTTACACTGTGCATGTCTACATCCCTCACACTATGCATGTCTACATCCCTTACACTGTGCATGTCTACATCCCTCACACTGTGCATGTCTACATCCCTCACACTATGCATGTCTACATCCCTCATACTGTGCATGTCTACATCCTTACACACTGTGTACATCTACATCCCTCACACTGTGCATGTCTACATCCCTCACACTATGCATGTCTACATCCCTCATACTGTGCATGTCTACATTCCTTACACTGTGCATGTCTACATCCCTCATACTGTGCATGTCTACATCCCTTACACTGTGTACATCTACATCCCTCACACTGTGCATGTCTACATCCCTCACACTGTGCATGTCTACATCCCTCACACTTCATGTCTACATTCCTTACACTGTGTATGTCTACATCCCTTACACTGTGCATGTCTACATCCCTTACACTGTGCATATCTACATTCTTTACAATGTGCATGTCTACATTCTTTACAATGTGCATGTCTACATCCTTTACACTTCATGTCTACATCCCTTACACTGTGCATGTCTACATCCCTTACACTGTGCATGTCTACATCCCTCACACTGTGCATGTCAACATCCCTTACACTGTGCATGTCTACATCCCTTACACTGTGCATGTCTACATCCTTTACACTATGCATGTCTACATCCCTCACACTGTGCATGTCTACATCCCTCACACTGTGCATGTCTACATTCTTTACACTGTGCATGTCTACATCCCTCACACTGTGCATGTCTACATCCCTTACACTATGCATGTCAACATCCCTCACACTTCATGTCTACATCCCTTACACTGTGCACGTCTACATCTTTTACACTGTGCATGGCTACATCCCTTACACTATGCATATCTACATGATCCCTCACACTTCATGTCTACATCCCTTACACTTCATGTCTACATCCTTCACACTTCATGTCTACATCCCTTACACTTCATGTCTACATCCCTTACACTGTGCATGTCTACATCCCTCACACTTCATGTCTACATCCCTTACACTGTGCATGTCTACATCCCTTACACTGTGCATGTATACATCACTTACACATGTCTACATCCCTTACACTGTGCATGTCTACATCCCTCACACTTCATGTCTACATCCCTTACACTGTGCATGTCTACATCCCTTACACTGTGCATGTATACATCACTTACACATGTCTACATCCCTTACACTGTGCATGTCTACATCCTTCACACTTCATGTCTACATCCCTTACACTTCATGTCTACATCCCTTACACTTCATGTCTACATCCCTTACACTGCATGTCTACACCCATTACACTGTGCATGTCTACATCCCTTACACTGTGCATGTCTACATCCTTTACACCATGCACGTCTACATCCCTTACACTGCGCACGTCTATATCCCTTACACTTCATGTCTATATCCATTACACTGTGCATGTCTATATCCATTACACTCTGCATGTCTACATCCCTTACACTTCATGTCTACATTCTTTACACTGTGCATGTCTACATCCCTCACATTGTGATTGTGCATGTCTGCATCCCTCACACTGTGCATGTCTACATCCTTACACTTAATGTCTACATCTCTTACACTTCATGTCTACATTCTTTACACTGTGCATGTCTACATCCCTTACAATGTGCATGTCTGCATCCCTTACACTGTGCACGTCTACATTCTTTACACTTCATGTCTACATCCTTACATTTCATGTCTACATCCCTTACACTTCATGTCTACATCCCTTATATTTCATGTCTACATCCCTTACACTTCATCTCTACGTCCCTTACACTGTAGATGTCTACATCCTTTACACTTCATGTCTACATCCCTCACATTGTGCATGTCTACATCCCTCACATTGTGCATGTCTACATCCCGTACATTCTGCATGTCTACATCCCTTACACTGTGTATGTCTACATCCTTACACTGTGCATGTCTACATCCCTTACACTGTGCATGCATGTCTACATCTCTTACACTGTCATGTCTACATCCTTTACACTGTGTATGTTTCAAAAGCTGTGGACCCTACATGTAAAGATTTCAAATACTGCCGTAAAGTACTGAAGAAGCTCCACATCACCACAAAAACTTCTATCACCACAGAAACTCCACATCACAGAAATTCCACATCACAGAACTGCCGTAAGTTACTGAAGAAGCCCAACATCACCACAAAAACTTCTATCACCACAGAAACTCCACATCACAGAAATTCCACATCACAGAAATTCCACATCACCACAGAAAACCCACATCACCACAGAAGCTCCACATCACAGAAACTCCACATCACCACAGAAGCTCCACATCACAGAAACTCCACATCACCACAGAAACTCCACATCATCACAGAAACACTACATCACCACAGAAACAGAGAGCAGAGAGAAATGGAAACACACACCTGAGCCACAGCAGACAGCAGACTGACGGCAGCCACCTGGTGAAGAGATGGAGCACTGGCTGTTTCCATGACGGCCATGCAGGAGGTGACAAGTTCACACAGACTGTGGACCCCTGCTCCACACGGTATCACTTCTCCCAGAGTCTTCACGGCATCCGTGTAGAAGACCACCAGGTCCAGGTCCACAGAGTTCTGATAGGATCATACAACTATGAAAAGACATGTACGTTTGTGCACAAGCACTTCTGATAGGACTATACAACTATGAAAAGATAGGTACACACTCACACTGATTTTTTTTTTCATTTATTTATTTATTTATTTATTTTTTTTTGCTGTCCCAACCTCTGCACCACCTCAGAGGCAGTGCACCCACGCCGTTCATTCTGACATCCCATCCACAGTCACAGCCCGGTCAGCTCTGCCGCAGCCCCCGGCACCATCAATCCACAGGGAGTCAGTCAATGTCAAGTCGTCAAGAGGAAACGCACCAGAGGAGACACTGTACTGCTGCCGAGTCACTCCGGTGGTATTCAGTGGCGCCTGTTCTGATCTAACATACGCAGGACACCACCTACTAAAGCCCCCTACTGACGACAATAATTGCTTAGTCACAGAGCCGGCGTGAGTGAGCTCTCCCTCCGGAAGGCGCCACCACGTCCGTCCAACGACAGCCCCCATGGATTCACCAATACTGGTGACCCTGACGGAACCCAAACCAAGACCACAGACGTTGAGAGGAATCAAATTGAGGGCACCATGGGAGCAGGGCATGAAGGGCCACAGGATCTGAGACATTTCTTTTTTTTTTATGCTGATCAATGAGAATGAGGATGATAAAGATGATGCTACAGATTTCTAATTCGGTCTGAGACTACATGACAGGGCTGTACTCTATGCTTCCTTTCATAATCCTGGCGTCAATCAGGCCCGAGAGATACAGACGCCTGTGTGTGTTGGTCAGGAAATTTGAGCAACACACTCAGAAACGCATCCATTAAGTGGATGAAACTCGACTGTGTGGTTACAGTCTTCCCAATTGAGTCCGCAGCAAACTCAACTGTGGGTAGGAGCCGTCGAGGCAGAAAAACCCACATGACTCTGATGGGATTCAAACCCACGACCTCCAAGCCAAGAGTCCGCCATGCTAACCACTTCGCAATGGCAGCTGGTTCACACTGATTTTATATTAAAAATTGACAATTCAACATGTTTCACTTCAAATAAAACACATTTTTTTTTGTCTTACGTAAGTTGTTAATAATGTTTCTTCAGTTTCAGATGTTAAGTTATTTTGAAAATATCTTTTTGACTTCAAAATGTTATATTCTAAAACTGACCAGTCAATTTTTCAAATCATGCCCCCCAACCCCTGCTCATCAATCCCTACTGAACCTACTCCCACTCCCTTTTTGTCTGTTTCATTGAATAATCATGATCCTTTTACTATACAGTAATACCTGCATCTGTTTACATCATCGTCATCATAAAATCATCAACATAGATGAACAGATCATAAGGAAATGATCAACCATCCATCACATTAACTGATTGATCGAAGTCAGAGTAAGCTCAGCTTGTCCTGACAAAACGCTCAGAAAAGGTAATAACATACACATACACATGCAACCATACACACTCTATTCAATATCATAATAACTCAGCTGGTGGAGTGCCAGACTCATGATCGCAGAGATTGTGAAGCTGCAGATTTCAATCTCCACCAAGCCATTTTGGTACATGGGAATTTTTCCCCCCACAGTTCACATTGGTTCTGACTCCACTTCCCCCAAAATCATATGATGGGACTATAAACCCAGTTACATGTGTTAAAGTCACATCATCTTGCACAAAAGTAAAATTCCATCACCAGCTTTCAGAACAGGAGATCAGTTGATATTCAACTGAGTGACATGGGAAATTACTGATTGCGGTGCCGACAGGCAGCTCTTCTGATGGCTCTACTCAGGTAGGCAGCCCCTTGAGTAAATAAAAAAACAGCATACAGCTTAATCTCTTATCAAGGATAGGTGCTGTATAAGTATTCTCAATAACAATAATGATAATTGTAACTCATGTGACACACCTCATTTTCAGGTCCTGTGACAAAGACTCTCCTCTTTATGTAGAGCAATAATTCATCCCAGCAAGACTGAAGGAGGCAGCACAGCTGTTTGCCACTCGCGTCTGGTCTTCCTCCTTTGTCTGCACAAAACAATCCTCACAATTAGCATCTTCCTTCCACTCATTTATCCTGCAAAATCACCATCCTGCATTCCAACATTCCACACAGTCATCAGCTTTCATCTGGAGAATTTTTGTGAAACAGAGTTGAAATACTCCACACAGTGTATGGGTCTGTATTATGTTGTGGGACCCCACTGAGGAAGCACAAATCCCTGCAATTCTGAAGGACTTAGGTGGCATGCCCCCTCCCCCTTCCCCTGTCCCTTTCCCCCCCCTCCCCCCCCCCCCCCCCCCCCCCCCCCCCCCTCCTTCTTACCTCCCAACTCCACACCCCTGAAATCGTTTGAAACTTGCATTCAAAATGGTGCACTCTGACAAGTGTTAGCACATTTACAGAAGAAAACAGGAAGAGAAGAGACTGCTCCCTCCAATTTTCAACACCTGGCATCAAGTGCCATAACGTCCCCTGTACATCATCTAATATCAAGTGGTGTAATGTCAGCTGTACATCATCTAATATCAAGTGGTGTAATGCCTGTACATCATCTAACACCAAGTGGTGTAATGTCAGCTGTACATCATCCAACATCAAGTGGTGTAATGTCAGCTGTACATCATCCAACATCAAGTGGTGTAATGTCAGCTGTACATCATCCAACATCAAGTGGTGTAATGTCAGCTGTACATCATCTAACACCAAGTGGTGTAATGTCAGCTGTACATCATCCAACATCAAGTGGTGTAATGTCAGCTGTACATCATCCAACATCAAGTGGTGTAATGTCAGCTGTACATCATCCAACATCAAGTGGTGTAATGTCAGCTGTACATCATCCAACATCAAGTGGTGTAATGTCAGCTGTACATCATCTAACACCAAGTGGTGTAATGTCAGCTGTACATCATCCAACATCAAGTGGTGTAATGTCAGCTGTACACATCATCTAACACCAAGTGGTGTAATGTCAGCTGTACATCATCTAACATCAAGTGGTGTAATCTCAGCTGTACATCATCCAACATCAAGTGGTGTAATGTCAGCTGTACATCATCTAACATCAGTGGTGTAATGTCTGTACATCATCTAACACCAAGTGGTGTAATGTCAGCTGTACATCATCCAACATCAAGCGTGTAATGTCGGTACGGTACATCATCCAACATCAAGCTGCGTAATGTCTGTACATCATCTAACACTGAGTGGTGTAATGTCTGCTGTACATCAAATGGTGTAATGTATGCTGTATATCATCTAACATTAAGTGGTGTAATGTATGCTGTACATCATCTAACATTAAATGGTGTAATGTATGCTGTACATCATCTAACATTAAGTGATGTAATGTCTGCTGCACATCAAATGGTGTATTGTATGCTGTACATCATCTAACATTAAGTGGTGTAATGTATGCTGTACATCATCTAACATTAAGTGGTGTAATGTATGCTGTAACAGCTCATGAAACAGCTCTCAGTTGCAGGGAGGGAAAAAACCAGAGCCCTGAAAGCAATGGCAGAAGAAGCAGTAGAGAGGTGTTCAAGCTGGATCTGGTTAAGGAGGAACAAAAGTGAACTTCATAAGGCTTAACTTTTCTACAAATATCAGGTGTCCCAGTGGCTCAGTGGTTAGTGCGTGAGTCATTAAGTGGAAAATGAGCATATCCAGAGGGTCATGGGTTCGAATCCCAGCCAGGGATGTGAAAAAGATGGGAAATTAAAAAAAGAGGCAGGAGAGGGACATCCGGAGTCATGAACTGGGTGTGGCCCCCCCCCCCCCCCCCCCCCCCCCCCCCCCCCCCCCCCCCCCCCCCCCCCCCCCCCCGAGTGTCAGGAGATAAGGGCCGAAACACTTGCTTGAAGGGGGCTTCTCTTCTGAGGACTCTCTGCTGCCCCGCTCTCCATGAGTTTCTTTCTAATGATGCATGGGTAAACCACTGACTTCCGGGAATAGGCCAGAGGACGTCTGGGAAAGACCGGAGGACACTGGGAAAGACCAGAACTAAAGCTCTGTGGGCTGCCCCCTACTTTGCCTTCAACATGTGGCTACTAAAAAAGAAAAGGAAAACATGCTCCCAGGATTTACCGAAAGGGGGAGAGAATGATGAATCCATCGGTGCTCAATCAATCATAACATCAAATCCTAAACGGACTATGAACATGGACCAAATGGAATATCCATGTGTCTGTGGAAAGCGTTTCGCTACCACCCGTGGTGAAGGTCCACAGGACAAAGATGGGATGTGTGAAGACTCATCTGAATGAGCAGCAGCGCACTGCATCTGCAGATAAGACGTCGGAAGACCAAGGCCAGGATTTAAACCACAGTGCCAAGGACATCCACGCTGTTGGTTCGGATGAGGAATTTGCACAGGCCCTCGATGCCAGGCGCCTGAAACTCAACCTGCCACGAGCAAACGAGACTGAAGATTGGGAGAAACTGGATGCAAAAATTGTCCAAAGACTCGATGAACTGATAGGGAAAAGCACCCTGGAACACAAACTAGCCACATATGGGGACATTGTGTATGCCACATGTAGAGACGCCTATGGAGCAAAACTACCCAAAGAGAAAACACCTCCAAAGAAATCCAGATGCCAAGAAGAGATGGACAGGATCAGGGTCCAAAAGAAAAACCTCAAGAAGCAAATGAAGACGGCACTGCCAGCTGAAAAACAAGGCTTGGAAAAACTCTGGGAAGACCTGAAAGCAAAACACAGCCCCCTCAGCAAAGTGGAATCTGCGAGGAAGAGGAAGAGCAAAAAAAAGAAGAAGACACAAGAGCGCTTCTTCAGAGACCCCTTCCAGTTTGCCAGAACTCTGTTTGAGCAGCCAAAATCTGGGACCCTAAGTGTGGACAAAGGAGTTCTTGAGCAGCATCTGAGGAAAACATACTCTGACTCACAGAGCAAAGCACTACTCTACATTCAAGGTCTGGCGTGGCCAACCAACCCTGAGGAACAGTTCAATGACAAGCCTCCAACGTTGGAGGAAATCAAGAATGTGCTCGACAAAGCCAGAGCCAAATCATCACCAGGGCCAAACGAGTACCTTACCAGCTGTACAAGAAATGTCCCAAGGTGCTGGAGTGGCTCTACGGGCTGCTGCGATCAGCTTGGAGAAAACCAGAAGATCAGCGGCCAGTGGATGACGGCAGAGATGGTGTGTACATCCCCAAAGAGCAAAACTCAAGTGACATCAGCCAGTTCAGGCCAATATCACTACTGAACGTCGAAGGAAAAAAATCTTCTTCTCTGTCATGGCAGCAAGGCTGACCAGGTACCTCACAGAAAACAACTACTTGGATGTGTCAGTCCAGAAAGGTGGCATCCCAGGTGTGGCTGGCTGTGTAGAACATGCCACAATGATCTGGACGCAATCCAAAGAGCAAAAACAAAAAAGAAAAGAGAGACCTGGACGTAGTGTGGCTTGATTTGGCAAACGCATATGGATCTGTAACCCATGAGATGATACAGTTGGCTCTTGAGATGTACCATGTACCAAAGAAAATCCCGCGATATGCTAAAGAAGTACTTCAATGGCTTCTCAATGCGGTTCTCTACCAAGGAGTACACAACAGATTGGATCAACTTGGAAGTGGGCATTGCAATGGGCTGTGCAATTTCCCAATACTGTTTGTGTTGGCAATGGAAGTCATCTTGAAAGCAGCAACAAGCAATGCAAGACAAAGAGACCTTGGCGATGGATACAAGATGCCCCCTCTCAAGGCCTTCATGGATGATACTACGGTGATTTCATCCAGAGACGACGAGACATGTCATGTGCTGGAGAGGCTGGATGACATAGTTGCCTCATCCAGAATGAAGTTCAAGCCAAAGAAATCACAGAGTCTCTCACTGAGGAAATGAAAAGTGGCCGAATCTGTGGTCTTCAGTGTTGCCAACCAGGCCATTCCAACAGTTACAGAAGAGCCAGTCAAGAGCCTTGGAAGATGGTATGATGATACGCTGAAAGACACACAAAGAGCAAAGAAAAAACCAAACAGATGTCGGAAGAAGGCTTGGAGACACTTGACCAGTGTGGGCTCCCTGGCAAATACAGGTCTGGTGTCTGCAGTTCATGCTGATACCAAAGCTCCTATGGCCTCTGATGATATATGACATCTGCACCAGCATAGTGGAGGCAATGGAATCCAAAATCAACAAGTTCACAAGGAAATGGCTTGGTGTCCCACCCTGTCTGACTGACATAGCGCTGTACTGTCGCCAAGCAAAGCTGAAACTACCACTGAAATCATCCTGGAGGAATACAAAGCAGGGAAGATCAGACTTCAAAGCATGCTGGAGGACTCGGGAGACAAGGTGGTAGAAGCAATCAAGCCCCAGCTGAAGACAGGCAGAAAATGGAAAGTTCAAGAGGCGATGGATTCTGCCAAAGAAAAGTCTCAAGATCAGAGAAATAACAGGACACACACAGACCAACAGACAAGGACTTGGGGTGACCAAAACTGAATGGTGGTCAAAGGCCAAAGGAAAAGCCAAAAGAGACATGATGATTCAGGAGATGAAAAAAAGAAGAAGACCAAAAAAGACTCCAAAAAGCAGTCCAGCAGAGCCAGCAAGGGCAATGGACAACGTGGGGGGAATGCACTCCAAAGAAGTCTCACTTGGAATGACATTTGGCACATGGCCCCTCTCTGGATCAGCTTCATTCTCAGATCTGCATATGACCTTCTGCCCTCAAATGCAAACCTGGTGAAGTGAAGTGGGGAAAAACAGACGATCCTTCATGCCCCATCTGCCATGAAAAAAACAAACAGTGGAGCATGTCCTAAGCTCATGTAAAATAGCCCTGGCTCAAGGAAGGTACACATGGAGGCTCAACCAAAGTGCTCAAAGAGATTGTACAAGTAGTCTGGGCTAGTACCAACACCACAAAAGGGAAACTCAGGACTCCAAAAGCACCCGCAACATTCTTCATGACATGAGGCAGCGAATCATGGCCAAGAACAACAGTGCCACTCGGAACATGCAGGCAGAGTCTGCTGGACGGGGCAGATGACTGGAAGTGCACTGCAGACCTCCCAGAATGGAAGAGTCACCCAGAGATCATCAGCAAGAGTGCATGGGACCAGACATAGTAGTCCACTCTCAGTCAACCAAGCAGCTGATCATGATCGAGCTCACGGTGCCATATGAGAACAGAATGGAGGCAGCTCAAATCTACAAGACTGAGAAGTATGCTGATCTGGCAAACAGCCTGAGGAGAGAAGGCTATCAGGTCAAAGTCATCACTGCAGAAATTGGAGCGAGGGGGTTTGTAGGAATGTCTGCATACAGCCTCATGAAACAGCTGTCAGTTGCAGGGAGGGAAAAAAAACCAGAGCCCTGAAAGCAATGGCAGAAGCAGCAGAGAGGTGTTCAAGCTGGATCTGGTCAAGGAGGAACAAAGTGAACTTCATAAGGCTTAACTTTCCTACAAATATCAGGTGTCCCAGTGGCTCAGTGGTTACTGTGCGAGTCATTAAGTGGAAAAATGAGCATGTCCAGAGGGTCATGGGTTCGAATCCCAGCCAGGGCTTGTCCCAAGATGGGAAAAAAAAAGGAGCAGCAGAGGGACATCCGGAGTCATGAACCGGGTGTGGCCCAACCCCCCTAGAGTGTCAGGAGATAAAGGCCGAAACACTTGCTTGAAGGGGCTTCTCTTCTGAGGACTCTCTGCTGCCACGCTCTCCACGAGAGTTTCTTTCTACTGCTGCACATCAAATGGTGTAATGTGTGCTGTGTACGTCACCTGGTCCGAGCTCTCTCACACAGGACAGGAGGATGTAAACGGCACGGTCTGCCTTCAGCACCGGCATGTAGACTCTGGTGTTGATGCTGTTGATGACGTCCACTGCCTTTCCCAGCACTGTTGTCAGCAAAGGTTGGCTTCCACTGTCTGGACCACTTGGTCCTTTGTTGACATGTGTCTCTTGGTTCATCTGACTCTCACAGTCTGCCATAAGCATCACCAGTCTCCCAATCTTCGTCGCCCGCAGACTTTCCGACACTACATTTCCTGATACATCTGCAACACGACACAACTCTGTGAACTATTTCCAACAATAAAAAATGGTGATAACAATAACACAAACAAAATCACCAGTTCATCTACAATTACAAGAGCTGATGACACATTCCTTACAGTTGTTTACATGCCAGACTAGAATTTGTTTATCCACATATGTCAACATTGTGTGAAACATGGTAGATAAAAGATTATTTTTCACATATGTCAAGATTGTGTGAAACATGATAAATAGAGATTGTTTTTCTTTTTTTTTTCACAAATTTTTCCCCCAGACCTCCTTCCTTTCTCTTTTTTGTTCCTTAGCTAGAACTCTGTGTGTTGTGCCACTGGTGAGAACGTTGCACACGCTACCCTTTTTAAATCTACACATCAAAGTAGAGCCACATTCCCTCCTCTGGGCTTTCCTCCAAAACCACACCTTTCCCCTTGCCATATGTTATGTGACCAGGTGTCCAGCATGCAGTAACCTTAACTCACCAGGTGCCACAGTGAGGTAGGAATCCAACATGGTCTGCAGTGCAGCCTTGAGGGATGCCCATGACCAGGCAGGGTGAGGCTGGTGGTCAGGAGCTGGGGACAGGAGCCAGGTCACCACTGACCACCACAGACCTGTCCCTCTCTGCAGACTCTCCTCCCTCTCCATCAGGGCCAGCGTCTCCATCAGCTCCTCAATGCCCACAGCATTCTGAAAGGTCAGGCAACACAAAGCAGTGACATCACCTACAGCATTCTGAAAGGTCAGGCAACACAAAGCAGTGACATCACCTACAGCATTCTGAAAGGTCAGGCAACACAAAGCAGTGACATCACCTACAGCATTCTGAAAGGTCAGGCAACACAAAGCAGTGACATCACCTACAGCATTCTGAAAGGTCAGCAACACAAAGCAGTGACATTACCTACAGCATTCTGAAAGGTCAGGCAACACAAAGCAGTGACATCGCCTACAGCATTCTGAAAGGTCAGACAACACAAAGCAGTGACATCAACCAGCCTGTGTCATGGAAGGCATCAGGCATGCCGATCGATCGCAGCAGAAAGTAAGAGCAAAAACAAAACTGATGCCCAGTAAATGAGAAACCAGCATGCAAACAGAAAATCTGACAAAATGTGACATAAGCATGGGTGAAACCTACAAAACTTGATTTGACTGAAATAAGGCTGGGGTCCAGGAGCCGCCTAGGCCCCGGCGGGGTACAGGGGCAGCGCCCTGTTGGGGGGTCTCAGGGGTGAAATTTAATTCTTTGATTTTTTAGGTCAGTTTTGTTGGCTCTCCTTCACCAGAAAAAGCTTAATTGTAACATGATTTCTGCAGTAAAAAAACTCAATAACTGTAACATGCTTTTGTGAGTTACTATTAGACTTTATGTTCCATTAATTCATTTAAATGGATAAACATAATATTTATGGCTTACTGTACAAGCTCAGGAAAGTTAAAGTCTAAAAGTGTAGACATAAACCAGAATATAAAAACTCAAAAAGGGAAATTTTTCTCAACCAATCTGAACTGATCACACATTCCAAAAATCAACGAAATTTACTCTTAAAAAAAAAAAAAAAAAAAAAATCCAAACAATTAAAAAATGGAAAATTAAACTCCTCCCCCCACCGCATCAAGAACATCAACTATAAGAATAATTAGCCCACCCAATCAACCCACCCCTACTCCCCTCCCCCCCCCCCAACCCACACCGCCACCATCAACTTTTTAATTTGATTCTAATTACGTTGGCAAAGGATACAAAAATGTTAACTCACCTTCATGTTTTTCTTATGCTCTGGTGATCAGCATGGCTTCCAAGTTTTCTTTTTTGCGTTCGCTCCATGACTGAACGTTTTTGAGCAAC
>JADBJO010002527.1:220000-255000 GCA_016801955.1 Conus betulinus
CTGCAGTCCACTCCCCACAGAGGAGCAGGAGCCCACAGGAGACCCGTCTGGCCTAAAAACACACAGTGCCTCCCTGCCCTCACTCACTACATCCAGTTATGGTGTTGACACAAAAATATGCCCTTATTAGATCCATTGGAAAACTAAAGTAACAAATAAAATGGCAAAGACACACTGCTGCTAGAAAAAAAACCCCCCCCCCCCCAAAAAAAAAAAAAAAAAAAAACAACATAAAAACAAACCAAAACAAAATAAAACCTGAATACACTTTCTGTGGTAAACCTAGTGAAATGCACTTTATGTCCTGTCAGTACCACTTTTCACCATGCAGTCAGAGTGCCTGGCTGTCAATACCACTTTTCACCATGCAGTCAGTGTGCCTGGGCTATTTTCCTCTCACAACATGTCCCGTCAATACCCACTTTTCACCATGCAGTCAGTGTGCCTGGCTATATTTTTCCTCTCACAACATGTCCTGTCAAAACCACTTTTCACCATGCAGTCAGAGTGCCTGGCTGTCAATACCACTTTTCACCATGCAGTCAGTGTGCCTGGCTGTATTTTCCTCTCACAACATGTCCTGTCAGTACCACTTTTCACCATGCAGTCAGTGTGCCTGGCTATATCTTCCCCTCACAACATTTCGTCAGTCCCCTCAACCGTTGAAACCACACTGGTAAGCATTCCATACACACAAAAGACAGAATACTGTCAAGTGAAGGAAAAAACCAGAAGCTTCAGCTGTCATAGCTACCATGTGACTGAACTGTCATTCCTTGTTCCAGCAACTTTCATTAGTAAAGTTGACAAATACAACTAGCCAGGTACAAAATACTGACAGGCTAAGACTGAGAACTTTAAAAAAAAAATCATTTTCCAGGATCAAACTATTAAACTTGATGATCACTACTGCAACATGGGAGAAAAAGAACAGAGCTGTAGCTAGGGTAGGCTTTTTCATCTTATTCTTTTGTTGTTTTTTTTAATGTTTTCATTGCTGTGAGATCAGTTGATGAAGTAAAGCAAAAAAAAAAAAACAACAAAAAAAAAACAAATCCTTTTTGCAAGGGAGGTAAGAAATGGTACATACTAACAGCATTACTTCCTGAAAAATCCAAAATGTTCAATCACTACAAAGCCATTATATTCTGTAAAAAAAAATACACTGCTTCAAAGGTAATCATCATAAACAGTAACTTTCACAGTGTTCCATGTTCAGCTGAAACTTGGCATCATTGATTAGTCCTGCTAAATAGATGTACTAGATCCATCGTTTAATCCTGATGTTGACTGGCATTTTGATTAATCCTGTTGAATAGATGTATTGGATCCATGTTTAATCCTGATGTTAATTGGCATTATTGATTAATCCTGTTGAATACATGTACTGGATGCATTGTTTAATCCAGATCCAGATGATGTTTGCGATAAAATTTGATGGTTTTGGTCCAATCAGTTCAGCAAGTTTGGCATAATGTTGTTGACATACAAACAAACAGCAGACACGTGTATACAAAAACATTACCTCCGCTTGGGGTAATCAACAGTGAATTGCACTTCTTTTTTTTTTTCTCTCATGACAGATAACAAACTATTCCAGGTTCATATGTCACAAGAAATCCAAGCGTTGAACATTTAAAAATTAATGCCAGAATTAGAGGCCAATGCCCATCCAAAATTAATGTACTACATTCACAATTTTAATCACTATCTATCACATACCTTTGATATAGTTTCAAATCTTGCAGAAATCCAAGAAGCTTCTCTGTAAGAAACTGAAAAAAAAAGTAAAACCATTTAATTGCATAAAAATGTAAACATTAAACTCCATGCTGAGGTCAACTATAGTAAATTGTACATTTTTAAAAATCTCTCTCCTCTTCTCTCTCTCAGTCTTTTCTTATTTTCTTTCTCATATTCAAACATGCATGCACAAACATTTACAATGTAAATTGCATGCACACACAAGCAAGCGTACTCACTCATACATGCTTACAGACACACACACACACACACACAGACACACACACACACACACACACACACACACACACACACACACACACACACACAGAGTAAATCACATTAGATGATAAGATGATGAAATCTGAACAGAAACATTGTTCATGAAAAGTAAAATTCTGATTTTCTTTTCATTCTTTGAGATAATGACAATTCATCGTCCACAGAGTTTAATGTGAGCGATGAATAAAATATGATTAAAAAATACAAAAATGGTTTCTGAGCACTATGCTGTCAGCTACCAGTGGCCTGAATCTCCATAAAAGCACTAATACTTGTATATTAACCAAAATTTGGAAAGAAACAAAAAAATTATTGAAAGCAAATTGCAGGGTAAAAACCCACTCCAGTCTGCATACATGTATACTTCTGCTTTAAGAAAAAAAAAAAAAAATCAAAAGCTGCTCAACACTCATCAAACTCTCTTAGTATTGCTGTATAGTGTATTGGACATAACTTCTGAATCAACGTGCTGGTGACTGTCCGTGAAGAAAGCTCATTACCTGCAGCTGACCCTGTTCCACAAAGGGAAGAGAGCGGAAGTCCATGAAGAGCACGGTCTCCGCTGCCCACCGCACAATGAACACACTCTCATGCTGAAGGGCCCGCATCAGCAGCGTCACAATCCACGATGTGTGCAGTGCTGGGGAACCTGTGGAGAAAGAGTCAATATAATACTGCTTATTGAATATAACACAATGATTGATAACCCCTATAACACATGATACACAGGTAATGTGTTACACATACACAATGAATTTGACACACATGGTGCACAAGCAGATCATGCAAACATACTATGTAACATAGTTCAGCTCTAAGTTGGTTTGTCCATGTACACTTACACAGCATACACAGACACACAGACACACACACACACACACACACACACACACACTGATGATATGCTGTGAAATCTACAAGAAAATCTATCCTAAATTTTATGTTGCTATGTAATGTACTGTAGGGTGTAAGGGTGGAATGACCACAAAAAAAAGTAAAAAAAAAAAAATGTTTTAATGGAAAATAGGAGGGGTGGGGTGACAAAATCAAACAAGAGATTATAAAAGAGAAAGAGGGAGAGATGGGGGGCAGAGAGAGAGAGAGAGAGAGAGAGAGAGAGAGAGAGAGAGAGAGAGAGAGAGAGAGAGAGAGAGAGAGAGAGAGAGAGAGAGAGAGAGAGAGAGATCTATGCAACCTACTAACCTTTCCCAGTCTTTGCAGCATCAAGCAGTGTCTGCATTCGGGGTAAGATTGGTTTGATGACATGGGTCTGCAATGCATGGAAATGATAAGTACTGTATAATATACATTACACAGCTATACTTAAATGATGTAATTCATCATTTACAGTATCACTAATATCAACAGTGTTTTTCTTTAATTTGTATTTTGAATTATTTTCCAGTGACTAATATAAAGAACTAATTCATTGTTTTATGTGAGAATCACTGCAAATCACATGATGTTGTGTGTTCATCTCATTTGCTTTTTGACTTTTCACTTCCTGTTTGCCCAACTTGCTTGCTTACAAATTTACTTTTTTTTTTTTTTTTTTTTTGTTGTTTGTTTATTTTGAGTTTTAAAAGATGTTTGAAGTAATTCCGCCACTTAGCATGAACTTGTAAACAAATTAGGAGACAAAGCATGACGTGTTTTCACCTCTTAGGTCTTCTTCAGGCAAAATATAAACAACACCCAGGATGATGAAAATGAAGAACAAGCAGTCACTAATCTTTTCTAATTCGGTGCAAGAAGGGCGTTGAATCTTACGCCCAATTTGAGATTCAACGCCTACCTTGCGCCCGAATTTAAGAAGACAAGCGATTGCTCATTCTTCCTTTTTGTTGTCCTGAGTCTTGCTTACATCTTGACTGAAGAAGACCTAAATGGTCAAAATGCATCATGATTTGCTTTCATTTGTCCATGTTAGGTAGTGGAGTTATTTCAGATACCTTTTAAAATTTATTTCAATTTCCGTGTGCAGTCACCTCACTTTACAACTAACCTTGTTTTGTTTCGTTTTGTTTTGTTTTTGTTTTAAATTTCATACAATTACAAAGCATACCTGCTTTTCATCCAAAGTTTCCAGAAGAAGAAAAATGTCTTCCCATACTTTGGAGAGGTTCTTCTGATGCTGTTTGCTCCACACAAAATGTGGCACTGTCGCCCAGGAATCACCTGTGGATGTTTTTCCTGGAATAAAATCAGACTCAGATCTTCACATGTATCCACAATTCTTTTCAAGAGGTAGATGGATCTCTTCCTGACAGCTGGGTTATCACTGTACAATCCAAGCTGAACAAGCTCCCAGAAGGCTGAATGTTGTCGAACATCAGGAACCACAGTGTCATCAGTCAAAGGGAAGAAGAAGTTGGCCATGCTGCACATGATGGTCAGGTAAAGCTGCAAAGATTTTGGTGACATCATCTGTCGTTTTCCGTTTTCTTCCTCAATAAACTTCCAGACCTCCTGAAGATATATATCTTTTCTCTCCATCTGATCCTGTGTGAGTCGGACAATGACAAAGGAGATGAGCCGGTTTGCTTTCTTTTCTTCCAGATGTGACAAAACCGATAAGGACGCTGAGAACACGCTGAGAAAGAGATCTTCATTCTGATTATTTTCTGGTAATGTGACAATTTCCAGTGCAGTGCAAAGAAGGTCAACTGCGCATAGAACATCTAAACTGTCACCAGATGCGCTTGGAGAATGTTTTTCACATTCCTCGTGGAACGCTGTCAAAGACTTTAAACACAGTTCCAAAATGTCAACACTGGTTTTCGGTGAGGATCGCTTTAAACAGACGGCCAGTGAAATCACATATGTTGAGAACGAACGGCTGCTGCTAATTCGGCCCTTCCGTCATAGGACGGGGGCAAAAAGAAAACAAAAGGCAAACTAATGTCTGAAATAAGACTCTCAATTGCTCTCTGGTCCCTCTGCCTCTTCTCGTTGCAGTCATCGTCTGTGTGAACGACATCGATCAGTTCTTTGAGGGACCGAACGGCATGACGATGCTGTTGGAACAGATCAAACCCGAAAGGTGCGTGGCCACCGAGCAAGCTGCTCTTCACGTTGTTGATCGTTTGAGTGAGATCCACATCGACGATGTGACTGAAGGTTGCTGCAGGGGATTCTTTTACAGACATCGTATCGTCAAAAACACAATATGATCGATCTGAAGATGTAATCTGCCACAGAATATCACACGCTCGTTTTGTTTACAAGGTTCTAGCATGACGAACGCACGTGCCGGATATGATGAGGAAATAACGTCTGCGCATGTGCGCATACGTAAAACGGGATTGGTGGCTACGTCACGAGTTCAGGAGTACCCAGAGAATCCGTCATGATTGTCTGGGTATACCGTCTGACCGATGTGTCTTTGGTTTAAGAAAAGGTAAAAACAAACAAACAAACAAAACAAAACAAATAATATAAAAAAAAAAAAAAAAAAAAAAAAAAAGAAAACAGCAGCCAAAAAATTACAATCGCTTGTAACATCACAAAAGGGAAAATCAGGACTCCAAAAGCACCTGCAACATTCTTCACGGCAGGAGGCAGTAAATCATGGCCAAGAACAACAGTGCCACTCGGAACATGCAGGCAGAGTCTGCTGGGACGGGGCAGATAACTGGGAGTGCACTGCAGACCTCCCAGAATGGAAGAGACACCTAGAGATCAGCAGCAAGAGTGGCATGAGACCAGACATAGTAGTCCACTCTCAGTCAACCAAGCAGCTGATCATGATCGAGCTCACGGTGCCATATGAGAACAGAATGGAGGCAGCTCAAATCTGCAAGACTGAAAAAAGTATGCTATCTGGCAAACAGCCTGAGGAGAGAAGGCTATCAGGTCAACGTCCTCATTGCAGAAATTGGAGCTAGGGGGTTTGTAGGAACGTCTGCATACAGCCTCATGAAAAACAGCTCTCAGTTGCAGGGAGGGGAAAAAACCAGAGCCCTGAAAGCAATGGCAGAAGCGGCAGAGAGGTGTTCAAGGTGGATCTGGTCAAGAAGGAACAAAAGTGAACTTCATAAGGCTTAACTTTCCTACAAATATCAGGTGTCCCAGTGGCTCGGTGGTTAGAGTGCGAGTCATTAAGTGGAAAATGAGCATGTCCCGACGGTCATGGGTTCGAATCCCAGCCATGGTTCGTCCCAGGATGGAAAAAAAAGGGGCAGCAGAGGGACATCCGGAGTCATGAACCGGGTGTGGCCCAACCACCCTTGAGTGTCAGGAGATAAGGGCAGAAACGCTTGCTTGAAGGGAGTTTCTCTTCTGAGGACTCTCTGCTGCCACGCTGTCCACGAGTTTCTTTCTACCAATCGCTTGTACGCTCTGACGTAAAATTAGCTGTGTCGCGCAAGAACATGAAAACGATGAGCGTTTGTTGTTGTGTTGAGAATCCCAAATGCTGCCCTTCATATCAAAAACTCTTGCACCAAAACTAATCAAAACTCACTACAGTTCACCAAAACTCACCCAACTCATCCCAAAGTAGTTTAAACTGAATTTGTAAAAACTAGTATACCTACCCGCTAATTTTAAGAAAATATGACTAGTAGCCTATTCTGGGAGTTCGTTTTTTCTTTCTTTTTTTTTTTTTTTTTTTTTTTTTTTTTTTTTTTTCTTTTTTTTTTTTAAAGAAAATTCATAGGCTATTTACCAACTTTCCGATTGGGAACACAGTATGCATCGCATTGATAACCACAATTCGGGGAGAAAAATTCACCCCTCTCCCCCTCTCCCCCCCCCCCCCCCCCCCCCTCTCTCTCTCTCTCTCTCTCTCTCTCTCTCTCTCTCTCTCTCTCTCTCTCTCTCTCTCTCTCTTTCATAAGTGACGCATCGATTGTTGACGTACGGTCCTGTAACTGCATTAAGATTGGTGGGAGGATATTAATCTGGTTTTCACGACAAAATCAACAAAAATATAAGCAAGCAATGAAAATATGAAAATATTCCGATTGTTGTTCACGTGCCTCCCCCCCCCCCCCCCCCTCTCTCTCCCTCCCTCCCTCTCTTTCTTTGCCATTGTTGATCCCTCACTCCCTCCCTCTCTCTCTGTATCCCTCATACCCTCTGTCTCTCTAACTTTAGGAAGAGTAATTGAAAAAGGAATGATCATAAAGCACAAAAAGATTTTGTTCATGTATAAATAAACTACCAGTTTGGAGAGGAAATAAGTGGGGACAAAAGAATGGCGCACCCACATTAACAAATATTTCATTTGGAAAAAAAAAGTAGAAAGAGACGAGTTGGAGCTTTTGAATAGTCGGGGAACGGAAGCACAGGCCTTTGCACACAGGGGGTTGATTCATCCCTTCAAAAAACATTGTTTTTTTTTTTGTTATGCGGCAACCAATGATGGAATCTCACACAGCAGTGTGTAATCCAGCCTGTGTCAACTGGTAGTGCGCACGGGGGTCTTGGTGACCTCGTTACCGCGCGGGATAAAAAGTGCAAAGTTGCGTTAACTGTGCCTGTTTTGCATCAAGCTTGCTGGCGACACAAGATGTGTAAAATGAAAAAAATTCTTTTTTCCCGTGCAAGAGCAGTCTCTCAAGTGAGTTTTATGCCCCTTCTTTTGGCTGTTTAAGCGCGGGGTTGGTTACTGTCAGCCCTTTTCTCACCATGCCACCACGAAGAAAACTTAGCACCTTTGACAAAACCAGGGCGATTGCGTGGATACAAGATGGCATTGCAAAGGCTGAAGTGGCGCGACGACTTGGTGTGCATCATTCAGTTATTGTTAGACTGAATCAGCGTTTTAGGGCGACCAACAGCGTTGAAGAGAGGCCACGGTCAGGTCGGCCTAGGCAGCTACTACCCAGAGAAGATCGTTTCATCGAGAGGCAGGCCCTATTGCAGCGGGATACCACTTCCACCAGCATCCAAAGGCAGCTTCGTATGGGCAAAACAACCATCCTCAGCCGTCAAGCCATACGAAACCGTCTTCACCACTTCGGCCTCAGATCACGTCGCCCAGCTGTTCGACCACGACTGCTAGCAGCCCATAGGCTGGCTCGCCGAGCTTTCTGCCATCGTCATGTGAGATGGAACCAACAACAGTGGTCCCAGGTCCTCTTTTCAGATGAGTCGCGGTTTAGTCTTGAACACAATGACGGCCGAACTAGAGTTTGGAGGCGTGTTGGTGAACGTTACATTGATGATGCAGCTGTTCGCCAGACCAGGGCCTTGGGGGAGGATCTGTTATGGTATGGGGTGCCTTCAGCCTCCACCACAAGACACCACTCTACCATATTGATGGAAACCTCACAGGCATCCGCTATCGGGATGAAATCCTGGCGCCTTTCGTTGTTCCGACCATGCAACGGATAGGACCCATGGCAGTCTTCCAAGACGACAATGCTCGGCCACATAGGGCCCGGGTGGCCGAAAACTTCATTGTGCAGGCCGGCATCAACAGGATGATCTTCCCGGCGTATAGTCCCGACCTCAATCCCATCGAGCATATGTGGGATGAGTTGGGGAGACGTGTGAAGGAACCATCCACCTCCCAGAGACCGCCAGGATCTTCCAAATGCTGCAACTGGAATGGCAGAGAATCCCTCAGAGGGTCATCAGAACACTGGTCAACTCGATGAGGAGTCGCTGCGTGGAATGTCTCGCCAATGGCGGTGGCCACACCCACTATTTGAAATGATTTTGTGAACTGAACAGATTTTGCGAACTTTGATTTCGACCCATCCTCTGTTTAATTGTCTGTAAATCAACAACCGTTCATTCGATCCCAATGAAATTCAATGTACGCTGGAACAAGATAATGAATTAAATCTGTTCCCAATTTCAAAATCGTGGCTTTTGTCGTGGACAGTAACAGTTCTACTATATAACAATTTCATATCTCTTTGAAGAGTTATGACTCCAAGGGAAACTATGTTAAGCCACAAATGTCAACACCATATGTGCTATGAACTTCAGATGTTACTTTGAAGATTACGGTCATGAGAGTATTATGGAACTAGTTTCAATCACATTTTGTGAGTTACCTGACTATGAGGTAAACATGTTATGCACAGTGATTCATTTTGTATGAAATCATTGTTTGGATTGTTAAAAACACCTCATATACTGTAACATGCCGATTGGATTGTTAAATTGTGAAAAAACACCTCATTTTCTGTAACATACGTTTGGATTGTTAAATTGTTGAAACACCTCATATTCTGTAACATATCGTTTTATCACTGATGCAAGTGATCACTGATGACTTTGGAGTGCACATTTTCAAGGGTTTTTTTTTTTTTAGGTCTGACCTTTTTGTTTTACAACAGTAAGGGGGACTCTGGTTTACCTTCTCGGATGACTTGACTATTTCGGTTAGACTGAGCAGGATCGACTCTGGTAGTGTGCCATCAGCCTCTGTTCATTTTGTGAAAACCTTCGGTTTTGATATGACTCTAAGGGAAGCTATCCTTTCCGGTATGGAAGTTCAACTTGGAATGAGCTCCACTAGATTTTGAAACTCGGCAAAGCGACAACCAGGAGAAAAAAATCGTTAGATGTGACCATCCATGGCAGACATCAGTGAGAGAGACAAGACTTCTGTCTGGGAGTAGGAGGCTAACAATAGTTGAAAATGTTGAAATTGTTCAGCTATGCAGCAGATTTGACCATCGGGTAGTGAGTGCTCACCTATGAATCGTCCGCTGAAATGGGGAGCAAAGGACAGGCAACAAAGTTCATTGCAGTGCATCTTATATCCAGAGCAGCCTGAAACACGCACCTGTTAAGATCCAGCATACGCTGTACACCACCAGCTAAGCTCTTTACCGACGACACAATACGTGCCCAATCAGATATCCAGCGTGACTATGCTCTCCTACTGGAGGGTGCTACTACTTCCGTCTAGCGGCACTTCCCGTGACCTGGCCAATACTGAAGACCTCGACACAATACTGAAGACCTCGACACAACTTCACAAAGGGAATAGATGTGGAGAGGAAATCTAGGACTGAGGTCGCCATGAAAGCAAGGCATGAAGTTTTACAAAGTGTTGATGCTGATCGACATCACCCTAATGACGATTAGGATTCAGGTACAGAGTTTCACACGGCTGTACTCTAAACTTACTTTCATTCATGACATTTTCCCAGTGTCAACCGGACCCGAGAGATACAGACATTGCAGTCTTGGTTGGAAAATTTGAGCATCACTCTCAAAGACGCATCCATTCATTGGATGAAACTCAACGGTGTGGTCCTGGTCTTCCCAGCTGAGCCCACAGAAAAGTCAAATTTAGGTAGGAGCTGGTCGGGGCAGAAAAAATCTAACAAATAGATGGCTCTGATGGAAATCAAACCCCGGTATGAGTTGTGGCTGGAAGTGCATACATGTTTATTCTCTCTCTCTCTCTCTCTCTCTCTCTCTCTCTCTCTCTCTCTCTCTCTCTCTCCTTTTTCATTTTTTTTTTCATTGTATTATTTTTAATGCTTGCCACTATGTTTTATCATACCCTCGACATGTGTTTACGCCGTGTCAAAAATCATTACATTTGTGCTTTACTACTTCTTTCCATTTCTGACGTTCTCTCTCTCTCTCTCTCTCTCTCTCTCTCTCTCTCTCTCTCTCTCCTTTTTGCTCCTTTTTGCAATTGCATGCCACTATACTACCTACCTTCTGCGTATTTTCCTGCCTTTGAAAAATGATTATAAATGATTATACATGTTGTGCTTTTCCCATTTCTCATAGAAAATGATTACTCATTGAACTTGATTCTGTCCCTTCACTCTCTCTCTCCCTCTGTATGTGTGTGTGTGTGTGTGTGTGTGTGTGTGTGTGTGTGTGTGTGTGTGTTCCCAATTATGTACGTAGTTTGTCCTATTCATGTTACTGTCTGTTTATATACATGCTGATTGTTGTACGTTATAGTCCATTTCTATACGCTCCCTCAGCCCCCACCCCCCCACTCTCTTCTTCCCCTTCATCATTGTTATTTTTATTCTTATTTTCATTTTTTTTTTTTTTTTTTTTCTCCATTTCCCTTTTATTTTCATTTGATGTTCCACTATGATTGCATGACCGCCTTGTTTGTTTTCTTGTTTGCTTTCTTACATTTGTTTCATTTCACTGCATGTTGTAGTCCCTACTTAGGGTCAGGACTGGATGTAAACAAGCGCGTCAGTGCTTATCTATTGTCCTCGTAAATAAAAAAAATTCTATCTATTGTCCTCGTAAATAAAAAATTCTATCTTACGTTTATCTTATCTCTCTCTCTGTCTGTCTGTCTATCTCTCTCTCTTCTCTCTCTCTCTCCCCACTCTCTCTGTCTGTCTGCCTGTCTCTCTCTCTGTCTGTCTGATAGGTATCGTAATGATTTTAGCCGGTGGTTTCGCAATTACTTTAGTTTAGCGGCTAAGAAGCTGAATCGATTGTGCACTTACTGCGGTGTGACACTCACGAGGTCGACCCAAGTAGTTTCATCAACACTATTGTGTGCCTCGGAAAGAAAAAGGTGAGCCACAAAACATCATACTCATTGCGTGCAACGAATACCAAACTTACCTGGTACAATTACTCCACTATAATTAATATAGCATTCATGTATTTCTTTTTGCAGGTATACAGAGATGTGTTTTTAACACTTTTAACATTTTTTCTTCACGCGTTTTTTCCCTTTTCTGAGTCATGGCAGTCCAATACACATCAGAGGGTTTAAGGCGGAATTAACTGGTAACATGAACACAACCAGAGTCCTAAGAATATTGTCTGATCCAAGTACATTGTGTGTAGCCATTGCAGTAAATACACTGAATGAAACACAGCAGACAGCATCTATGGTAGACACCTTTCTCATCACATGGCTACAAGAATAAACAAATTGTTTTATGGAATCCAGTGTAATTCTGTACCTTGGTGTGTTTTTGTGGATGAGAATGTGACATGCAGTAGTTATAGAGCATATGGTACAATTAATAGCTACCATTACGCTAAACCACCTAAATGTTTTGTAGGATTCAACGCCTTGAAATAGAGCCAAACGACAAAGTCCAGACTGACCTGATAGGCCCCAGTGAGACAGTCCAGGAAGAAGCGGCAGTACAGAGACAAAACTACACCAATGAACCATATCATGACGCAAGCTACAGCATTAGATTCTGTACGGAATGCTGGCGAATATGTCGGCACACAAGTGACGAAAGTGTGATGCAGAGTGATGAACAAAGTGACAAAGACTGACACTTCTCTGGACAGTATGGACAGAAAAAAACCACTCAGCTTGCAAGTCGCGCGCTTTTAGTCCACGCCTGCTCAACTCTGATGTATTCTCCATGTCAGCGAGCTGAAGATGAGTGATGGTCATTATGAAGTTTCTTCCAAAGAGTTCCATGACAGTAACTGAAGTCATAAGACAAATAGCATTCCCTACAATAGCAGATATACTCACCAGGCCAAAGAAAACCAAATGCAGTTTTTAGACGGGATTAAAGCTCTACATGATGGTAGCATGGCGTAATGTGCTAAACACGTTGTCTTACTCCCTCGTTGAGGATGCAGGTTATCACAGCAGAGTCTATAATCTGATGAATAGATATATTTCATATTGTATGATCTCGAAAAAAATCTGATTGAAATTTGCTTACTGGGTTCCCTGTTATATCCAGTTCAACAAGATGACGCATGGTTTTAAAGCCCATAGTGCCAATGATTTTAATGCCCGAAAAAGACAGATTCAAATAGTTGACATGAAAACAAATACGTTAATATCTCACTGTTGAGAACATCAATGTCATCTTTTGACATGTCCACGTTTCTTAATTCGTAAGGAAGGTTCCTTAATCGTGTATTTGTCATTTCTTGTAGAGGATTATTTCTTAAAGATACAGATCTCAAGTTTGGCAGATTAACGAAAACAGTAAAATCCAATGTTCTGAGATGGTTGTTGGCGAAGTCAATGAACTGTAAGTGGCTGAAATTCAGACCTGAAATATTATTTAGAGAGCAACCAGACAGGCTCAGGTAATTAAGGTTTACATTTCGGATGAAATCTGTAGGCGACATTCCTGACCCTGAGGCATCAATGTAACGAAGTCTGGGGAATAGCTTGGCAGGGAAAGGTTTACTGCAGACAAAGGACTGACCTTGACATGTGCAATCTTCAGGGCAGGTCATATCACACATAAGTTCATCGTCATGTTGTAGGCACTGACCCAGCCATCACACAGGTGATATTCATGCAGGCACATTTTGGTATTGTGACAATGGTAGTAATCAGGACAAACAACTGTCTCGCAGTTTTGTTCATCTTCCCCATAAACGCAGTCAGAAAATCCATTGCATCGAGTATAGACAGGAAGACAGTACAGCCACTCAGCTGTGCAACGATAATGAGTGTCAGGACAAGAGTCTTCAGCTTTCATGACCTCCTGTGTGAAGTAACCAGTACCATCTAAACTGATATATAGTGACTGCATCTTGACTGTATATTCAGCTATTGAATGATATTCTTCTGCTACAGTGCAGTTGACTTCATCAGAATCATCAAGACAGTCTGAATACTCATTACAACGTTGACCGCGCAACACACACTGACCCATTAGAACACAGAAAACCACTGCATGGCAAATGGTCACAAAATGACTCATCGCTGTTGTCAGGACAGTCCTGTCTGAAGTCACAGACAAAAGTGTGATGTAATGTTGTGACGTCATCATCACAGCTAAACATTGCAGATGTGTGTGACCTGATTACTTTTTGATGACCTGTTTGAGATTTCCGATTATCACTCCTGTTCATAAAAAAATGACTGTTTGAAAACGCTGCTTTTCCACAGTGGCTCATAAGATCATAGACCATAAAAATGTGGGTCACATGTTTAGCTGGACAAACCAAAAAAGACTGTCGAGTGACCATGAAGATGAGTTCAGGCGAGCGTAAAGACCTCAGTGTGGTTTGAGGCTGAAAATCTCCAACGGGAGACAAATCGATTTCACACAATACTGCAATATTGTCTTTATAAAGCGTGTCGAATCGTTTTGAAAATAATTCCATCTTTTTCACATGCCCAATTAGTATAAGTCTTGAAGGATAATAGGGATCTACATAGAAGTGATTCATATTGTAAATAATTGTTTTGCCACGCCATTTACGAAACTTGCTGTACATGAAAGGTACAGAACACCAACCTGATGAATAATTTATATCGATTTTAAATGTATTAAATCGTTTGAAAATGTGTAACAGATCATTTTGTTCTTTCCTTGTTCTCAAAGAGGCCGTTTGGCCACCCTCACCTTTGCACAAATAGTCACGTAAATGAACATTTTGTTATTGTCGTGTATTTCACTAACATGAAGCATTTTGTGACTGAAGCCACCAATCCCTGGCATTCAGGATTGCTCAAGGGGCAGTGTTCTGTTTCATCTCGTCCATCTTCACATTGTGATCTTTGATTACAGTCTAGATGGTCCTGAAATGTTACATACTGAGTTACAGAACAGTTGAACAGGCCGCTGGGCAGAGAACATGATTGACACTGTCAGGAAGAGCAGAGAAAATACAGTTTCATCTGGTACCCCAAGGAAGACAATCTGATGAGAAGATATGTGGTAGGAAAGATACTAACAGCTGAGAAGTAGTCAAAACAGGCATTCACCGTGCTTTCTTGATTTGTGTTGATTGCTCTGTACTTAAATGTGAGAATACATGGATATCTTACACAAAAACCGGGACGGGGAATCTGCATGATACTGACCATTATGATATATCCATATGGTACCCTCAGTTCATCGCTCCAAAGGTCGGCTGGAGGATGCACATCTGACATTGTCAGATATCCCGAATACTCCTTTACATATTGTATGATGACATGCGGTTGTTGCAAGTGACCAAAATCAAGTTTAAGTGAAGGATTATTTATGTGTAATACGTATATGTCATGTTCAGTCGTCTGGTAATAGAGTTCCCTAAGGGTATGCAAATTGCATATCACTTTTCTCCCACTCACATAAGTTAACCACTCTCTAGAATGACACCAGTATTCAAATCGTTGAATATGAATACTGAAATACATGTGGTCTTTTTCTAAGTGCATTACACAAAAAGTACCAGAACCATCACACATGCCATACACTACTCCAGAACGGGGGCTGAAATCTGGTAAGTTATTGTCACAGTTTGACACATTGATCTGCAGAATTGTGCTTCGCGTTCTGTTCTGGTCAAGAACGCCTTTCACTCCGGGGCATGCATCTCTGATCCAAGTTCTCTTCTCTGTTACTGGTTACACAAAAATAAGAAGTAACACATTGATCCGGGACTGATTTCCCTTTTGTGAGACTGATCTTCATTGTAAATGTAACACAGAGTACAGTGAGAATAAACAAAAACTTAGCAAGCTGTTAACTAAAAAATCGTTGGTAAACAAAAGGCTAAGTAAGCCGCTAGTAACTTGAAAAAAAAAAAAAACTCTAAACAAAGTTGATACACAGTTATTGGTAAACAGAAATGTATATTAGCGGCTGGTTAACTGGCAGACCAATCGAAATTAATGTATTAGTTATCCAGTTTTATGTTTAGACTTCAAACAATGGATTTGAAATTGAATATCACAAAATGAAAAAAGGTGATTCAAATGAGTTCATTCCTTGTCTACGACAATACCTGTAGTGAAAGCAAAGTTTGTTTCTTTCATAACACGTTCGCTAATTCAGCTAATTCTCAAATCACTGAATATAAGAGTTAACTAGCAAATAATTTTTCATGACTTTTTGACCGGTGTCAAGCGCCCCAAGGAAAAAAAGAAAAACGTTTTCTTTTTGTATGCACTTAAAAAAAACAAACCTTTACAGAATACTTGCCTCTCGTTGGTCAGTGTGCTTTGAATAGCGATTTGTGTTCTTCTTGGAAAAAAGAGGTGATCGATCATGAAGTGAGTGGCTAATCTAGCTTGCTAACAGACTATCTTGTCTTTTTAGGGCAAGCACCTTGTATGTGGGAGGTGGCACTAAAATCCTGGTAGTCGCTCGCAGCCCTTGAGATGATTGATGTCTGCTGCTAAGAGAATTTTGACTTCCCTTAATTTGAACACATGGGAAGAATAACGTCTTTTTAATAAGTTAGAATAGGGGTCTGTGGCCCAGAGTGATGTGTGTGTGAGGCAAGTGAACGTATATGCAACCTAAAAGGAGAAAAAATGAAGTTCGTATAGTGAATGAATGAACTGAAGTCAGTGTGGCTTTGCGTATGTTTTTCTTTTCTTTTTTTTCTTCTTTTTGTCTTTTAGTGCAAAGTACTGTTGAATGATATGTTGGCCAAAGGAAAATAAGAGAAAATACCACCCCCTCGCGCCAATAGAAGTGAGGTGCAAACAGAAAGAATTTTGTTTTTACCATGGAGAATTTAGAACCGAGTTCAGGTTTCTTTTATTGAAAAGGATCAGTGGTGTGGTTGCGTGTGGGGCGAATAATTGTCTTTGTATGCATATGAGTCTTAGCGTGGACACCGTCATGTGACAACCTGCATAATATTACAGTCATGGTTGACCCTGTGCAATGAATCCTAGATAAAATATGGCGATTTGATTGACTATAGTTTAGGTCGTCTGCTGTTATTTTATTCAAAATATGACGAGCATGCAAATATGAAAATGCTAGTGAGGCAGAAATTCAGTTAAAACATTGGAGACAGATGGAATGACATACATGAATTGTGCTCTGGTTAGATAAGTAGATCATTGTGGTTTTTTTTTTTATTTGTTTATTACAGAAAAGTAACAGAAATGAGTTTTGCTCAGAGAAAAAAAGCTTGCAGTGTGCGAATCGAACTACCACCTCTGCAGGTATGAAGCAGCAACATTACCATTGTATCCTGAAGAACAACTACCTCTGCAGGTACAAAGCAGCAACATTACCATTGGACCCTGAAGAACGACCATCTCTGCGGGTACAAAGCAGCAACATTACCATTGGACCCTGAAGAACGACTACCTCTGCAGGTACAAAGCAGCAACATTACCATTGTATCCTGAAGAACGACTACCTCTGCAGGTACAAAGCAGCAACATTACCATTGTACCCTGAAAGAACGACTACCTCTGCGGGTACAAAGCAGCAACATTACCATTGTACCTGAAGAACTACCACCTCTGCAGGTACAAAGCAGCAACATTACCATTGTACCCTGAAGAACGACCATCTCTGCGGGTACAAAGCAGCAACATTACCATTGTACCCTGAAGAACGATCACCTCTGCAGGTACAAAGCAGCAACATTACCATTGTACCCTGAAGAACGACTACCTCTGCAGGTACAAAACAGCAACATTACCATTGTACCCTGAAGAACGACTACCTCTGCGGGTACAAAACAGCAACATTACCATTGTACCCTGAAGAACTACCACCTCTGCAGTACAAAGCAGCAACATTACCATTGTACCCTGAAGAACGACTATCTCTGCAGGTACAAAGCAGCAACATTACCACTGTACCATAAAGAACTACCACCTCTGCAATTATCAAGCAGCAGCATTACCATTATACCCTAAAGAACTACCACCTGTGCATGTATCAAGCAGCAACATTATCATTGTACCCTGAGAACAACCTCTGCAGGTACAAAGCAGCAACATTACCATTGTACCCTGAAGAACGACTACCTCTGCAGATATCAAGCAGCAACATTACCATTGTACCCTAAAGAACTACCACCTCTGCCGGTATCAAGCAGCAACATGTATCAGGCATGTATTTGTTATTTCCTGAAGCTCTGGAATCGTTGAATGACTGCAAAAGCTGGATGATAAAACTTCGTACAATCTCCATCTTTTTAATGTTATGAACTGTTGGGCTTTGTGTTTCCTTCATTGTGCAAATTCCCATGTGACAGGGAGGTACAGGCCGGGGATACTGAGTGACGACCTCTGATTTCCAGTCGACTGTATGTGTTGAAAGCCTCTGTCTGCTTGATGTCGCTCTCACTCTCACTCTCTGTCTCCACCATCAAACATAAGCCCACACGATTTTTTTTTTTTTTTTTTTTTTTTTTTTTTGCGTCAGTGGAATTCGTCCCTGGGCTTATCCAGAATGATGAAACTGAAGAGTTATTTTTGATGCCACATTCAAGAAGCTTTTGGCCTGGCTTGTGCAGTTCTTTGGGTTGCTACAACTTTTGAGCCCAACAAAGTACAGTTGACTTACAATCTGACAATAAATCGTTATTATAATCACTGTTATTTTTCGTATATTTCCACAAACAGAAAGTAATTGAAAGTGATTTGACAATTTGAATTCTGTATGTAACGCCGTATGTCTCTTCGGCATTTCCACCACTGCTTAGGATGAAGAGTAAGTGACAGACCTGGGGAAAATGATAGAGACACAAACAGAACATCACTTTTACAAGAACGAGCAGTAATAAACCCGGACATTTGTTAACATTTGTCTAATATAAAAGAGTACATGGAGATTCCGCAAGAGGAAAAAAAACAACAACATCTGTAGACAAAGAAATGTGTGTGATTTTTTTTTCAACAAAAGGGAAATT
This sequence comes from Conus betulinus, assembly GCA_016801955.1. Taxonomy (NCBI): domain Eukaryota; kingdom Metazoa; phylum Mollusca; class Gastropoda; order Neogastropoda; family Conidae; genus Conus; species Conus betulinus. Next base: position 238,535 of record JADBJO010002527.1, read on the forward strand.
AGAGTGGAGCGTGGAGGTCCACTGTCATGACAGTGTAACAGCGAGGGTGATTTTCTGAACTTCTGAGGAGAAAACCACACCACAGGAAGTGTGTGAATCCCCAGCTTTTTCCTGTAGTCGATTGACACAGAAGCACGTGATTGGTGGGAGAAGCTCACTGTTCTGTAGGACGGGTGTGTTTCCGATATTAGTAAGTCCAGGAGGTGCTAGACAGGAGCAAAGGGCGCTTGGCTTGGGCTGAATCGTTAGCTTATTATTAACCTTGGGGGTTGTAAAAGGAAATGCTAGTTTTCCTTGCGGCCAGGGAGTGGCCGAGTTTTTGAACTAGCGCAGACAGAAATCTGCTACAGGGATTCTGTTGGTTAAAATATTGATTCCCTATGGGTAAGTTGCCAACTGGGAAATAATAAAAACATGAACAGAAAATTAAAATTATTGATAAGTAAATGTAAACGATCGACGTAATTAATAATAAAAAGACTAATAAATGAAATCATGTAATGTTTGAAAGAAAGAAACTGAACTGTCTCTATGGAGTCATGCAGCTGCTTTTGCGAATTTTTGTGAAATAGTGAAATATATTTTGTTTTGCTGAGAAATTTTCTAAAGGGAGCTAAAAAAAAAAAAAAGTAAATGTTTGTTTCCCCAGTCTCTCCTTTGGATGAATGGAGTAGATACACGAGTATGGAGTCATATACCATACGTGTGATTGAGTGTTGTAAATGCGTTGTGTGACATCCACACAAAAAAGAAAACATCCTAAACATTGACCAGAATCTGTCCTGGCATAAGACGGGGAGGGATGATCACAGCTACATGTACCACAGGAAAAGCTGCTGATAGCTATGGCTGTAAGTACTCTGTAGTACACCTGGCTGTGTGTCATCTAAACAATAACACAGCTTGACGTCAATAGCTTAAATGATTTTGCCAAAGATCACTTTTGACGATGACCTGAATACTTTGCCGAGGTAAAGGCCAAGAATTAGGTAGCAGAATATCAATGAAAGCTCGTCAGTACTTGAGTCTGTTGTTCCCTCAAAAAGACTGCTTCATGACAAGAGGAGGACTGTCAGGTTTGCCAACAAGAATGTACCGAAAGTCTGTCAAAAAGTGTCTTTTTTAAGAAAAAAAGTGTACCAGCTCACCATGACCTTACCATACCGGTACTTGGGATCCACAGGTTTTTTCTTCAAGGCTGTATTGCAGCAAGAAAACTTTCATAATTATTCTGATTATTCAGCGTTGACAATTCACTATGGAATCAGCCCAGCTCTTGATTCCTTGACTGGTCCACTAAAGTAACGGAGCTGTTTTGATATATCAGCTGCCTTAATAAGTACATAGACATCTTTGGAGTAGCCTGGAGTTTTACGCGTTGGACAGTTCTCAACGCAAGCTGTTTTGTCAAAATGTGTAAAATATGTTTAGACTTTATGGCCCATGCACAATACCCTTTCATTGAAGAACTTGCATGTGAAGCTTCAGCCCTGCATCTTATTTTCTGGACGATCTGTTGGATATGCTCCAGATGTTGTTTGAATGTGCAGACAGAAATAATGACTTTGTCGAGGTAGATGAGGTGAATTCTTCATATGAAGGCCCCTAATAACATCTTCTATCAGGTGGTGGTCAGCGATACCACTGCTGATTAGACCAAACGACAGGCAATTACGATTTGTAGAAGCCAAAGTGTTCCTGGTGTACATATTGCTCGCTCCTTGTTTGCTCCCCAATCCTCCTCACTTTCTAACTGACAGTATCCATTGTTCCTGGCTAGGACACTGAAAAACTGAGAAGGGGAGGGGGGGGAGGGGGGGGGGGGGGGATTTTACGTCTTTTCATTGGGCAGATGATATTAGACGGGAAAAAAAACACACGAAAATCACCACTTAAGTCATTTCAACACATACATCTGCATACACTTATGGAAAGAAAACAGCATATCAGTTAAAGACCCTCATAATAGTCTAGCTACCTCAGAACTGGCTAAAGTGGCGACAATCTCAATTATGCATGAGTCAGACAAAACTTGACTCTCATTTTCATATTTGTCAAGATTGATACCTTTCGCCTTATACATTTCAGTTAAAACTGGACAGTCTAACAGAAGGTGATGCACAGAATTTGACACAGTCACACAACTTCAGGGGTAAATATGGTCTTCCATGTGTTCAGCCTTAATTTTGTGATAATCTTAGCCAGATGGCGTGAGCAGCTAGGCAGTGTGTTGCATTTTTCACAGAGAAGGTTTTTTGTAAACATAGTGTTTCAGGTTGAATAGTATTTCACACTTGGAAGGATGTAATGCCAAATTTAGCACACATTCTGAACAGTTTTTTGTGCACCAAGTTTAGCTAGATTATCTGCTATTTCATTCCCTATGAGACCACAATGTGAAGGAATCCAACAGAAGTCTACGATATACCCTGAGACATAATACAGTGTATCAGGTACCGTATTTCATATAGTAAATCTTTTCTGGCCTTACAATCCCAAGTTTGCAGTGATTGCAAAACAGACTTGGAATCAACACAAAACAGCTCATTAAAAAAAAAGGCTATTGGAGTACTATGTACACAAAATAAAGCCGTCAGTATAGCATACAGTTCTGCAGTAAATACTGAAAATCCCTTTCCGAGATGAAAATGTTTCGTATATTCAGACTTGGAATAACGAAACCAGAACCGCTATCAGCAGTGTCCATAATGGAACCATCAGTATAGATTTTATCGTTCACTAGAATGTTAACATTTTCTTTTTTCTTTGAGACTGTATACTCATAATGAAAATTTCCACTCAAGTGTTCCCATGGAGCCATCACTGGAACTGTGGGGAACTCTGGAATCGATGTTAAATCTACATTACACTTAGACATAAGTTCAGCGGTATAATTCATTATTGGCTGAATATATGAGAGATGTCCTTGGCTCTACTTGGAAAATCTTTATTCGAATTTACAAAAATTTCATCAGTAACTGAATGTTTTACTGACAAGCTTCGAATCACATATTTGGCTACTTCTAGACGTCTTTGTGCCGATAAAGGTAAGATATTCGCCGCTTTGTAGCTCTTATATGCATTTGTGTGTACAGGATTCCTAAACCTAATCTAACAGCTTTACTGAGAATCAGACTGGGGGTACAGAATCTTCTGAAAGTCGACAAGTGCATACGAGTCTTTAACTATACATTCATTTTGCTGACGAATCTTTAACCATACGTTCATTTTGCTGACGCGTCTTTAACTGTACATTCATTTTGCGGACCAAAGTCAGAGGTCAGGCGCTGGAGTATCTGTATCCGGAGTATCATTGTGTAAGAACAATGTTGGAGCTCCACGGGCTGTGAGACTATCTGATGACGCCTACTGTGAGACTATCTGATGACGCCTACTGTGAGACTATCTGATGACCTACTGTGAGATTATCTGATGACGCCTACTGTGAGACTATCTGATGATGCCTACTGTGAGACTATCTGATGACGCCTACTGTGAGACTATCTGATGACGCCTACTGTGAGACTATCTGATGACGCCTGCTGTGAGACTATCTGATGACGCCTACTGTGAGACTATCTGATGATGCCTACTGTGAGACTATCTGATGATGCCTTCTGTGAGACTATCTGATGATGCCTTCTGGTTGTCTGAGTGGACACAACTCTACGGGACAATTCATCTTCAACATTTCACACACACACACACACACACACACACACACACACACACACACACACACACACACACACACACACTCACACACGTGTTCAACAATTACAACATACAAAAACAGCAATAGGTGCATCATAGAAGATGAAGAGATAAATGTGCAGTTAATGGGGCAAATAATGAAGCCCTCTTGGGGCAACTAGCCATGATTCCAAGACATACTTTTTATGCTAGTCTGACGACCTCAACATAGGCTGTTATGTCTCACAGGAAGGTATGGTATTCTGTTCGCTCCATAGTATCAACTCAAGCCACTTGGCCATTTTACAGAGATAGGAAGCTACATTTAAAACAAAATTGATTAAAAAATTACTGCATAAAAGATGTTGAGAACTGCATCTTACGTATAGCCTACCATGACGAAAATCATTTACTTAACGTAGTAATTTAAGGTAGTACTCATTCTTGACTGTACGTACATGGCGCCTATCGTCAGTTCTAAGCACTTGGCAATCCACACACACTCTCACCTACATAACGGGCCGCCTACCTGGGTACAACCGAAGGAAGAGCTGCTTGCTGGCACCTAACATTCGTTTGCCATGTCATTCAATCAAAGATCAGTCACTCTTTATCGGTTAGCTGAAAGTGAGATCTTGGTCCCAAACAAATTAAACCTAGTTAATTTCAAGCGCTGAATTCAACACATTTTTTTTTTCAAAAAGAAGACAATTAAAAAAGATGTGTGCTTGCTTAATTCAAAGCAAAAACACACTCCACTCTGTTCTCCCCTTCCCCATACCCACCCCACCTCCTCTCTGTCTGTCTGTCTGTCTGTCTCTGTCTCTCTCTCCCTTTTCGGTTCCTAGTAATGCCAATGCTGCAACAAAGCCCAGTTAATTGAAATTCTTTGGGACTACTCCTTGACGTGCTCAGTTAATTTCAATTTGTTAGGTTTATTTTGAGTTTGTTTTAGATTGGGCAAAAATTTAGATTAACTCAACATGCGGATAATTTTGAATTCGGATAATTAAAAGTCCATAGGTGGTTCAAAGGCTCTTTCAATTACCCGGGTTTTACTGTACATGGTCAGTTCAGTGGTGTTCATGATCTCTTTGATACAGAATCTATACAACCTATTTTGACCTACATTATATTAAGAGGACGTACATATGAAAAAAAAACATGTATAGATAGATACTGCATCAAAGTGACCACAGGTCATCATCTACGTCATGAAAGTAGAAAAAAAAAATGCTTATCACACAATAATATGCAATCAAACAGAGAAAACATGGAATTTACATCACAATGAAAACTGGTCATTCTTGCTGATTACCGGTCATCTGTGTTGTAAGGAGGAGAGAGACGCCTATACCACAACAATATTCTGTCTGTCAAACCTTTTTTTTTTTTAGAATATGAAATTGGCATCAAACTGATCACTGGTCATTGTCACTGACCACTGCAACAACACTCTGTCAAACTTTTTTTTTTTTTTTTTTTTAATGAAATTGGCATCAAACTGATCACTGGTCAATCACTGACCACTGGTCATCTAAATTGCAAGAAGCACAGAAATATTCATATAATGAACAGTAAGCAAATATTTTTCCAAACTGGTCACTGGTCATTGTTGCTAACCACTAGTCATACTACGTTTTTTAAGAAGCATATACACCCTATAACACATCAATACAGAATGAGATAGTGAAAATATGAAATTGACATAAAACTGACCACTAGTCTTTCTTGCAGACCAATGGTCTTCTACGTTAAAAAAGAAAGCATTAAACATATCAATATGGAGTGAACTCAGGAAAAGATTAAATTTACATGAAACTTACCACTGGTCAATCTTGTTGACCACCGGACATCTATATTGTAAACTGTACAAAAGCGTTTATAACGCACCAATATGTAGTGAAATAGTGAAAACGTGAAATTTTCATGAAGCTGACCACTGGTTTTGGCACAGACCAGTAGTTATCTAGGCTGTGAATATTATAAGATTACCATTAGTTTAGTAAGTAGTGAATTTGGATTTTACAATAAACTGAATTACTTCGTGGTCATCCCATTCGATAGGCAGAGTATTGGACAGGTGACGTTTATGGCCAATGTTTAATACCATGTCCATATAAACTTACCACAATAACATAAGCAGCACTTTTTTTTGTGTGTTTGCCTACTTTCCAGCGTGAATTACATCATTTGGATTTGATCACTACTTGATTTAACTACTTGACACTTGCATGTTTGATTTTTCTGATTGATTATGCACTCTGAAGATTTCTCAATGTGTGACCATTCAACAGAAAAACAACAATAAGCTCCTGTCTCATTCCATCACTTTTTATTAGATTTTATTATCATTTGGCTCTTAGTTTGATTTAAGGAAAGACAAGAAACTAATAACGAAATGAAAAAAACAAATAAATAAATAAAAAATATGGGGCACACTCCCACACTTTCTGTCACAATCGGAGAAAGTGTGGGGGCGCCCTCATACTGTCTCTCACATGGGAGAAAGTGCGAAGGGAAAGGACCCCACTTTCTCTCAATCCCGCACTTTCTTCTTAAGTGAGAGAAAGTGAGCCCCCACACTTTCTCCTATAGTGTCAACATCAACTTAATTAATGAGAGCAAGGTAAGTTGGCGACAAATTGGCCAAGAGGCGACAGATTGGACAGTGAAGTGCGACCCAATCTGTTGCCCTCAAAAACTTAGAATGGGCGACATGTTGGTCTTGGTGTTGAGGACCAATCTGTCGCCTGGGCGACATATTGGTCCTGGTGTTGAGGCCCAATCTGTCACCGGGCGACAAATTGGGCAGGGGCGAGAGATGGGTCGTTAACAGAGACGTTGTCATCTTGCAGGTACCAACGTTTATTGGGGTGGTGGTCGGCAACAAACGGCAGAAAGTTGTTTTTTCCAGCACATCAGTGTACCTCTCACTGTTCATATTGACGTCCAAGACACAGTTGTCCAACTCTGTCATACGAAATGCATCCCCATACTATCAATTTTAATGTAGTCTTCAGGCCAAGATGGACGCTGCACAGAGAAAGCACTGACCACTTCTCTCCGACTTTCCTCATTGTTTTACATGTCCATTGGGTTTGAGCACAATGGTCATTTCATCACTTATAATAACATTCTTTCACCAACTGTTCACAGTCTAGTGAAGTTTACTCCAACAACACTGCAGCCGCTTCTTTCTGTTCACTTCCTTGATGCCTAGCGTCTTCGCTGGGGGATGTTTTGAATAGCCAAGTCCATACAGAGTTCGCTTGATTGTCTTTTGGCTGACTTCAACGGATGTTGATGCGCGGAATTCGGTTGAAATTTCCAAAACTGTGGTTGATCTGTCCCGTTTAACGATCTTTGACGGTGCAGACAAGCACCTGCAAGTAAACACTCTGGGCTACTACTCCTTGGTGTGTTTTCTACTGTTTATCTGCAATAGTGCTGGTAAACTTTCCCGACGGTTAACATGTTCAAATGTGACACATTTGCCACCTCAAACACCCAAAGCCCCTGCTCTGTCAAGAGCACAATGTATTTTTTCTTCTCCTCTGTGAGCTGTTTGTTTGCCAATAGCATGCCAGATCTAACAGCAAACCGGAAGCACCAAGCGACACAGTTTAACGATTTTCTTTACTTCATACAAAAGATTGGACTTGTGAAAATGACGTCAGTGGTTTTCGGCACATAACACGTCAACAACATTGAAACATTGGCTAGATAATCTCGTAAAAGCAAACGCTTCAAATCTGTTCGCCAGTAGGGGACAGACTTTTGTCCCTTTAGTTCTACAATCACCGCTGGCGATGGGATTAGTAATAATAGGCCATAGTGATTGCAAGTATAATGGCAGTGATAATGACGATAGTGATAATAAAACGGCATTAGTATGTTGATACTGATGATGATGATGATGATGATGATAATGATGATGATGATGATGACTGTAAATAATGATAAAAATGATATGATGATAATAGTAATAATAGTAATAACAGTTTTATTAATATTAGTAATAATAATATAGAGTTGAAAGGAGTTGAAATGCTTAATGAATAAACAGCAGATGGTACTGCTGGATGATGATAATAATGATAGTAGCAATGACAAGTGTAGTAATGTTATTAATAATAAAAGATGCTGGAAATGGTAATGGTCAATACGTAAAGGCTAACATTACAATTGGAACAACACACACACACACGCGCGTGCGCGCGCGCACGAAGAACAAGAAGAAAATTAAAAATAATAATAATAAATGAATTAATTAAAACAAAGAAGGTGGGGGGAGGAGGGGGGTGGGTGGAGTGAGTACATTGATGTAACAAATGAAAGAGACTCAGAAAGTGTGTAGGGAGAGGGGAAAAGGAAGATAGCTGTAGCTTATGTCTGAGGTAAACAGTGGGGGGTATGGGAGTATGCGTGTGTGTTGGGCAGTCTGGTGATGCAGAGATGGATACATACTATCACTACTTTTGGATGTTGATCCCATGAGGGTGCAGGGTTCCAAGTCTGGCAACAAGATCGACAAAAGTAAGTGATTGCTCGTTCTTCATTTTCGTTGTCCTGAGCGTTGTATCTGTTGCCTGAAGAAGACCTAGGAGGTCGAACGCGTCCGAGTTTTGTCTTGTAATTCGTTTGTCGCTGTTATTCGGTGGGCTCATAATAATTACTTTTAACATTTGTTAAAATGAAATCTGTTTGTGTGGAATCAGAGTCATTGTAATCATGCTGGATTTTTAAATATTCAGCAGTATGGTGTCGGAACTTAGCAGATGTGGATATAGATTTTATGGACCAGTTCGCACGCAGTGAAACATCCTAGAGGAAACTGCTTGTAAACTTGCATCATTCCCATATCACAGTCTATGACATGTTTATCTTCTTCATTCTTAAGTTTCGCATCTTCTCGTGATGAGATCTTATTGAGGTTGTATCTGAGGCTAACAGTCACTGTCAATGCAGAAGCTCGTCCAGCTCTGTTGGTTCAGTACCAAAACCTTCTGTCGCCAAGACCCCACTTTGTGTTTCTCTGTTCTGTCCTCACAGATTCATACGCTAACATTCAGGACCCAGTTTCCCAATGCTTTCTTCGATTTCTTCCTCTCCTTTCATTACCAGCAGCAGGCTTTCTTTGATCTTCAAGAACACTGAAGAGAACAAAGGACAGACGTCAGTGTCGCATATAACTGACCGTGCAAGAAGTGAACCAACCATAGAAACTCGTGCTGATGGAAGGGGGTTAGTTCAAATAAAGAAAAATGCTACTTACAATGTCGATGCTCAACATTGAGGACGTGTATACTTTTGCCTTTAACTGGCACTGCCAGTCCATGAACCATTTCACTTGACAACAATCCTGTTGCTTCCCTCTCCTATCATTGTTTACCAGCAGCTGGCCAGTTTGTTGCGTGCTGTCTCTCACGATGTCCTGCCAGTCAGTGGCAGATGACAACTAGTTCCAGTCAACGAGGCTGTGTAACACTCGTCATTATGTGCAGTCTTCAACAGGAGCATGAGTCCAGTTCCCAATTCATGATTCACACAGCAATTCACACCAGAATCTTTTACACACGAACATGGGTCCTGTTCCCAGTTCGTGGTTTACACAGGAGTTCACACCAGAATCTTTTACACAAGAGCATGAGTCTGTTTCCAGTTCATCATTCACACAGCAATTCACCAGAATCTTTTAATTCATCGTTTACTGCGCATTCAAACTGATGAATAACAAGACAAGGACGAAAAAAGAAAAAAAAGATGATCAGGTAAATGAAGCCGACAGAAACCAAGTATCAAAGGATTAAGGCAAAAGGTATTCAAAGAAGAATGATATGGGTTCTCACATCGAAAAAGAAACCTACACTAAGCACACTTTATAAGCAGGCCTGATTTTTAAGGCAAAGGGGATTGGGGGATGCACGAGGCGGCAGGGTGAGATTGGGTGGGAAATGGTGAAATGGCGAAAATAATGAATAGAAAATAAACAGCTAGACTTCGATATTACACTCATTTACACACTTATGCACCATAAATTCGACCGACAACTTCACACACAGCGAGAAAAAAAGTCTCCTATTTCATACAGTAATTCACTTTTCTCTCGCTGTTTAACTTGTGTCCGACTTGTTAGAGCTGAAGCAAGTTCGATGAGCCAAGGGTCCCGTGCGAGAGGAGGAGAGCATGCAGCTGGCACTCCACAGTGCCAGAGCTTAGAGTCGCCAGTCGGGGTGTGTGTCCCTGTGAATCCATCTCACAGTCAACAGGGGTCCGATGGGTGTGACTCAAAGAAGAATCCCGTTCACAATAACAGTAGGCTGAAAGGGGAAAACAACTAATGCTTGACAAGGACTGTAAGTGGAGATTCTTAGATCACGTATCCTTGTAAGTTCTTCGCCATTTCTTTTTATGTTCTTTTATCCACCTGTTCATTTATATCAACCCCAGCATGAGGGTTTATAGGAACGAAACGATGAAAAAAAACAACTTTCCCTGCTTGCCAGCCAAAAGGTCAACGGGGGGATATTTGTATTATTTTCGAACAATGAGAGTAAACAGATACGCAAGCAAACAAATCGAAAAAAAAAAAAAAAAAAAAAGAGAAACAAACAAACGAAGACAAACCTATCTTCAAAAGCTCCAGACCCAGTGTGAACACATGAGGGATGGGAAGTAAGCATGACTGCATACCTCAGTAGTCATCATAATCACATACGCTGTGTACATGCTACAGACGGTCATCATAGTCACATACAGTGTGTACATGCTACAGGTGGTCATCATAATCACATACGCTGTATACATGTTACAGACGGTCATCATAGTCACATACAGTGTGTGTACATGCTACAGGTGGTCATCATAATCACATACGCTGTGTACATGCCACAGACGGTCATCATAGTCGCATACACTGTGTACATGCTACAGGTGGTCATCATAATCACATACGGTGTGTACATGCTACAGACGGTCATCATAATCACATACGCTGTGTACATGCCACAGACGGTCATCATAGTCGTCGCATACGCTGTGTACATGCTACAGGTGGTCATCATAATCACATACGGTGTGTACATGCTACAGACGGTCATCATAATCACATACGCTGTGTACATGCCACAGACGGTCATCATAGTCACATACGCTGTGTACATGCTACAGGTGGTCATCATAATCACATACGGTGTGTACATGCCAAAGGTGGTCATCATAATCATATACGCTGTGTACATGCTACAGGTGGTCATCATATTCACATATGCTGTGTACATGCAACAGGTGGTCATCAAAATCACATACACTGTGTACATTTTTCTATAAATGAATCATGTTTTATTTCAAAACAAAACACAAGTTACAAATAAGGACTACAAAACGCATAAGACAATAATAGCAACGACAACAAAACATAATCATCATAATAATGATTATAATCATCCTCATCATCATTATCCATTAGTGAGAATTATACGTCTGTTTCTTTGTCAAATTATTATCCATTAATGAGCATTTTACATGTGTTTCTTTGTCAAATCAAAGACATGTTAAGGATAGTAATAACCACAAAGAACAAACACACAAGAAAGAAAAAAGAATGGCCGAAACAAACAAATGAATTACTCAAACAAAGAAAACAAAAACAACTGGTCGTTGCCATATCATTTGGAAGCCTCGAAAAATTAATGTATTAATCCAGTATAGAAGAATATGGGAACCACTGTGTTAAGAAACCTTGTGAGTGGCGTGTGAATACAAGCAGCATACTTTTCTATTTCGTACTTAGCTTTTAACGGTAAATCCTTGTCATATTTACATTTGTAAATATAAAATTTGGCATGCAACAGAATCAAATCAAAAGTTTTATCTGATCTAGAATTATTGTCACAGCCAAACAGGACAATATTTTCGTTCAGCAGTAGCTTCATATCTTTGCATTTCCTGTTTACTGTACTTTGGAATTCTTGCCGGAAAGTTTGCACATGAGGGCAGTGCCAAAATAGATGTTGAATATTTTCTTTTTCTCTCGTACAAAAGGAGCAATTTTCTGAATCTTCAACGCCCATATTTTGCAAACAATATTAGTTCCCAGTATTCTATTAATAACTCTAACATGAAACCATCTTAACTTAATATCTTTTGTCAGTCGGATTTTCTGAAACGTTTTAGCCACATAACATCCTTTGATAATCTGTCATTCCATTTGTGGCTAAAAGTTGGCTCTGGGGTATCTTGATTTAGTAAATCGCGATAAGGAGAGGCACCCCTTGAAACTGAACACATCACAGTTATCACTTTACTTGACTCACCTTCCTCAAAATACTGTATTCTATTCCAACTTCTCTCGGATACTTTTTCACGGCACTTATATAATCTTTACATGTCACAAAATCTGTATTGATGTATATATTATTATCAAAGGACTAGAAACTCAAAAAATGACAATTTTCATTTGAAAGATTCCGTACGCAGAATACACCGTTTTCGATCCTTTTTTTTTAAAACTAGATCTGCCCCCAATCCTCAAATTCGTGTTGCAGAACAAAGGCTCTGAACAGAGTTCTTCTGCAGTTTCGACACAAACAATCTGACCTATTTCTTTGTATGCTTTGAATACATCTCTCCAGAAGTTATTTACCTTATTAAACCCAGACAAATCAACACCTAATTTAGAAATAATCTCTGCTTTGTGATATGATGAAAAAGGTACTTTTTTTTTTTTTTACACCAATGATTACTTGATAAAAGTTTACGAATCCAAGTTAACTTCAGTGCGTTTATTTGTTTATATATGCCTGGCATTCCTATACCTCCATGCTGAATACTTTTCACATACGTTTTCCCGTTAATTGTGTCTCCTTTTTTACCCCATACAAATTTGAATATTAATTTCTGAATTTCATCAGTTATATAGTCTGATGGGTTCGGTAATAACATTCATAGATGGGTTAGTTTTGATAGGATCATGGATTTAAGTACTGTTACTCTGCCGAGTGGTATTATCTGCCTCTTTAGCCAAGTTTTATACAGTGTTCTTATTTCTGCAAAACTTTTCAAGATTCATAATTTCGCAATTCTTTAAGTCACTCGTAAACCAAATACCCAAATTTTTAATTTAGTAGGGTTTCATTTTATATATAAATGTGGCATATATTTCATGGGCGAGCTTCGTTTACTTCCTAACCATATTGCATTTGTTTTTTTTGCGCATAATTATAGTAAAAGTCCTGACACTTTTCCAAATTTTTCAATTGTCAGGATCGATTCTTTGAATGATTTTCGATCGATCGCCTTCTTGTAGTAGTCCAATATCGTCTGCAGACTGTGATATTTCATTCTCAATATTACCCATTTTAATTCTTTTTATGTCTCCATCTTGTCCTATCATATTGGCAAAAATTTCCACACAAATAATAAAATAAATACGGTGAGATTGGATCACTTTGTTAGCATCCTCTCTCAACTGGGAACCAACCAGCTAGTTCCCCATTCACTGAAACAGTGGACTTAATATTTGTGTAGAATGTTTTCATCCATTGACAGAAACCTGGACCAAAGCCAAAGGCATGTAAATCCTTAAACATGAAATCATAGCTTACACTATACAAACTTTTTCAAAGTCTAAGCATAAAAGTATCCGTTTTTTTTTAAAGATGTAATCAGATAATCAATTATGTCATAAATAAGACGAATATTGTCCCCAAGATATCTATTGGGAACAAAACCAGTTCCTCACTGATGATAGAGGGAAGCACGCATCTTAGACGATTGGCTATACATGTTGATCCTATTTATATGTAATATTCAAAAGTGAAATTGGTCTCCAATTTTTGTTATTCGGTCTTTGGGCTCGTCAGCCTTCAGAATGCATACGATAATACCTTCTTTTTGCAATGAAGACAATTCATTCTTATCGTATCCATCATTAAGCATTCTTACGACTTACGGACAAAGTTGAAGCCCCAAAAAAAGAGAAAAATTCTGCCGTCAAGCCGTTGCTCCCAGGACTTTTCATATTATGCTTATGTTTTAAGAGCAGCACCCGGCTTCTTCCAAAGTAATTTTGCCTTCCAGTGAAGTTACCTGATTTTCAGTTTATGTTGGTCAATTGTCTGCTAGATTTAGCAGTTCACAGGATTCGACATTCCATTTGGAATACAACTTTTGATAAAATGTATTAACTTCTTGGGCAATTTTATCGCCATCACTTAAAGTGGATCCATTATCCAGCGTAAGTTTCAAAATAGTTTTACAAACGTAATTCCTCTTTCCAAGTCCACAAAAGTAGTTTTTATTTTTGCCCCTTTTGCTACCAATCTCGCCATTTACCGCAGCAATACACCCTTCATCTTCTTTTCCCGAAGTGAAATAAAATCTAGTCTATAGCTTTCAAGTTCAAGTCTTTCTTGTTCAGATAGTACCGTTTTCCTCTCAAGTAAATAGACATTACTTTCAAGATGTTTCTGTTTTTTTTCCGTTGTTTTTTTTCTCGTTTTGTTTTTTTGTTTTTCACATATGCTGTGTACTTGCTACTGGCGGGTGAGGAGAAGCTAATCACCAGCAAATTAGTCCACAAAGCAAGCCACCTTGGCAGAGTGGTTAGTGTTGTGGATTCTCAGCCAGGATGTAGTGTGTTCGATTCTGATCAGAGCCATTCATTTGTGGGATTTGTTCTGCTCAGTCCCACACCTGCCCAGAGCTGAGTTTGCTTTGGGCTCAACTTGGAAGACTGGGATCATACAGTCGAGTTTCATCTGTGGATGCATCTGTAAGTGATTTGTTAAAAAGACCAACACTGCAAGTGTCTGTATCTGTCGGGCATGATTGACGCACGAATATATTATAGTAAGCATAGTCTAAAGCCCGACCCTAGACTTGATTAGAAATGCATAGTGTTATCTTCATCATCCTCATCCTCATTGATCAGCATAAGAGATATCTTAAGTTATGTGGCCATTCCTGACCTGCTTTCATCATGACCTGAGTTCCCACCACCTCTCTATGTCTATGCTCTTAGTGTGGTTTTGTCAGGGTAACCTGTATCGATAACTTCATGGAGACCATCGTTGGATGAGATGGCGCCCTCCAGAAGCTGAGGTCACTCACGATGGCTCCTCGATTAATTGTCATCACTGGGCGGCTTAGGTGGTGCACTGCACATGCAGGATCAGAATACCACTGAAGTGACTCGACAGCAGTGCAATGTCTCCTCTGGCGGGTCGCCCGTGAGACTTGACATGATGGCTCACTGTGGATTGCTGGTGTTGGGGTGTGGTGGTGGGATGGGTTGGACATGAAAGATTAGACTTTAAAATTCTACCAACGTGATTTTTCTTTCATCGCTGTTTATTTTTTTTCCATGATGCCAAACTATCAGGACGTGGACAAAATCAACCAGAGTGATTTGTGTTTCATGGGTTTGTTATTTTTCACAATGTCAAACTATCAGGAAATTTGCCAGGGAACAGTTCAGCATCTTCATCGTTATTCATCACAGGGCTGGAACAACAGGCTGTTGGCAGTTGTCTCCCTTTTTCGTCTTCTTCTTCACCCCCTTCCTTCTCCTCTCCTGATTTAAAAGAGTCCAGATAGGGGGGGTGGCCAGCCACGTGAGGAAAATGTTCTCAACACTGCTGCTGTGACAAGGAAAGGGAGCCACATAAAGCACACTGGTACAAACGCCTGTCACTGGTGAGAGTGGCAGTGGTGAGTGGTGTTTTGTGGGTCATGGCGGTGAGCTTTGTGGGATGTGCTGAAAACACGTGCAGTGAAGTTGTCACGGAGTGGGGTGAGGGGTGCTTGTGAAAAGATCTGCTATGTCTGTCTCCTGGCCTGGATGTCTGAAGGCATGTAAGTTGTTTGTGCATTTGATCAAATCAGTCTTTCTTCCACTCACTCACACCACCCTACAACATAACAGCACAAACAGGAATTTTGTGAGGAGTGTACATTTAAAAATCAACGAGTTGGAAATGATTTTTGATAGCACATGAACAACATCAACATACAATAGTGAGCTAATTTGATTATAACAACATGTGTGTACACTCACACTTCCTGTTAGGCTGTAAAATAATTCACAGCATCACTCAGGTCACAGTATAATAGCAACAACAACATCAACGACAAAAAGGATTTCTAACTTCCTCAAAGGAAATTGTCCTTCGAGTCCTTCAGGGTATAAGTTGAATCCTGAACAACAATAATTCACCTCGCTTCTCAGGTGTGTTGCTGTCCAAGCTAGGGTATACTTGCACACATACACATAAAAAATCACTCTAACCTCAAGTTCAGATGCATTGAGGCAGTCCACACAATGTCACTTCTGAGACTAGGCACAGAAGGTGAAAGCTGGTCCCACACCTGCGACTGGGCACAGGGGGGACTAAGTCAAACAGTTGAGCACTAGTCAGTCATTCAAAAGGAATACATCAGGGAGACACGGTAGCTCAGGAGGTAGGCAGGCCTGCTGGCTGTCAGGAACGATGGCCACACTGGAGGAGAAAAAGGCAAGTTGTGGCCTCCAAGAAGGCTGCCACACCACAGGAGGGGGAAGAAGGACTGTTCGGACACTCCCACCAGAGCACACACAGCCAGGGCCAGCACCCCATGAAAAATCCCGACAAAGTGAACAGCACCACGAATACCTATGCCACCACCTATTCAACATCAAAAGTATTGATAGTTTAGAAAGAGCAGAATTAAAACGACCAAACCCATACAACTCAGCAAAAACACACACGAACGAGCATACTGAACTGAGC
>JADBJO010002527.1:260000-305735 GCA_016801955.1 Conus betulinus
TAAATACTCCTCTGTCTCTTTTAGAGGGATATACATTTTAATACAAAACGCGTGTTGGAATCACTTTAGAAAGAAGCTCGAAGATTCTAGGTATTTTATGACTACCCACAAAAGTCATCCATCACGATGTGATACTATTTTAAGAACTCGTAATGGCTTATATCATGCAAGATCAATGGCCTCCTTGGTGTTACGATTTTTAAGAACTCGTAATGGCTTATATCATGCAAGATCAATGGCCTCCTTGGTGTTCAGACCTAAACGTAATGCTTTTATAATGAAATTTACAAATGACGTAAAATGCATTTGAGTTGGGAAAAAATCAAATACGCATATACTTCTCAAATGTAACCAGTTGAAGCATTTCTCCCTTCTTTATCTAAATCTTCACTGGCTGGAATTTCATATAATTCATCATTAATATGTGACATTGGATTAGATTAACTAAGAATTTGATGTTTACTTACCTGTCATGAGGTGTAGTTTATTGTATCTTTCTTCCTTTTGATGCTAGTTGGATGTTTTTTTTGTTTTTCTTAATCGTTGCTGTATTAATTTTTCTTTTCTTTTTAGTTCCATTCTCTTTTTTTTTAATCGCTGATCACATAACGTGAATAGGCATTAAATGGACACACACATACACACACACACACACACACACACACACACACACACACACACACACACACACACACACACACACACACACACACACACACACACCACCGTAGTGGTATCCAGATCATATTGCCAGCTGTTCACGCCCTGACCAGCTCGATGGATCAATGTGTCGGTCAGATATCTTCTAAATACAGCTTGAAATGCTGTGACCTACTCTTCACTTAGTTGTCCATATATTCAGCAGTACCACGTGGACACTAGGACTCAGCAGATATAGTGTTGTGTGTATAGACCGCTCCACAAGCAGTGACACTGTGTTTATGAAAAGGACACCTGAAACAGCATTCAACGGCTGATTTCAGCCTCGCACGATCTGTAATTGTCTGAAATTCCACAGTGACAGAGACACTCTCTCCATCAGGCGTCTTTAATGTGCAGGTGCTACGCACAGGTTTACACCCACAAAGGTGGTGGGAGTAGGGGTAGGCGTACGATGATGGAGGGTTGGGGGATGGGGATGATGAGAAAGCCGCAGCAGTAGGTCATAGTAGAAGCCAGAAAATTGGCTTAGCAATGTGACCGTCCGTTGAGGGGATGT
The DNA here is from genome assembly GCA_016801955.1 of Conus betulinus. Lineage (NCBI taxonomy): Eukaryota > Metazoa > Mollusca > Gastropoda > Neogastropoda > Conidae > Conus > Conus betulinus. The sequence goes on from JADBJO010002527.1 coordinate 261,220, forward strand.
TCTAAGTGCTTCCCTCGCATATCAAGAAAGCCGCTAGGCATCGAGAAGAGCTCGGCCCCTAAGGTGGTATGTCCATCTATTTTTTTACTTCTTCATTGCTTAGAGCAAAGGACGTCGGATTTTGTTACTTTCCTCATTGTCCAGTACACTATATGCCCGTTTCATTGACAATGAACATTATTATGTCTCATCCTTTCGAATCAATGAAGCATGACTGTTTTGAAGAAAGACTTTACAAAGCCATCTAATTTATCACCTGGCAGTTATGACCAGTTGCCTTTGTAAATGAGTAGAAGGATGGGCAACACTTGACTGACCTGGAAGGCCTAAAAAAAAAAAAAAGTGTGTGGTTTCTGCAAGTACCTGTTCCTGAGTTTATCATTTACTCCATCTTGAAAACACCATCTGCAACACTTTCATTAAGAGAGAAAAAAATGTCGTTTTTTGTTTATTCCTTTGTTAGTTTAAAGAAGGCTTACGACACCACAATGAGATGAGGTATTCTCAGGGATTAACATAACCTGAATTATCGAGGCCACGTTCCTGTTTTTATTGAGAGCTCTTGGGTGGAAAGCAGTCTCAAGTCTGTGTTGTCATCACACTGTTTGACACCCATGAGCAGGAGCTGAGTATTCCCCAGAGAAGTATCCTTTATACCTTTATTCTGTTGTCTTCAACACAGAATTAATGAGGCAGATGTCAGAGTCAAAGTTCAGAGTCCTCTCTGCTTATTGATGACTTTGCACTATACACAACATGAATTGAATCCATCCAAGCAAAAGCATCTGTTGGTTCCTCCTCCACTGGTTGTGGTCTGGAGCACCCACAACCATTTGTCCTCAGTCAGATGACTGAACTGTGTTGAGACTTTTATAGCCTATATTGTTTCCAGACAATCGAAACTAAAAATAAGTTTTGGAGCCACAATGTTCTATCGCCGAAATATTCCATTTGAACAACCTGGTGTGCGTTTATCAAGAGCTGGCGGCTGGATATTCCATGTCTGTCATTTGAATTTGGTGCCCACAAAGTGTGGGTGACACTGGTCGCAGAAAGAAGAAGATGGAAACCAGTGATGATACTGTACATGAAATTCCCGTTTCAGATCTGATCCAATGATATCCTTTTGTGTCTGGGTTGACAAATCCATTTAGAGGGAATCCGCGCTCTTTCCACAGAGCTGACAGTTATTTCTGGATAAACGTTTATCCAAATGTCTAATGAAGCCTGAGCATTTAAAGTTTGGCATACTGGTAAAAAAAAAAAATCGTATGTAACTGGACAGGTTCCACCCGACCATGCTTTAGGCACTGTCAATGCCAGCGATCTTCCCTGTCAGCTTTTGCCTGGGTTTGGAAGCGGGGATGGCTGACTTCTGACTTCACTTGTTGAGGAGCTATGTAGGTCACAGTCCTGTGTTTGGCTGCACTAGTCAAAGTCTTTCCGTGGGCACTGTTTAAGGAATGTGTGATTTCATTTGCCCATGTACGGCGGTGGGCATAGACATGGCATCTGTTACAGACTGGCAAAGTTGTGTGTGTGCGCACCAGACTGGTGGTAACACCTTTCAGTCATGTTGATTGCACCAGACTGTGGTAACACCACACTTTCATGTTGATTGCACCAGACTGGTGGTAACACCGTACAGTCATGTTGATTGCACCAGACTGTAGTAACACCGTTCAGTCATGTTGATTGCATCAGACTGTGGTAACACCTTACAGTCATGTTGATTGCACCAGACTGGTGGTAACGCTGTGCAGTCATGTTGATAGCACCAGACTGGTGGTAACACTGTACGATAGTTTCTGTCCCTTTTCCTTTCAGTCACGGCAGTTCTCCACTCCAAGTGTAATATTTTTATCTTGTCAGTGAAGAGAAACACCAGGTATCATACTTCAAGTGCACAAAGAGTGGAATATGCTCAATAGAAATGAAAGGATGTAGTAGTCATTCAGACTCTGGTCATAGAAAGCCATGTTTAACTCGCCAGTTCTATGAGTTCTTTCTTTCTCAGCTGTTGTGAGCTTACTTGGCTTGGGCTTGGGTTCGCCTGCTCACGACAGGACTTTCCACTTCTTGCATGCGATCGTCTTCAATGACAAACAAACGGAAACATTGTAACCAGTGGGTCAAAATGTCAAACCTACAACAAAACAGTTTTTCAATCTTAAATTTTGACTGACAAACAGAATCACAAAGACATTGACATATAATTTCAAGAGAATGACCGAAGTCAGGGCCCTGTTGCTTACTGAATCAATGTCGACATTTTATAGTCTCAACATTCCCTGGGTCTGATTACAAATCCTACTTGGGAGAGGTTAAATCAAAGTTAATCATACAAACGTACTACAGAAGTACCACAGAAGTAACGCTGGCATTTTGGCAGCATTCTGCTCACCTTCAACAGATAATCTGCAACAGATCACCAGTGAACAAGATTGTAAAGTGGATCTTTGTCATGGCGTTTCATTCGTAGAGGATGAAACTGTTGATGTTTGACCATACTCTCGCATCTGTTGGCATGCAAGCTCTTCTGTTAAGTTCAGACAGACAATTGAGACGTGCCCAGACTTCTAGTTTTGAAACTTTGTGTCATTGTTACCCTTGATTCACATAATTCGTGTTTCTGATGAAAATACACGTTACATTCCATCACTCAGTCGTAGTCAAATCTTATTCCCTTCATTTTGTGTCCCATGAAACTCAATACAGAGGTAAAAATAATTTCAACTTAATATTATTGAGCCTTTGATATCACCTTAATCGTCTAAAAAGAATTGCACTGTGTCAGGCATTTGCATGTTGTGTATGGTTTTCTTACCAGTCATTTTACTTCCTTAGTTTGACCTCCTTACAGTTCTTTGCTGGCAGTTTGTTTTCAACAATAAACTGATCGCGCATGAGCACATGTGACTCTGTGAAAAGTGTTCAGACACACGCAACCCGACGGTGCTTTAGCCAGCTTACGCACAGGTGTGCGCTAGTCTCTCCGGGTGGCAGGTCGTACCGCTATCAGTCATTGTCCATCTGATCTTTTTGCTACAGATGAGAATGTCGTTGATCCTTTGGTACAGGTTAGAATATTAGGAGAAAAATAGTTTGAACTTGGAATCGTTTAAAACTGTTCTCAGGTTTTCTACATTTTTTATTTTATTCATCAAAAATTGTGGAACAAGCATAAGTTCTTAATTCTGTACCAGCAACGCGCAGAAATACACGTTAAAGTAAAGCTTTTCTGTCTTTGAGGAAGGCTTTTGTTCAGAGTTTGCCATCTTTTCTTTGCAAAGGGGTCACCTTCTGTAATCATTGTCCACGAAGCCTGGTAATTTTTTTTTCACCTGTGGAAGGGAAGAGTTCCCCTCAGAGCGTGTTGATGCTTTGGTGAGACGTGTTTATCTCCTGGGAGTGGACAAACGGATATCATGGATTGTTAGTACCTGTCTGCTGAAATGGGTAGAGGTCCCTGCAAAAATACCTGCATGCCTGAGTGTGGAACTTAAACATTTGTTGCTGTTTTTATTTTGGCTGGGCGAAACTCCTGCTTGTGGATGCTTATTTGAACTAGAGTTCTTTATTGTAAGAAATGTCAGAAACATTTCTTCAAAAACCTTTTTAGACACTTGTTTGAAGTCTCAGAGACAGGCGATCTGTTCCCAGTCATTGGGGCACCAAACTGAACAAACGTTCACGAGGTTGTCCACTTCTGTGGGTTGTGTGCCACGGTCTGGGCCTCTGCAAATGTTTTCACTGTCCACTCTGCAATGTTATCAGTTTTCACTGTCAACTCTGCAATGTCATCAGTTTTAACTGTCAACTCTGCAATATCGTCAGCTTTCACTGTCCACTCTGCAATGTTGTCAGTTTTTCACTGTCCACTCCGCAGTGTTGTCAGCTTTCACTGTCCACTCCACAGTGCTGTCAGTTTTCACTGTTCACTCCGCAGTGCTGTCAGTTTTCACTGTTCACTCCGCAGTGCTGTCAGTTTTCACTGTCCACTTCGCAGTGTTGTCAGTTTTCACTGTCCACTCTGCAGTGCTGTCAGTTTTTTTCACTGTCCACTCCGCAGTGCTGTCAGTTTTCACTGTTGACTCTGCAATTCACTGTTCACTCTGCAATGTTGTCAGTTTTCACTGTTCACGCTGCAATGTTGTCAGTTTTCACTGTTCACTCTGCAATTCACTGTTCACTCTGCAATATCGTCAGTTTTCACTGTCCACTCTACAACAATTCACTGTCCACTCTGCAATATCGTCAGTTTTCACTGTCCACTCGGCAATATCGTCAGTTTTCACTGTCCACTCGGCAATATCGTCAGTTTTCACTGTCCACTCGGCAATATCGTCAGTTTTCACTGTCCACTCTACAATTCACTGTTCACTCAGCAATATCGTCAGTTTTCACTGTCAACTCGGCAATATCGTCAGTTTTCACTGTCCACTCTGCAATGTTGTCAGTTTTCACTGTCCACTCTGCAATGTTGTCAGTTTTCACTGTCCACTCTGCAATGTTATCAGTTTTCACTGTCCACTCTGCAATGTTATCAGTTTTCACTGTCCACTCTACAATATCGTCAGTTTTCACTGTCCACTCTGCAATTGACTGTTCACTCTGTAATGTTGTCTGTTTTCACTGTCCACTCTGCAATGTTGTCAGTTTTCACTGTCCACTTTGTTATGTTGTCAGTTTTCACTATCCACTTTGCAATGTTGTCAGTTTTCACTGTCCGCTCTGCAATGTTGGCAGTTTTCACTGTCCACTCTGTTATGTTGTCAGTTTTTACTGTCCGCTCTGCACTGTTGGCAGTTTTCACTGTCCACTCTGTTATGTTGTCAGTTTTCACTGTCCACTCTGCAATGTTGTCAGTTTTCACTGCCCACTCTGTAATGTTGTCATTTTTTCACTGTTCACTCTGTTATGTTGTCAGTTTTCACTGTCCAGTCTGTAATGCTGTCAGTTTTCACTGTTTGCTCTGCAATATAGTCAGTTTTCACTGTCCACTCTGCAAAATTGTCAATTTTCACTGTCCACTCTGCAATGTTGTCAGTTTTCACTGTTCACTCTGTAATATTGTCAGTTTTCACTATCCATTCTGTAATGTTGTCAGTTTTCACTGTCCACTCTGCAATGCTGTCAGTTTTCACTGTTCACTCTGTAATATTGTCAGTTTTCACTATCCACTCTGTAATGTTGTCAGTTTTCACTGTCCACTCTGCAATGTTGGGCAGTTTTCACTGTTTCACTCTGCAATACTGTCGGTTTTCAATATCCACTTTGCAATGTTGGTAGTTTTCACTGTCCACTCTGCAATGTTGTCAGTTTCCACTGTCAACTCTGCAATGTTGTCAGTTTTAACTGTCCACTCTGCTATGTTGTCAGTTTTCACTGTCCACTCTGCAATGTTGTCAGTTTTCACTGTCAACTCTGTAATGTTGTCTTTTTTCAATGTCCACTCTGCAATGTTGTCAGTTTTCACTGTCAACTCTGCAATCTTGTCAGTCCATCGTTTTTGTGTTTCTTCCCTTCCTTCTCCAATCTTCAACAATTCCTTGGATTATTTTGGCAAGGGCATTGGCTCTGCAGTGTCAGTCAATCCCCCCCCCCCCCCCCCCCCTCCACCTCCGTTCATTGGAATAGTATTCTGCCAAGGCAATTGAATCTTGTTTTCCTCTCTTTGCTCTTGTTTCTCCTCGACTAGATGCAGCTGGAACCCTCTGGGGGTTGCAACCTTGCTATAGTTGGAGGGCTTGTGCAGTCATGTGATCCATTAGGCTCTGCTGGCGGGGGCATCAATACTTGGATGATAGACTAGTTTTTTGTGCTTCTTGGCCTGGAAAGTCTGGGCCTAACAAAACGTGGTAGGAGTCGATGCCCCTGGTAGGGTATCCCATGCCATACAGGTTAAGGGTGAGGGCTCTGACAAATAGTAACCCACCTTTTTTCCTATTCTATCTTCTGCCTTCTTCAATGGTATGGTGAGTAGGTAAGGGAGAGAGGAAATAAACAACAACAACAACAGCAACAACAACAACAACAACAGAAAAATGCTTCTTCGTGGAAAACTCCCCCTCCGCACAAAAAAGGCATGTATATAAGAAGAATAACACAGGGGTCTCAAGTGGACTCTGATTCTGAGGCGGAAACAAAGAGAATCACTGGATATTGGTCTGCACGATTAATTGTTGAGGGTATGGAACATGACAAACTTACCTCTACGTTAAGCCCGTTTGTGATTTGGCAGGGCTTTCAGGGAAGTGCAGAAGACCTGCAGTCAGTAAAGAGACTGAGACAAGGCACCTTACCCGTTCAGGGAAATTACAGGAAAGGAAATCGTGGGTCATTTCCGAGTCCTCAAGGATATACCTATCCTAGGAACGGACAGGGATCTTTCCGCGGTTCGAGTGACTTTCGTCAGTACCAGTACTCGCCGCCGGAAAAACCCATTGCCCCTCAGCAAACGTTCCGAGGTCGTGGACAACGACCAGCGCGTAGACCTTTCGGGTCAGTTCGTGGACAGAACCGAAGTTCACAAAGTACACCAATCAGTCGGCTGCCGATCAGACAATGCAATGTTTCTTTTGTGATGGCAAGTTCCATTTGAAAAAGTATTGCTCTTTCAAACCAAATGATTCAAAACCCGCATTAGTCTCCACTGATTGTGAAGAAGGTCTTGTTTTGGCACCACATCAATTGGTTGATGGACTGGTGTTAGAAAACGTAGCCATCAATGGATTGCAGGCTTCGGTTTTGCGAGACACTGGGTGCACCACCGCCGGTGTAAGAAAATCTTTCGTGCTTCAAAACCAGTATCTCAACACTGTCCAAAAGTGTAGGTCGTTTGGAGGCAAGATAGAACGTTTCCGCTGGCAAAAATTTCGGTCAATACTCCGTACTACTCCGGATTTCTAACCGCCTGTGTTATCGATGACCCAGTCTGCGACTTGATCTTGGGCAATTTGCCAGGTGTCGCTACTGTACATGGTGGTGCTGGAGGATCGTTCATTCCTTGTCTTGTGAGTACCAGATCAGACATCATAGAGCAGGGAAAGGCTGCAAAGCTGCTAAGAGTCTCAAAAGTGGATGAACTCCAAATTACCCCAGATGATCTAAAAGAAATGCAGGGAAAAGACGAGACGCTGACGACAAAACTTTCTGCTGCTAAACAGACTGTCAGTGACATACCAACGGACAAACCAGCGTATAAGAACAACTCAAAGGTTGTGGAAACAGCAAATGTGGGAATGTTAACATCTACTAGTGCAGATGATGTTGTACCCCTTCCTACTCTATCAAAGGTGAAACCTATGATGATGTGGTTCTGTCGAATGATTTGTCTGCAAGTCAGACAGAACAGCTCAAAGAAATTTCGAAAGACTTTCACGATGTGTTGACAGATACCCCAGGTACACTGACAGGAATTGAACCCCATAGTATTCAGTTAATTACTGAAATACCAGTGCGAATCAGACCATACCCCCTGCCATTTGCAAAAAAAGAGGTTGTCAAGAGAGAAATAAAAGTAATGTTGGATTTAAAGGTCATGGAACTTCTACATCTCCGTACAGCTCACCAGTTGTATTGGTGGACAAACCTGATGGCTCGGTGCGGTTCTGCATCGATTACAGGAAATTAAACAAGATCACTGTGTGTTCGATGCCGAGCCCATCCCAGACATTGAAGAACTTCTGTGTCAGCTCTCAGAAGGAAATTATTTTGTGAAAGTAGACTTAACTAAAGGATGCTGGCCGGTTCCAATGGCTGAAGCTGACAAGGAAAAGACAGCATTTCAAACACCTTTTGGTGGTCTTTTGCAATGGGCGAAAATGCCATTCGGCTTGCAAAATGCTCCAGCTTCTTTTGCCAGAATGATGCGAGCCCTGAAACTACATGAATGTGGTGCAGTCAGCTTTTTTGACGACATTTTGTTGGTTGCAAAGTCATGGAGTGACCCCCTTTCTAACTTACGAGCTGTTTTTTTTTTCCAGACTCCGAAGTTTTGGTCTAACTGCGAGACCATCCAAATTCGTGCCGGTTTTCAAACTCTCAAGTTTTTGGGTCACACTATTTCAGTGGAAAAGTGATGCCTTACACAAAACCCTACTACAAGAAACAGATCAGGTCACTCATCGTATTATTGTCTTGCTATAGACGATATGTACCCCATTTTGCGTCCCTGACGGCCCCTTTGACTGAATTGACGAAAGGGATGAAGAACACAAGTATTGTGTGGTCTGACGAGTGCACAAAAGGCTTTAGAGTGTGTTCAGGACACCCTCTCAACTCATTTCCTGTTCTTTTGTTATCCTTGCTCTCAGAAGACTTTATTTTGAAAACCGATGCCCAGTTCCAAAGGAATGGGAGCGGTACTTTTGCAGGAAAAAAATGCTTTGTTACATCCCGTACAATACGCCAGTAAAAGGTACTCCAAGACACAGGAGAAATACTCCACTATTGAGCGAGAGTGCTTGGCTATTGTGAGGGCATGTGAGAAGTTCGCCAGGTTCTTGACTGGAAGAAAGTTTCGGTGCCAGACCGACCACAGACCATTGACATTCCTGCAATCGTCAAAGACTAAGAACAACAGATTATTAAGGTGGTCTTTGGCATTGCAGGAATTCAAATTTACTATTGAACCAGTGCCTGGAACACACAAAATGTCATTGAAGATTTGTTGTCACGTGTATGAATATTCATGGACGAATGTAACTGTCTTCAGGGGAAAGACTATTTATGCTGTTTTGTCTTTCTGTATGATCACGGTTTGTTCACATTTGACATTGAGTTGTATGCTACTGACTATTCAAATCAAGTGGCATTTATGCTTAATTTGCCTGTTGAAGTGACTATATGTTTTACAAGCAAAAAGTACTTAATGTTGATTTATTAAACATCTATTCCTTGCTTTATTCCTTTGTAAACAATGAAAAGATCATCGGTTCTGACTTTATTCAAGTTAAAAAGGCTGTGTCAGTCTTGAATAAAAGTTACTCTGTGTTAAGTTTTCTTATGGGAGCAAAAGTTACCCTTCTGTTTACTGTTTATTGTTTACTGTTCCCTGCCTCATTTCAATTTCGATTCGATTAAATCAAGATTATTTGTATTTGTTTCTATCTGTCTTTGTCTTTTGATTTCCCTTGCATCCTTGGGTAGATCCTCAAGTGTAAGCTCAAAGAATGTCCCCTACATTTTATACTGTTTGCATGATGTCTTTAGTTTTTCAGCAACGTTTTTTCCTCCCCACACTTTCATTTGGTTTCATTTACTACCATTCACTGGCTGCTTTGGGGGTGCTATTGGATCCTTTTGCGCACCCTTGGTGGTGAGAACACCACGGGATTATGGACTGTGGTGTGTCTCTATTTGGCGCCAGGAGCGCAGACACAACCAGCCGCATCTCCCTGATGAGTTCCGATCCAGCGGACGAAAGGCCTTGGAGCAGGCAATACAAATAGATCTGCCTTCAAAAGGGAATACGATGGTTCCCTTATGCAGCTAGTGAAGAGTTTTCATATCTATAATATGTTTTCTTAATTTCATGTTCCCAGTTTCTCCATTTTCAACCTCCCCCCCCCCCCCCCCCCCCCCCCCCCCCTCTCCTTAAGTCCAAATCTTTGCCGAGTCATTACTATGAAGACAGCTGTTGTTGGCCTGCACTTGTTTTCTTTCCCCAGATATGAGTGGTAGGTGGGTCCTCTAGGGGAAGGACTTAGAATAATTTCTCGATGAGAATTAGCTTAACATTTCACCTACACCCTCTCTCTTACTAGTGGTGGAAGGAGCAACTTTCCGGTACTAGTCATCAAAGAAATTTTTATTTGTTCCGGGTATTGATAAAATATTGAGAATGGCTCTGAGATAATTTTCCTTAGGCCTGTACTCTTAATTAAAAGTACTTATAGCTCTGAGATACAGAATTGAAGAGAGAAGTTCAAACATTCAACATTCGATTGAACAACAGGGAACTGACACAAGTTAAGTGCACTTTCACACATCAACTTTTATTACTTACACATAGATAAGAAATGGCATGTCACTTCCATAGACTGTGTTTCAGTTCTCATTGGACTACCACAATGAGGGGGCCTTCCTCACTCCTACTTTACTCGCTTGCACTCTGTGCAGCAAGCTTAAGTTGGCATACAGGGGTTCTGTCTAAGTTACACTGAATGTATGGTTATTATACATCCACTCCGCTTGCGAATACCCAGTGTTGTAGCAGAGTGGTACTCATAGAGACGGGTTCTCACTGTTTCATCATAAAGTGAGGGTAAGGGTCTGATGGGTTTGAGTCCAGGTGGTAAGCAAACTTAGCTTTGCTTCGGAGAGAATAGTTGATCTCTCCTGTGGCTGGTGACTGCCCCACTGGTGTAGATTGGTTGTCTGGTGTCGCCCGGTTTACAGTGATGCCATGGTGTCTGGCATTCCCCCAGTTTCTGGCGAAGTCCCAGCTTCTGGTTCAACCGCAATGTGTAGCGTGACCAGGATCCCAGTTCTGCGATAAAGAGAACTTGATCTGTAGATGAGAATCTGGTGGCTGGTCTGTTCGAGTGCACACATTTACCCTTTTCCTCTTTCTTTCAGAGGGGTGTGAGACTCAGCCAGCAAAGTTTTTTCTCTATGGTAGAGTTTCTGCTATAACTATAATCTCCACTTTTGTTTAAAAGGCTAAGTTAAGTTACAAAAGGGTAGGAGACAGTAATACAATGTTACACAGTTTCAGTCAAACAACTCTTCCATGTTTCATATGAATTAAATCACACTGACTTGGGCTATACTTAGTCCAAGTACACATGTGGTGTAGACTTAAAGTCATACACTACAAATCATTCCAATAATCACCAGTATTTATAAATCAGAGTAGCAGTTTTTTTTACCTAGCACAGCATACTGTTTTCCTGATCAAAATTAATCATTGAATTATTATCTTAACAGACAGAGTTGCATACTTACAAAAGTCAGGGTGCACACAAAGAATAGTGGTCAGATTGTTAACAAAGAATCATAACCACTGGGAGAGAGCTTTTGCCATATGATGGCAAGCAAACTACTACACAGAATAATCATTCATCAGTTTGATAAATGTTGCTAAGCATTTGTACAAAGTTACAATGTTACACACACACAGCATACATAAAATCAATACATAGATTCAAAAATGTAAAACAGAGTTCCAACTCACTTTTCCTGGGAATGAACAGTGAAAGACACTGGAGGTCAAGGAGTACTAGGCCTTCCCTAAGCGTCTCTTTGTCTTCCTCTGTTCTTGACTACAGGCAGTCCTGAGGGGTCAGTGAAGTTGCGCCTCTGCGTGTCTGGTATATGAATTCCTCACTTGCCGAATCAGATTTCGACAAACTGTCATTCACCCGTCAGGGGTGAGAGGGAGAGGGATTTAGTCTAGTTACCAATCGCCTCGGAAAGTGTTTGAACCTAATCGGCACCCATTAATTTATGCACCCGTATAGGTGTCCGCGAGCACCAGTTAAGTTATGCGTCCGTATAGGTGTCCACGAGCACGCGTAGGGTGTCTGCGAGCATGGGGATCTTGGGGTGATTGCCTTTGTGTCAATTAAACCGCACATGGGGGGGGGGGGGGGGGGGGGGAACGCGGCGGCGACATGCCTTTGTGTCGCGGGGGTAGAGAGAGGGGGGGGGGGGGGGGGGTTTGAGATGGGCTATTGTGTGGGCTATTGTTAGAACGCACATCCCACGCTGCGTAGTATCGCCCAGCATGGGGTTGGGAGGGTTGAGAGGGGGGGAGGGAGGTAGGCCGATAAGAACGAAAGGCGTCACACATTTACCGTGACGCAATTTTTCTTGTAGCAGATAGTCGAAGCCGTGCGACTCACATTGTTCTAAGAGGGAGAAGGGGGGGGGGGGGGGGGGGGGGGAGGGTTGAGAGGGGGGAGTGGGCACAGATTTGAAATCTATTCTGGGGTTTGGTGTTTTAGTGGACCGATCCGATGGTGTTGTCAAGCGTCACGTCACACCTGCCTCATTTCATTTTCGTTTCGATGAAATCAAGGTTATTGGTATTTGTTTCTGTCTGTCTTCCGTCTTTTGCTCTCCCTTGCATCCTTGGGTAGATCCTCAAGTGTAGGCTCAAGATTGTCCCCTACGTTTTATAATGTTTGCATAATGTCTTTAGTTTTTCAGCAACTTTTTTCCTCCCAACACTTTCGTTTTGTTTCATTTACTACTCTTCACTGGCTGCTTTGGGGGTGCTATTGGATACTTTTTTTTTCACCCCTGATGGTGAGAACACCATGGTATTATGGACTGTGGTGTGTCTCTATTTGACGCCAGGAGGGCAGAAAAAACCAGCCGTGTCTCCCTGATGAGTTCCGATCCAGTGGACGAAAGGTCTCAGAGCAGACAATACAAATAGATCTGCCTTCAAAAGGGAATACGATGGTTTTTTCCTTATGCAGTTAGTGAAGAGTTTTCATATCTATAATATATTTTCTTAATTTCATGATCCCAGTTTCTCCATCTTCAACCCCCCCCCCCCCCCCCCCCCCCCTCCCTCTTAAGTCCAAATCTTTGCCGAGTCATTACTTTGAAGACAGTTGAGTTGTTGGCCATCGCTTGTTCCCCCCCCCCCCCCCCCCCCCCATTTTTGTTTGTTTTTGTCTTTGTATTTGTCTGACTTTATTCAAGCCTTTTAGGCTGTCAGTCTTGAAGAAAGTTACTCTGTGTTAGGTTTTCTTATGGGAGCAAAAGTTACCCTTCTTGTTTACTGTTTCCTTTGGTTGTGTGGACTCTTTCCTTCACTTCTCCATGCTTAAAGATGATGAGTGGAAAAGAAGGTGGATGTATACAATGTGAGAATTTGTATGGAATCGTGTTTCTCTTGTTTTATGCCATTTCTGATCATTTTGTCTTCTTAGGGAAGAGAACACTTAAGAAACTGTGTGCTAGTTTCAAAGTGGAGTGACTGACGGCAGAAAACGATGCAAATTTAGAAAGAGAGGAGGTTAATTGCAGCCTTGGTGGTAACGAACTGTGTGCTAGTTTTAATGCGTTTCGAAGTTTATCAGTTGTGCATACATTTTTCACCAATTGATTTCCCCCTTTGTGAGTCGAGTGACGATAGGTGACTATTTCAACTTGTCTCAAATAGTTTTGGTTGCTCCCAAGGTTCATGTTTTCAGAAAAACGTTCTTTTTTCATCACTGTCTTAACAATTGCCTTGACCCCCACACAGCTGCTAGAGCCCAGGGAATGTGCACATGGAGGCGCAACCACGTACTTGGGGAAATAACGCATGTGTTTAGCATTGCCATGAGAAGCATGACACAACCAGAGGCTCAGCATCAATGTTGTAAACGGCAGAGGGCCATAAATCATGGCCTAGAGTGGCTGTTATTAAAGGCATACAAGCAGGGTGTACTGGTTGGAGTGAATGACTAGGAATGTACAGCAGACCTTCCAGAAAAGAACAATCGTCCAGACATTAGTAGGAAGAGTGGCATGAGAGCAGATACCATTCTTCACACAAGTTCATCTGGACGAGTGACTCTGATCAAACTCACACTGTGCTATACGAATGCCGAGTGCAGCAAGGTCACATTTACAAGACTGAGAATATGATGTGTCAGTCTAGCAAGCAGCTTGAAGGAATCCGGTTTTCAGGCCAAAGCTTTCACCATAGAGGTTGGAGCAAAGGCATTTGTTGGCTCATCAGCATATGAACACATGAAACAGCGCAGATTAGCGTTAAAAAGAAACCCAGAACCTTGGAAGCAATGGCAGAGGCAGCTGAAAAGAGTTCCAGCTGGATCTGGTCCAAGATGAACAAAAACAGACTTCATAAGGCTTAGATTGTCCAACTTGGAACAGGTATCACCACATCGAAGGGGAAAGATTTCCGTCTTGAAAAAAGGCACCCTTAAGGTGTTCGCCCATCCAAAAGTTGTAGGTTTGAATTCTGGCAGTGCCAGAAAAGAAACTGGCCACTGAAGGACATCGAGTATAAAGAGATCAGGGCTGAAACACTTGTCGGAAAGGAAGAGAGGAGGCGAAGGTTCTCTAAAGACGATTTGCTATCAAGCTGTCACTAGAGTTCCTTTCCATCCAAGCAGACCTTCAGTATCTTCATACAATGGTGCTTAAAGACAACAGGATTTCTTCCCATCTATGCAGACCTTCAGTATCTTCATACATTGGTGCTTAAAGATAACAAAAGTGTTGCTTCCTTTGACATCTTTGTTTTATTGAATGAGCATTATTTGTGCTCTTTGCCTGCAATCGTTTATTCTCTTTAATCATGCTGGATTCAATTGCTGTGGGCCATAACATTTCCAGCTACTGATGGAATGCTTCAATAAATGTTGTGTGTATGTCCAGAGGCGAGCTTCCCAGCGCTGCATGCAGCACTTCAGCAGTACACGTCTCTCTGAGCTCAGCTCCAGACACACACTTGAGCTTCCCAAAGGCCGCAGGACAACAGCAAACGCCATGCTGAAGTACACGATCAGAAACGGCCTTGTTGTGGCCAGGCTATCCAGAGGACTGCACGAATGGCTGCTTGTACCACACTCCCACGCCAACGCCTACAGACACTTCTTTCCCTCCGCCAGCCGTGTTTGGAACGCCCTCCCTCCTCAGCCTTTTCTGTCGACTATACCTAGCTGTCTCAAAGCGAGTCGTCGAGGCCTGGGCAAACACGTAATTAAGAGGCGACTAAGGCAGGACCACCTCGCTTCGAGGATAAAGAGGTTTGCGTAGGGCTAACACCCCTACCTGTAAAAAATACTAGTTACAGAAGCATCGAGGCAAGGAAGGGTCTCCATCCCGGAGACTTATGACGCAGTGCAGTGAAAGCCGAAAGGAAGCTGCAAGGCTGACTCCCCTTCTAACACCCAGGACAACAACGAGAGTAGCCACATGGAACATCAGGACGATGTACGAAACAGGAAAAACCATCCAAGTTGCGAGAGAGATGAAAAACTACAAGATCGGAGTGCTAGGACTGAGTGAGACAAGGTGGCTACAGTCAGGACAGCTGAGACTTTCATCTGGAGAACAGCTGCTGTACTCAGGACACACAGACGATGGAGCCCCCCACACTGAGGGTGTGGCCCTGATGCTGGCACTGGAGGCACAGGGGGCACTCATCGGATGGGAACCTGTCAACTCCCGCATCATCACAGCCAAGTTTACCACGAAGAAGAAGGACATCAGGCTGAACATCATCCAGTGCTATGCTCCCACCAATGATGCGGAAGAAGAGAAGAAAGATGACTTCTATCAGCAACTACAGACATGATAGACAGAAGAGGAGCAAAGGACATAACCATACTGATGGGAGATTTCAACGCCAAGATTGGAATGGACAACACAGGCTACGAGGACATCATGGGGACACACGGACTGGGACAGATGAACGAGAATGGTGAGCGCTTTGCAGACCTGTGTGCGCCCTGAACCAGCTGGTCATAGGAGGAAGCATCTTCCCACACAAGCGCATCCACAAGGCTACATGGAGATCCCCAAACCATGTCACGGAGAATCAGATTGACCACATCTGCATTAGCCGCAAATTCAGGAGATCATGGCGGGATGTACGAGTGATGAGAGGTGCTGACGTGTCATCAGACCACCACCTTCTTTTAACAACAGTGAGACTTCGCCTCAAGAGATTCACCAACGCCAACAACACACGGACAAGGTATAATGTCGGACTGCTCAGAAACAGGGACACACAAGCAGCATTCCAGATCAGCCTTTCCAACAGGTTCCAGCCGCTACAGAGCTGATAGAAGACGGTGAGATGGACATCGAGACACAGTGGGACACTGTAAGAAGCTCTGGCACGACACATGTGAAGAGATCCTTGGCAAGAAGAAGACCCAGCACAAGGAATGGATCTCAGCCGACACCATCCACAAGCTGGAAACAAGGAGAGAGAAGAAAACTACGCTGAACATGAGCGAACAAGAGCAGCTAAGGCAAAGGCACAGGAAGAGCACACAGCAGCAGAAGACAGAGAAGTAAAGAGGAGCATCAAGAAGGACAAGAGGGACTACTTTGACGACCTGGCCAGTCAAGCAGAGGCAGCAGCCGGACAGGGGAACCTGAAGGACCTGTATCTGGTGACCAAGAAGCTGACGGGCAAGTTCCAGCAGACAGACAAGCCAGTGAAGGACAAGAACGGAAACCCACTGACAACAACCGAGGAACAGCTGAAACGATGGGCAGAACACTTCGGAGAGCTGCTAAACTGCGCCCCCCCCCTGATGCACCACCAGACATCCCACCCGCAGAAGACAGAACTGCCCATCAGCTGTGACAAACCCTCAAAGGCAGAGATCAAGAAGGCCATCATCATGACTCTGAAAAATGGGAAGGCTGCAGGGCCGGACGAGATACCAGCAGAAGCCATCAAAGCAGACACAGAGACAGCTGTCAACATGCTATACACAGCCTCTTCAGCAAGATCTGGGAGAGGAGGAGGAGGTACCGGCCCAGTGGAAAGAAGGAATCATCATCAAGCTGCCGAAGAAAGGAGACCTCAGGGACTGCAGCAACTACCGAGGGATCATGCTCCTGTCAACGCCAGGCAAGGTTCTCAACAGGGTTCTACTGGAGAGAATGAAAGAGGCTGTCGACCCCAAGCTCCGAGACCAGCAGGCAGGCTTCCGGCGGAACAAATCATGTGCTGACCAGATCGCCAGCCTGCGCATCATGTGGAGCAGTCGCTGGAGTGGAACTCCCCCTCTATATCAACTTCATAGATTATGAGAAGGCCTTCGACAGTGTGGACAGAGAGACGCTGTGGAAGCTGCTGAGGCATTACGGAGTCCCCGAGAAGATCATCTCCCTCATCCCGGTGCACCTACCAGGACATGAACTGCAGGATTGCCCACGCCGGCCAGCTGTCCGAAAGTTTCGAGGTGAAGACCGGAGTTCGGCAGGGGTGCCTGCTGTCGCCGTTCCTTTTCCTCCTGGTCATTGACTGGATCATGAAGACCACTACAACAGGCAGGAACAACGGTATACAGTGGACACTCTGGACGCAGCTCGACGACCTTGACCTTGACTTCGCTGACGACCTGGACCTGGCGCTCCTGTCACACAGCCACAGCCAGATGCAGGACAAGACCACTTGCTTGGAGACCACATCAGCCGGAACAGGGCTCAAGATTAACAGGAAGAAGACCGAGCTGATGAAAATCAACACCACTGCCAGCACATCAGTCACAGTCGGTGGAGAGCCCATCAGGGAGGTGGAGTCTTTCGTCTACCTGGGAAGCGTGGTTGACCAACAGGGAGGCACGGACCGAGACATCACAGCCAGAATCGGCAAGGCAAGAGCAGCTTTCGTCATGCTCAAGAACATCCTGGGCATCTGGAGGAATCAGCATAAGAACCAAACTCCGCATCTTCAACTCAAATGTGAAGTCAGTTCTGCTCTACGGATGCGAGACATGGCGGACAACACAGACGATGCAACAAAAGATTCAGACATTCTTCAACACCTGTCTGAGGCGCATCTCTACAAAATCCGATGGCAGGAGAAGATCCGAAACGAAGATCTGTGGGAGCGTGCGGGACAGGAACCAGTGGCCAAGCAGATACTGCGAAGGAAGTGGGGCTGGATCGGACACACCCTCAGGAAGCCAGCGTCCAGCACCACACGCCAAGCCCTGACCTGGAACCCGCAGGGAAAGAGGAAGAGAGAGGCCGACCTCGCAACAGCTGGAGGCGAGACACTGAGGCAAAAAACAAAAACAAAAAAACGTACTTTAGTTTCCTTTCTAAAGACCAGGTTTGATCGTATTTTGTTTGGTATTCTCTCATGTGACATTAGCTTTTGCCGTTACTGTATTCTTTCTGATGTTGATTGCCAGCTGGATTGGTAGTTTATTTTAGTTAGTTGAATACGATCGATGTAAAACATAACACATACTCAAAGCACATGGACCCCTGGTACTTGTCATGACCTCAAAGTCTTCTGGGTACATCACAATGGGAAATAGAAGTGAGAATGATACTGGCCCATGGTGGAAGGTCCTACATGTACCATCCAGCGGTACGCTCGTGGTCAGTTACAAACCATTCAAGAGAGTTTTTTCAAACGTAAATCTACTTCGGTATAAAAAACCGTACGATGATTTAGTTGGTTCGATAAAACACAAAAGTCATTTATCCAGGGTCTGGAAATCGTCCGTCACTGAGTCAAATTTTCACAATATGTACCGTTTTCATGACTCACAAGTTGTTGTGAAGGAATTGGGAAAGCTATTACGTTTGGGACTTTCAATTTTTCTCTTTTCTTTCTTTCCCGAGGGCAAAGGACCTCAAACTCTATCATTGGGGTTGTTGAATTGCTCAGTGGACCTCTATTCCAGCTTTCAGCATCATGTGACTTGTAACCTAAAGACAGAGTGTGACGATGGACGAGATGAAACAGAACACTGTCCCTTCAGCAGTGCTGACTGCCAGGGTCTTATTGCATGGTGTGGTCTGTGCTACAAGTTATTTGGGATGTGGGTGAAGTTCAAGGTGATAAAACACACGCGGCAATGAAAGGGCTAATGAACATTGTAGACTGTCAGGTGGCATTCCAAAGATTCCTATGTGTCTGAATGACCCGTATAAACTCCTTACCAAAACATCAAAGAGAAACTGGAATACCCCGAATTTCTGCCTGGGTTTGCATTATGGTGAGAAGTCAATGCCCAGAATGTACAAACGAAGTTTATGTAGTGAAGATAGAACTGTCTTGCATCATCATTTTTAGTCTTCGTCACTTTAATGAAGTTGACAATGTGCTTTGCTATCTTTCTTTACCAAGTATGAATGTTACTGTCATCAATAGTCGTTGGTCATGTGGGACAATGTGTGAAATCAGAATAAACATGACCAAACAGAACTCTAATTTAAAGAAAAATGTGCATTTAACTACCACAGGAGTATCGCTGTTGAAGAGGCAATTCTCCACGACAGTGTGTATTGTGGGTCACATGACACATACATATTTCAATCAAGTGCTTGAACCAAGATCAATTGTGTGGTCAACATTGTAGATCCAGCTGCCATTTTCCTAAACAAGCATCAGACATTAACTTGTTTAATTCCACAGATGACCGTACCTCTGTTCCTTTTGCATTTATGTGTAATGATGAACTCACCATGACCCTGTCATACAGCCTTGTCTGTGACTTCACAGTTGACTGTCTGGATTCCAGAGATGAGTCCTTCTGCAAGCATTCCATTTGTACTAAAACATTTTTCACGTGCACTACTGGTCAGTGTGTTTCATACGACAACATGTGCGATGGCATGCCACATTGTATGGACGATTCGGATGAAAGATCATGTTATCGACTCGAGGTAGTTGTTGGAGCTCCTTATATATCACGCGTTACGTATCCTGCTCTCATAGATTTTGATGGAATATCTAGGTTCACCACGGAACAAATGAAGCCAAATGACTCCTGTCCTGACAGTCACTATCGTTGTCCAGGTCACCTAAACGACTGTCTGCCCCTTTACACACGGTGCAATGGAATGTATGACTGTATAGAGCGTCAGGACGAAGAGGGGTGTGAACAAATGACATGTCCAGGACTTCTCCGCTGCAGGTTTTCACAAATATGTGTACACAGTGACCACGTCTGTGATGGCTGGCCTCACTGTCCAATGCATGATGATGAATTATGGTGCACCATTGAATGCCCTGAATATTGCCTTTGTCAGGCTTATAGTTTTCTGTGTGTCCAGCCTTTCAATGCAAAATCATTTCCTCAAATCCGCTTTTTGGATGCCTCCAGTACATCAATGACACCATCTGATGTGAGCAGTAATCTGTATCTTATTCATCTGGTTCTTGTCAGATGTTCACTGACAGTCTTACCCGAAATGAAATTGTTGAATCTGAGGGTCATTGACCTCACTGGTAACGAGCTGCATTACGTCAATATGACTTGTTTTCACAGCTTGGAAAATATACAGTCGTTGTCTTTGTCTCACAATCCCATTACGTTACTCTGTGCTGATCTTTCCTCTCACATTCAAAGACCAACGCTCACATCGATAGATCTGTCACAGACAGAACTGACAGTACTAGACTCCAAAGTATTTGCAATCTTTCCTCGCTTACAAAAACTAAATTTGACTTCAACTTCTATTCGTACTATCAGTCCCAATGGTTTTCAGTACATTCCACACCTAACTGAATTATATATGGACGGCAGTCCTTTGGACACGTTTCCAGAAGACATTTTCAAAGACCTTTTCCATCTGCGTTTCGTTTCGGCACAGAACTGTAAGTTGTGCTGTAACAGAATACTGCCCGGTAAATTTGATGGCTCAGATTGTCATGCCCCTGGGGATGAAATTTCCTCCTGTGAGGATTTACTGCAGTCATGGACCTACCGTGGATTTCTGTGGCTGATGGCCTGTCTGGCAGTGTCTGGCAACCTCTTCTGTTTCTGTGCTCGTGTTTTTGTAACGAGAATGGCTTCCTCTAGTGGATTCACCGTGTTTGTCACAAACCTTGCCATGGCTGACTTTCTGATGGGAGCTTACATGACTATTATAGGAGTGGCTGATGAACAGTTCCGTGACAATAACTCCATTATGACGACCTATGGAAAAACAGTGTAAGCTGCAAGGTGGCTGGGTTTCTGTCTATGTTGTCTTGTGAAGTATCAGCCCTGGTCATCTGCTTGATCACACTGGACCGTTTTGTGGTCATCTGCTTCCCATTTAGCACATTGAAATTTGGCAAAACATCTGCAGCTGTGGTCTGTCTGTTGACCTGGTTGGTTGGCTGGTGTTTTGCCCTGTTGCCCTTTGCTTCCAGTGACATCACACTGGGAGTTTTACAGTCAGACAGGTATTTGTATTCCACTACCGGTAACGAGGCGAGAGATTTCAAAGGAAAAGTGTATTCTTTCAGTGTATTGATTGCCTTCAATTTCATTTTGTTTTTGTTCATCTCCATCGGCCAGGCATCGATCTACTGGTCAGTACAAAATAATAGTTTTAAAATCAACTCCACCAGAGTGTCACGGGACATGACCATAGCTCGGCGGCTGATCACTATTGCGCTGACAGATTTCATGTGTTGGTTTCCTATTGGCCTGTGTGGAATGTTGGCATCAGCTGGTATTCCAGTCCCTGGACAAGTAAATGTGGCCCTGGCGATATTTATGTTGCCTTTAAACTCTGCCATTTATCCCTTCATGTATACATTTAATTTATGGGTCGAAAAGCAGAGAAAATCCAAAGAATCCGAGCTTTCTTGACTGGATGAAAGCCCATGCTGATTTGGTTCATGACAAACAAACTTCATGAGATGCTGTCCGAATATTTCTTTAAGTTACTGGATTTTAGAACCTATATGTAACATGTCATGAACAGTAGATGTGAAATCATTCAAAACGAAATATGTCTGTACAAACAGAATCATGGCACAACTAATACATTCTGTTCGGCCTGATGATGTTTGTATAATGCCTTAATTTCTGCAGGTGACCCCTTCATGTGTACGTCGAACACATGGGCTGTTAGGCAAAGAACTGTAAAGAACTGAGACTTCTACAGTGGATCCAACCCATGCCGATATGTTTAATGACGAACATGCTTAATCATTTTATGTCCGAATAAATCCTACTGATACTACCTATTTAGAGCTTTTCTATTCATAAAATCTTAGACAATAACTACTTGAAAGAGTGTCTCAAAGGCAGTAAGTCCTGATGTTTCCCTTCAGTTTTCCAAGCAGAATATAGCTGCCGTGATCGATACAAAACTGTCCATGAATTTTCTTGTCAATCCAATCTGTGTTCCAACTGGGAACCAAGGAATATTGCATCCATTCGTCCAACTGGGAACCTAGGAATATTGCATCCATTCGTACATCTTTCTCACCCTCAAGCTGTGATTCAAGTATTAACTTCCCTGAAACTCTATGCAGCGACGCACAGATGCCGCGCATACAGGCACATTCGGCGGAAGCCCGGCTTGCTTGAGAATCTTCCACTGACAGTCAGGTCAACAAGCAGACGAACTCCGACAGTACGACAGGTGGGCTTTTGGAGGACGGACTTTCTAACATGTTCTTAGTTCAAAAGCAATGTTGTGTTGAGTTTGTTAGTGATAGACCAGTGTTAGGCCTTCCGGTTTATGCAAATGTTGTGTTGAGTTTGTCAGTGATAGACCAGTGTTAGGCCCTCCAGTTTATGCAATGTTGTGTTGAGTTTGTTAGTGATAGACCAGTGTTAGGTCCTCCAGTTTATGCAATGTTGTGTTGAGTTTGTTAGTGATAGACCAGTGTTAGGGCCTCCAGTTTATGCAAATGTTGTGTTGAGTTTGTTAGTGATAGACCAGAACGTGTTAGGCCCTACAGTTTATGAAATGTTGTGTTGAGTTTGTTAGTGATAGACCAGTGTTAGACCCTACAGTTTATGAAATGTTGTGTCGAGTTTGTTAGTGATAGACCAGTGTTAGGCCCTACAGTTTATGAAATGTTGTGTTGAGTTTGTTAGTGATAGACCAGTGTTAGGCCCTACAGTTTATGAAATGTTGTGTTGAGTTTGTTAGTGATAGACCAGTGTTAGGCCCTACAGTTTATGAAATGTTGTGTTGAGTTTGTTAGTGAAAGATCAGAAGTTGGCCCTCCAGTTTATGCAATGTTGTGTTGAGTTTGTTAGTGATAGACCAGTGTTAGGGCCTCCAGTTTATAGTAAACGGTCTCGTCTTAGTTTCAGTTTCAGTTTCATCTAGGTGTAATTGCGTGCGGACCAGTCCATACACGCTACACCACATCCACCAAGTTTTGAGACCAACACTGCGCATGATTTAAAGCTGATGGTTAAATGATTTACTGACTAAGATGAGAGAATTTAAGAAGGTCTCGTGGCTGCTAAGCAGATGTCTGACTGAAGCATTAGCCCAACGCGCTGGTCAGACCTTGAGTACCTTTCTAAACAATTGTGTCATTATTATCATTGTGTACACATGTTTGTGTGTGGGTGTGTAGGCATGGGCCCGTGTGTAGATGTGTGGGCATGGATCGTGTGTGTGTGTGTGTGTGTGTGTGTGTGTGTGTGTGTGTGTGTGTGTGTGTGTGTGTGTGTGTGTGTGAGCACTTGTGTATGTGTTTGCAAGTGTGTGCACGTGTAAGTCTCGTCTCAGCTCGGCGATAGAACTGAACAGCTGTAGAAGGGTACTGCGGCTTTGACAATCCTAGAACTACTGCAGACACTGCTGAGATTGGCGAGTCTGATGGTGCTATAGTACTACGGCTTTGAAAATCGTAGAAATACTGCAGAAACTACTGAGACTGGCGAGTCAGATGGTGCTATAGTACTACGGCTTTGACAATCGTAGAAATACTGCAGAAACTACTGAGACTGGCGAGTCAGATGGTGCTATAGTACTACGGCTTTGACAATCGTAGAACTACTGCAGAAACTGCTGAGATCGGCGAGTCTGATGGTGCTATAGTACTACGGCTTTGACAATCCTAGAACTACTGCAGAAACTGCTGAGACTGGCGACTCTGATGGTGCTAGGGACTCGAGCTGGGAGCTAGTGATTGGTTCCATAGAAGGGTTTCTCAGAATCATGACAAGAGCCCCAAGCCAGTGTCTGGTGACCCGGTCAGGTGTAGTGCATGTGCGTGAATGCGTAAGAGCTTCGGTATATAAATGAACACTCCAAAGTGTAGGGTAAACGCTATACATTGATGTCAGCACACTTCTTTAGCACACTTGATTACTATAAAATAACAACAAAACGAAAAAAGAGTAGTTAACAGCATCGGGGATGGTTGTATTTTACACAGACCAGGTACTCACACCTAACCCTTGCAGATATCACCGGTGTTAATGAACGACACAAAACAGGACAAGAAATTTTCGGCAATATGCCTTCCTCAGCAACAAAAAATAAAAACAATACAGACATTAACATGCGCAATACTCCCCTTGTGAAGCCAAAGTGGTGAAATGAAGTTGACAGAGGGACAGTGGGAGAGAGGGTGAGTTGAGTTCGAGGAATAGGGCACGAGGAAAGAGCGTAGAGTTAGAGAGAGGAGGAGGAGGAGGAGGAGGAGGAGGAGGAGGAGAGAGGAGAGAGAGAGAGAGAGAGAGAGAGAGAGAGAGAGAGAGAGAGAGAGAGAGAGAGAGATGTAAGTAGAGAGAGTGAGAGTGAGAGAGAGAGAGAGAGAGAGAGAGAGAGAGAGAGAGAGAGAGAGAGAGAAAAGGACAGGGAGGGGAAGGACAGTGAGAGGAGGGGGAGGGTGTGATTGTATGTAGTGGGAGTGTTGCATATGAATGAAATGAACAAGAAAAACACAATAAATAGAATACTATATACACAGGAAGCATTGTGAATGACAAAGGGGGGGGGGGGGGGGGGGGGGGGGGGGGGGGGGGGGGGGGTTCAGCCGCCTGAAGCACCCGACCCAAGTCTGACCCTAGGGTAGGTTACCCTACCCAAGCACCAAGGGGTGAGAGAGAAAACGGGAGAACCCCGAGAAAAAAAACCTAGCCAGACGCAGCTAAGAACCTTTGGACAAGAAGTGAAATTCATTGTCCCAATACAAGGGGCATAGCCTAAAAGAGACCAAACCCATTATACAACGTCATCACCCCGAATCTGTTGCCTGATATCCCGTTTGCATATTTTCTCATTGACACAGGCTGTTCAACCCGGCTGGGCTATAAGCAACATTATCTATCTTATCCTAGGCTGTTCAACCTTCATGTCGATAGCTGGTTAGTAGCAGCTGTGATAAGAAACCAGGTAAAAATATTTCAAAATACGTAATATAATAACATGGAGAATGGTAGCCCGTCCAGGGAAAGTAACTCTACCCTGAAATCATCATCATACAAGGAAAGCGTTTGCTCCCCTAGGTCACGTCATTTCACAGTCATTCTCTGTGTGTTAGTTTATCCCTCACGTGTGTGTGCATGTGCGTTTACGTGCGTTAGTTTCAGTGTGAACAGAAATCATAGCAACGAAAAACTCACAAACAATGCCACGTGTAAGAGAGAGAGAGAGAGCGAGAGAGAATTACACGCTCTACAGCCCATGACTGACCTTGACCTTTTAAGGACACATCCGAGTTGTGCAGTGGCTTCCTCTGACAATCCAGGAAAGACGACGGCGGGCCTGCAGCCCATTTGTGTGAAACACCAGGCTAAGAGGTAGGTTTGGTTTGCTTTGACGCTGCTAGAGAACTATGTACTCAGGGCGCTTTATGCCAATGACCTGAATGCTGTATGCAGCGAGAAATGAAACTCTATCGCGTGGGTATGTTCGCGCTTTGGCACGATTATGAACGCAGCTTGTGTTTGCGCGCGCGCGCGCGCGCGCGCGCGTGTGGTGTGTGTGTGTGTGTTCAAATAATGATTCCAGCTTTTGTGTATGCTGTTTACTTACAGTACTATCTTCCATGTATTCATTACTGTTCACATAATGATTCCAGCTTTGTGTATGCTGTTTACTTACAGTGCAATCTGTGACAATACATACATAGAGAGCTACGTGGTGGAACTAGCATTGCAATTCATTTCCAGACCCTCCCCTCTTCTAAATCTGGATGAAAGTCAGATTTGTGTGCAGTCGTTTGTTGGTTTAGAGCTTTGTGTGAGCAGACAGTGACAGTATGACCGTGTTCATCACCGGCTGATGTACAGCTCTGGCAGACAGTGACAGTGTGACCCTATTCTTCACGGGCTGATGTACAGCTCTGGCAGACAGTGACAGTATGACCGTGTTCATCACGGGCTGATGTACAGCTCTGGCAGACAGTGACAGTGTGACCCTATTCTTCATGGGCTGATGTACAGCTCTGGCAGACAGTGACAGTATGATCATGTTCATCATGGGCTGATGTACAGCTTTGGGTTGTCAATCAACTCAACAGACGTTCAGGTGTTGGTCCCTGTTTGTACGGCAAGACCCAGACAACGCTGGCACCACCAGCACCACGCGGAGTTGGCCTAAGTAAACCCTGTGGGTCCAGTGGTTAGAACGTTTGCCTGTAAAGCTGTCTTGAGTTTCAACCCTTCGTGGGATCATTTTTCGGTTTGGAAACCTTTTCTGTTGAAGCAGCTGTAAAAGGGTACTTGATTCAGTTAGGGAAAGGTTAAAGGCGGCGGAAGGAGGGGGATAGGCTTTGACCTCCGTCATGCCATGCCCCAGACAGCATGAAGGTCAGACAGGTCACTTTCACAACAGCCGTCAGGTCATGGAACCTTAACAGGAACTTCAGCCGCTGGACCAACAATTTTTTCCTACTGCCTAGCATCTCTGATCTTCCCACTAGATTGGACAACTTCCTCCTACTGTCTGCCACATCTGACCATCCAACTACACGGCACACCCTCTCCTACTGTCTGCCACATCTGACCATCCCACTACACGGCACACCTCTCTCCTACTGCCTGCCACATCTGACCACCCCACTACACGGCACACCTCTCTCCTACTGTCTGCCACATCTGACCATCCCACTACATGGCACACCTCTCTCCTACTGTCTGCCACATCTGACCATCCCACTACACGGCACACCTCTCTCCTACTGTCTGCCACATCTGACCATCCCACTGCAGGTGGAACTACCCAAGGATTGAATTCACTGGCAGTTACTGGCAATCTCGTTTATGATTGTTGACACAACTGCTGCATGACAGAATATCCCAGGGGGTACCATGAGGAGAGTCTCAGTGGTCCACGTTCTGCACAGCTCTCTGTGTCCTGCCATACCCGTCACTGTGGACGTGTTGCAGCCAGTCCAGTCCTTCGCGTTGTCCATCCAGGACATCCCAGTCTAACTGCAGGACATCTGCTATCTGCTGTGTGCCTTGTAGGACATCCACTATCTGCTGTGCCTTGCAGGGTGGTGTTCCAGTCTAACTGTAGGACATCCACTATCTGCTGTGCCTTGCAGGACATCCGCTATCTGCTGTGCCTTGCAGGACATCTGCTATCTGCTGTGCCTTATAGGACATCCACTATCTGCTGTACCTTGCAGGACATCCGCGCTATGCTGTGCCTTGCAGGACATCCGCTATCTGCTGTGCCTTGCAGGACATCTGCTATCTGCTGTGCCTTATAGGACATCCGCTGTCTGCTGTACCTTGCAGGACATCCACAATCTGCTGTGCCTTGCAGGGTGGTGTTCCAGTCTAACTGTAGGATATCCAGGGTGGTCTTGAGGAAGGACAGATGAGAGAAAGGAGTATCATGTCCTTATGCTGATGACATGTTGTTTGTTGAACAGGGGAAGAGCAGCCTGACCCACAGCCATGAGCAAGCTGAGTGGGAGTTTTCCCCACCACCAGCCCCCAGTGTGCTCACCTGTGTGTGTGTGGATGCACACGTTCTGCCTTGCTGCTACCTGCTGTGCCGGAAATGCCTCCTCCTTCTCCTGGACAGGCATCCAGGCATCGACATGTACTGCCCCACCTGTAACAGCATGGTGCTGCCTGCCAGCACATCTCTTCCCCAGCAGGTGGAGCAGTTTCCTGCTGACGTGGTGATGCAGAGGCTGGTGATGAGAGGAAGCTGACAGAGCCGGCAGGAGGAAGGTGCCGTGTGCCTCACCCCTCCCC
The DNA here is from genome assembly GCA_016801955.1 of Conus betulinus. Classification (NCBI taxonomy): domain Eukaryota; kingdom Metazoa; phylum Mollusca; class Gastropoda; order Neogastropoda; family Conidae; genus Conus; species Conus betulinus. Next base: position 288,810 of record JADBJO010002527.1, read on the forward strand.
CTTATGCACCCCCTCCCACGTGTGCCTGGAGTGTGGCGACCTGTTCTGTGACAGCTGTACGCACGTGCACTGCAACACTTCTATGAGCCAACACCACTCCTTGTTTCCCCTGAAGTCTCCGGAGGCCAAGAAGTCGTCTTCAGAGTGTGCTGAAGATGATGCAGGTGGCAGTCAGGACGGCCAGCAGAGCCTCCTTCAACACGCAGTGAACACAGAGGTGGACCTGCTCCGGCAAGCCATGTCCGCCATTGACATGATGATTGACGACTTCAAGGACCTGCTGGCACACCGGCAGGATGACCGGCACATGTTGCAGGCATACACTAGTTACAGCCACCATCTCCTCACTGATAACGTCAGATCCCGTGACGTCATCCTGCGACGTAGTCGTCACGTGAGACAGCAATGCGCGTCGGTTGCTGAAGCGGATATCGAGAATTTGCGGCAGGTAACTAGACACTATTGACAACGATTTGAAAATAATGTTCAGCATCTCTGTCTCATTGTTTGTCTCTGTCTCGATCTGTCTGCCTGCCTGCCTGCCTGCCTGCCTATCTGCCTGTCTGTCTGTCTGTCTCTGTCTCTATCTTTCTGCCTGTCTGTGTCTTTCTTTGTGACGAGGGTTTTTGGTGGTAGGTGTAGTCCTCTAGGGGAAGGACACAGAATGTTTCTTCTATTAGAGTTCTGTTAAAATCTCACCTCCTCCCTTTCTGTTAGTAGATATGTAAGGAGCAACTTTCGGGTACTAGATATTGACAGAAGTAAAGCACTTTTTTCTCAGGACTGTTAAAAACACACTCAGGAGTGCTCAGGAATAGTTCCTCTCGGGTTGTGCACTTAAAAAGTGCTTGCAGCTCCGAGTGACAGAATCAGAGATTAGTTCCAACATTGAATACTGTATAAACACACACACAAATGACTAAAGCCTATTTTCATACATGAGTTTTACTTGTGTATAACAAGGGCAAAATATACAAATCAATTTCAGTCAGATCAGTCTTTGTTTGAGTTGACTTTTTTCCAAGGTTATTTCATCATTGAGAAAGGGGAAGTTCTGGATGGGTTGAGTTGAGTCCACTATGGTTACTTAGCTGGTTAGCTGTAGAGGTGGATAGATCTCTCTCTGGCTGCTGGTAACTGGTCCACCTTCACTTAGGTAGGCTGCTGTGTTTGAACTGCTGAGCTGGAACAATAGCAGGTAGACCAGGGAGTCTAGGAATCCAGGATCCGTTCACAAGACAGAACCTGGTTTGTATACTGGCAGAAAGTCATACTGCTGACACAGAATGTGAATCAAGCATATTACATTTTACCAAGCTGTAGCAAACCATCACAATAGAATACTCATTCGCCATGTTGTTTAGATGTCCCCAGGTATTTGCATAAATGAACACTGTTAAAACATGATTATGGCATACACAAAAGCAATGCGTAGTTCCAAGGCTTTGAAACATAGTTTCAGTTACAGTTCTTGGTTCATCAGTGAAAACCCTACACAGGATCTCAGGGTAGGGGAGAAGAAGAGCATCCCCTATCTAACTTTTCTTTGTTGGTTCTCAGGGGGTGATCAGTGTCTGGTGGAGCAGTGAAGTGAGGAGACTTGGTTTCTCCTTTTTGAGCTAAACTACACTTCTGGCCTTTGATGCCTGTCTGACTCTGAGTGACAGGCAGTGAGAGAAACATGACAGCCAGTATCATGAAGGAAAAGAGGAAGGGGGATGGTCATCAGAGGCGGCATGGGGGTGATCAGGATTGGGACAGTCATCAGCTACCACCTGCCATGTGAGACAATGAGCAGAAGATTGAGGAAGACAGTCTCTCAGACGTTGGTGGTATGTTTAGCCTTCATCTCTCAGATGTTGGCGGTATGTTTAGCCTTCATCTCTCAGATGTTGGTGGTATATTTAGCCTTACCTCTCAGCTGTTGGTGGTATGTTTAGCCTTCATCTCTTGGATGTTGGCGGTATGTTTAGCCTTATCTCTCAGACGTTGGCGGTATGTTTAGCCTTCATCTCTCGGATGTTGGCAGTATGTTTAGCCCTTATCTCTCAGACGTTGGCGGTATGTTTAGCCTTCATCTCTCAGACGTTGGCGGTATGTTTAGCCTTCATCTCTCAGACGTTGGCGGTATGTGTTTAGCCTTCATCTCTCAGATGTTGGCGGTATGTTTAGCCTTCATGATCATCTCTCAAATGTTGGTGGTATTTTAGCCTTCATCTCTCAGATGTTGGCAGTATGTTTAGTCTTCATCTCTTGGATGTTGGCGGTATATTTAGCCTTATCGCACAGCTTGGTGGTACGTTTAGCCTTCATCTCTTGGATGTTGGCAGTATGTTTAGCCTTCATCTCTCAGATGTTGGCGGTATGTTTAGCCTTCATTTCTCAGATGTTGGCGGTATGTTTAGCCTTCATCTCTCAGATGTTGGTGGTATGTTTAGCCTTCATTTCTCAGATATTGGCAGTATGTTTAGCCTTCATCTCTCAGATGTTGACGGTATGTTTAGCCTTATCTCTCAGCTGTTGGTGGTATTATTTAGAAAGAGTGGGGTTAGTTGCCGCCAAGGACATTGACAAACAAAGTACAGGACAAGACACGATGCATTCCGACCTCTCTGGGTCTTCTTCAAGCAAAAAAATAGATCACATTTAACATTTAGGACAGTACAAACAAAAAGAACGAAGAGAGACTTGTCTGATGTCCATGTGGTGTGCTGTGAAGAATGGCCGACAGAAGGAAATGACAGGGGGGATTATGGAGAGGAAAAGGAAAAGGGGGGGGGGGGGGGGTTGCGTGGGGGGAGGGGATGAGTGAGGCGATGGGGTTGTGTGGTTAGTTTAGTGGGGTGGGTGTGGTATATGTGATGGTTGTGGTTAAGATGGATTGATAATAATGCTAAGGGGGGGGCAGTTTGATATATATATATATATATATACAACAAAGAACTTTTTATACACACACACACACACACACACACACACACACACACACACACACACACACACACACACACACACACATATGTATATAATTATGTAGAGGGATGGTAATAGTAATAATAATAGTAATGATAGTGCTAGTAATTATAACAAATAAGTAGAAGAATAAAATGAGAATAACTGTAATTAAAAAAAAAAAAAAAAGGGGGAGGAGGGAGGGTGGGGGGGAGGGTGTGTGTGTGTGTGTGTGTGGGGGGGGGGGGGGGGGGGCAAGAGAAGGAGGGCTTATATATCTCCATCCACTATGAGGGGGGGGGGGGGGTGTGGGAGGTTCATACAAATAGTGCTGTTGAAAAAGTAAACAATGCTGTGGGATGATGTTTATTGTAACAGGTGCAGTAATGTGTTGGCGTTAATGTGCAGATGTTGGTTGAGAAGAGATAGCAATGCTCAATGAGAAACAGGGTATCATGTGTTACACACACACACACACACACACACACACACACACACACACACACACACACACACACACACACACACACAGGGGGGGGGGGGGGGGGGGGGGGGGGGGAGGAGAAGAACCACATGTAAACAGTATTATGGGTGAGTTATGATGGTAATAATTGTCACACATATTCACACACGCACATACACATATGTGTGTGTGTGTGTGTATATATATATATATATATATATATATATATATATATATATATATATATGTGTGTGTGTGTGTGTGTGTGTGTGTGTGTGTGTGTGTGTACACACTCAAAAAAAAAAAAATCCATTAATCAGTCACTGATGGGTGATGATCTAGTGAGATCACCAGCACCATAGGAAGATCTTCTTCTCCGTTCACTTAGGCAGGAATCCTGGAGGTACTGGTAAAGGCTGCAGCATGGTGAAGGCCCTCTAGTGGTCAGTAAAGTTCTGCACCCATTGGTGTGGTGGCAGGCCAGGTTTCCACTTTTAGTGCCGCTGGGAATGTTCCGCTGTCACTGGGGCGGCATGGATGAATTGAAGGCTCGCCAGTGTAGAATATTGTGGAGATGTGATGTGACAGTCTGGAGCACCCTGTTCTCAGTCCCACAATGATGGTCTTCTTCTTCGTTTACTTAGGTAGGAGTCCTGGAGGTACTGATGGAGGCTGCTGTATGGTGAAGACCCTCCAGTGGTCAGTGAGGTTTTGCACTCATTGGTGAGTTGGCAGGCTAGGTTTCTAGTTTGGGTTTAGCTGGGAATGTTCCGCTGTCTCTGGGGTTGTACTGCATTGATAGATTGATTTCTCACAGGTGTGGAATATAGTGGACCTGTGATGTTGAAGTCTGGAGAGCCCCATCCTGGGTCTCACAATGTTCATTGGTCTGATCTGGGTATCTGGTAGTATGCATCCCTCTTGTTGAAGTCTGGGTGCTTGCTCAAGTCATCCTCCTATTTGTCTCCTTGGAAATACTTCTGATTTATTCCAAGGAGGCTACCTTTTACAGTTGGGGCTGCTGTCCTCCTCCTTTGTCAATTGGTCAGCTTCTTCATTTCCATATATAGTGCAGTATGAAGGTGTTCACTGGATGGGAGTATTTTCAGTGACTGATAAATGGTGATCATTTTAGATCAGTAGTACCATAGGATGATGATTATTGTTGTATAAGTGGAAAAAATGTAGTGGTGGTGATGGAGCAATGGTGCAAGTTGGGGGTATAAAGGAAAATATCAATGACCTGTGGGTGATGCTCACTGGCATGGGTGAGATCAATAGTACTGAAGGGTGAAGGTCATTGTGGTAAGTGGAATAATAAGGTGGCATTAGTAAAATGTTGCAGGTTGGGGAAAGGGTGGGGGGGGGTAGGGGTAGATGACTGATGGGTGATGATCATGGATCATATGAGATAAACAGTACTGTAGGATGATGAGAATTGTTGTACAGGTGGATAATGTTGTGGTGCTGGTGTAAAATGCCAGTAGGGGAGTGGGGGAGGTGTTCAAAGATGGGTGGATGGTGATCATGGTCAAGGTGTAGGTGTGATCAATAGTGGTGTAGGGTGATGGTGATTTTTTGTAAAAGGAGTAGGGTAGTGTATTGGCAAGTGTGATAATGCCAATGGGGGAATAAAGGAATTGGTCAATGACTGATGGATGTTGATCATTGAGATGAGATCTACAGTACTATAGGGTGGTGACCATTGTCATAAGTGAAATAATGTGGTGGCATTGATGAAGTGATGCTGGATGGGGGGGGGGAAAAAAAAAAAAAATGGGGGGGGGGGGGGGGGGGGGGGGGGGGGGGGGGCAGGGAGGGGCAATGATCAATGACTGATTGATGGTGATGGTTGCCATGTGTGAAATCATCACTGTCTCACACACACGCATATGCATGATACATGCACGCACACACATGTACACACACACACACACACACACACACACACACACACACACACACACACACAGTGGTACATATGTACACAGGCACATCCACACGCACACATACACATATGCACGTATATACATGTGTCAAAAAAAAAAAGGGGGGGGAGGGGGGTGGAGGTGGGGGTGGCATCTTATGAGTGGTGGTAATAATGATTGTGGTCATATATGGAATCAGTGGTAAAAAAAACAAAACAAAAAACAAACACACAAACAAAAAAAACATCATGACTGACTGAAACCAATTTATTGTGAGATTAACTCAAAGTTGTACTGACAAAAAAAAAAAAAAAACACAAAAAACAACAACAACAACAACAAAAAACATCATGCACACACACACACACTCGACAAACCCATGTACATGCGTCTAAGCATACCTACATGTAGAGGGGAGAGGGGGAGATACAAGCCCCTTAGTATACTTGTACACAGAGGGGTGGGGAACATAATGTGGACAGAAGAAAGGAAGTAAAGAAGTGGCCAGGGGAGGAAAAACAAAACAAAAAAAAGGGGGGGGGGGGGGGGGGGGGGGGGGGGGGGGGAGAGGGGGATAGTGCAAGTTAATGCGGGTGTGAGTGGGTGTGTGATTTTGTGGAATGTATAGTGGGTTGCTGCTGAGGTGGTGGACAGGTGTAATCATGTAGTTGTGTTAGGATGCTAGTGATATGGGGGTGAAGGGAAAGAGCTGGGATGTTGAGGGGGGGGGGGGGGGGGGGGGGGGGGGGGGTTTGAGGTGGGAGGGTCAACTACTTGGGCTACCCTCTGATAGGGGTTTCTGGGGAGGGGAAGGGGGAATATTGTGTGTGTGTGTGGGGGGGGGGGGGGGGGGGGGGGGGGGGCAGATAGATCAATTCAAAGGGTAGGTAGTTGATTGGATAGGGCATGGGGTGTGGTGGGAAGTGAAAGGTGAATGAGGGTAGCTGTAAATTTAGTATGAAGTGGGAAGCATTTTTTTTTTTTGTTTGTTTTTGTTTTTTTTTTTCTTTTGGTGATGGTGTGTGTGTGAGAGAGAGAGAGAGAGAGAGAGAGGGAGTGTGTGTAAGTAAATAAACAAAATAACATGAAATAAATGAATTGAAGTAAAAAAAAATAAAATAAGACATTTTTTTTTTTTGGGGGGGGGGGGGGGGGGGGGGATTTTTGTGTGTGTGTGTATATATATGTTACAGTGAATTTACAAAACAAGGGAGTTTATAAAATCGCTAAAATTTTTCAGTAAATAGGTGAAATTACTGTTTCACTTGGGGTTTTTGCCTATTCCTAATTTTTTAAGGGATTTTACAAAGTTACCATTTTTTGGATGGCATTTCTAAATGAATTTACTGCAAAGTGTTAAGGTAATTTACAAAGTTACTGTTTTTTTTGGATTGCAACATAAACACTTCAGGGTAAGACAATTCTAAGGGACACGACTCGCTAATTAAACCACCTAAATCAAATGCAGTATATTCACAGCTAAAGGGTAGTACTTTACTAACATTACTAAAATATAACATAGCTTTAAAAGCAGCAATGATGCTGTCGCCTGGATAAAGAGATGATTGTAATGTTTTGATGCTATGAAGTCGTACATTAGTAGTATGCGACGGTACGTGGATGGTGACGTTTTGTTTTTGTTCGGTCTGGATAATTAAAAGCGTGAGTACACAGCAGCAAAAAATAATATTTTTTTTACGCATAATATTGAAATTACAGGCGTGGCCGTGATAATATATAGAAAACACGGGAACCGCCAAGAATAAAAGATTTACAAATGCGAACATTTTCTTTCAACTGCAAGACTGCTACAGTATCTCACATCTATATTTTATTTATTGGGGCGAGGGGAGGAGGGAGAAAAAATCCCCCCCCCCCCCCCTTTTTTTTTCCCAATACAAGCGTGTATACACCACGTGTTAATTACTCTGGGAGAGGCTGGCGAAAGAAACAGCAGAGCAGGCAAAAGAACATCAGAAGGGGCAAAAAAGTTAGGCCACAGAACAACATAAAAGGCAGCAGGGGTGGGATTTCAGTTACAAAAAGAACTTTCGTTGGTTCGGTAGTAGGTGTCGTAGCTTCATCTTTGGGTGTCACATATCTGGTTAAAACCGTAGCGGGCTTGATCTTTGCTCCATCGGTCCTCAAAAAGCTTGTATTGGAAAAGTTGGCATTGTGGTAATTGGAAAAGTTAATTGTCAACAAATAATCCTGGTCTTTGGCATGCCAGCTATAGTCCAGTCCCTGTACGTGACATTCGAATGTTACTCCGGCAGGATGACTGCTGACTCCAGAATAAGTTTGGTTGAATGCGAATCCGTAGGTACTGTTTCTAACATAATCTTCTGATGTTCTTTTGGGAGTACTGGATAGTTCAGGGACTATCCAGGGCGTGGCTTCCAGGGGCTTAATGTACAGGTCGTGGATTTTCATAGTGCAGTGTTGACATCTGTTTGCACTGATCCTACAGCGACAACTCAGCATTACCCGCTGGCTCTCCATCTGTATTTTGCTGGTAAAATCGCAGTCTTGTGTTTTAGGATCGAGGGTGGCAACGGTAGGATTCGTGAGGGTAACTTCTTGTTTGGCAGTAGTAGGATTCGTGGTGGTAACCTCTTCCCTGGCAGTGGTAGGATTCGTGGTGATAATAACTTCTTCTTTGGCAGTAGTAGGATTCGTGGTGATGATACCTTCTTCCTTGGCAGTAGTAGGATTCACGGTGGTAACTTCTTTGGCAGTAGTAGGATCGACGGTGGTAACTTCTTCTTTGGCAGTGATACGATTCAGGATGGTCACTTCGTCGGGTGTGACAGGATCAGCGATGGTAACTTCTTTGGGTGTGGTAAAGTAGTTCGCATTCTCTGAAAGGTTAATCGCCAGTACGTAGTTTTTGTTTTGGACACGCTTGGAGTAGTCCACTCTCTGTGTTATACACTGAAATTTAACTCCTCCAGGAAGATGGCCAACTCCAGTGTAGTTTTGGTTAAGTATGAATCTGTACGTACTGTTTCTGACATATTCTATTGATGTCCGTGTTGGGGTAGTGGACAGTTTAGTGACTGTCCAGGGCCCGGCTTCCATAACGGGCTTGATGTACACTACCTGGATTCTTTCAGTGCAGTGTGGACACCTGTTCTTGCTGACGGGGCATCGACAGATCATTGTCACCCGTTGGCTTTCCGTATCTACATCGCCGCTAAAATTGCAGTCGTCAACCGCCACTGCCGTGAAAAAGAAGAACGAAATAGCTAGTATAATTATCATGCTTCCTAAGAATGATCCAAGCGGGTTCCCGTTCAGAATTTTCATGGTTTCACTCTGCCACTGACCACTTGCCACCGCTATTTGAGCAGTTAACTGGGGGGGGGGGGGGGGGGGGGGGGGGGGGGGGGGGATGGGATGGGGGAAAACAAAAAAAAAAAAGGAAGAAAGAGTCTTAAAAAAAAACCTGGGGGGAAGAAAGTCCTTTTTTCGTCTTCTTCTTCCCCCCTCCCCCGTCCGTGCGATGATAGCTTCTACCCCCTCCTCCCTTTAGTCGTTCTCTCTCCTTCTTTTCCTTGTCAAGAGGTGACATCGGCTTAGAATTTGTTTTTCCTTTAAGGGGAAGTGGCTTTTGTAGCGCAATATCCCAGAAAATCTTATTAATATCGTCATCGTCGTCGTCGGGCGGTGGTGGTGGTGGCGATTTGTCATTCAGCATAGTTTTTGGCACATCAACGTTTTTACGCAAAGTTTTGCCGTCTTCATGATTTTTTTTTTTTTAGAACTTCTGGACTAAGCAACTCGCCCACATTTCAAACCAGAAAGCTTTTATTAACTTACAGGGGGGGGGGGGGGGGGGGGGGGGGGGGGGGGGACAAACAAGACGGGAAAACAAACAAGACGGAAGGGGGAAGAATAAATTCAGAATAGCGAGAGAAAATGGAAAACCTTATAAATTTTTTCAGTTCTTGTGTGTCAAGCACATTTCTCTTGCTGACCAAGGGAGTTAACCATGTCTAGCTACGCCCCCACCATCGCCCAGTACGTGACAGACGACGAGGACGGGGATACTATAATTTTGGAACTAGGACCCGGCTCTGCAAGCCCCCAGGATTTGGAAGCAGTATCCCAGCGCGTCGCTATGGCCTACCACATCTGGGACAACATCGACCCTCCCGATGGATTGAACAGCGAGGTTGTTATTACCAGGATGATGCAGGCAAAGTGCGAAGAGAATTCTTTGGTTTTATCCCCTCTCTTCACCCAGGTGTGCAGAACCAGTATCTGTAACATATGTTATAAACGTCTACGACGACGGTCCCCATTACCCCATGGCCATGGATCCTTGCAACCATGTTATGTGCTATAGCTGCTGCCGACGCATTATGGGCGAAGCGGTCGACCCATGTCCGGTATGCCGGACGCTGCCTATCAACATCGTTAAAGCGCAGAGTACGGCCAGCGTGATGCGAACCTTGCTGGAGGAGGAGGAAAAAAATCTTGAGCTACAACTCAAAAAAAAAAAAAAAAAAAAAAAAACCCAGGCATCGCTGACATTTATAAGAATTTCCTCCTCAGTCGCCTAGAACTAGCAAAATGTCAACAGATGGGCTTTTTGGAGACGGCCTGCAATGCGGCTAAAGAAGAGCTTAACCTACGCGCCGGAATTCGCTCCGTGTTGGTGAAGGAGGAGTTTGATCGCCTGAGCCACGATATCGCCGTGTCCTTTGAAGATCTCTCAGGAATGGATAACGCCGCTGTTCTGCGAGAGGCGCCGGAGATTTTGAAGCGCATTGGTGCGAAAGACTTCTTTCATAAATCCATTCCTGACATTTTACCCGGCTTTAATGAAGTAAATGCTCTTGAACCGTGTGGTTCAAGGTAGCTTGCTGGACGATGCCGCTGCCATGGCCACGAGAGAGAAATGTATGGGATCGGATGCGTCAAAGGATCCGAGGTGTTCAATCTGCATCACTTCAGCCCAACTTCTACAAGCTCCTTGTCGGAGTTACCCAAAGGTGTTGTGCAACGAATTGTGCAGAAATATACACCTTGAACAGAGCGGCCTCGCGTAAGGTAAAGAGAAACACTCGTCGCCCTGCTCGTCCCAAGCCCACAACCAGCCAATAATGCGTTATAACGACTGTCGTTATAACGACTTTCTGTAGATTGTTATGGATTGTGTGGATTGTGTGTTGTTTACCATATTGGTCAAAGTGGTGTGATGACGCTTAGCTTCCTGCTGTGTATGAGACACTTTGTAATAGTCAAACAGGACTGCTATTTACAAGGTGAAACAGGACTGCTGTTTACAAGGTGAGATAGGCTACCCTTGCAAGAGGGTTAATGTTGCTTACTCTTGCTTGTGTGTATGTGTATGAAATGTTGCTTACTCTTGCTTGTGTGTATGTGTATGAAATGGAAGAAAGACAGACACGGAGAGAAAAGAGAAGGCATACGAGAAAGAAAAGAGAGAGAGAGATAGCGAGCCGTATGAAGACAGACAGCGAGAGAAAAGAGAGAGATAGCGAGCCGTATGATATGCGAGAGTAAAAGAGATGTTATATGTTAATAGAGGGAAAGAGAGAGAAAGAGAGAGGGCGATAGAGGGCTTGCATGTTAATAAATAACCCTCTAAACTAGTGCAATGTGTTGGAAATGTTTGTTTGCGTATGTAAAAAGAGTAGTAAGAAGAGAGAGAGAGAGAGAGAGAGAGTGAGTGACACTGAGGGAAATGTGTGTTAGCGTTCATGGAATGTGCGGGGGGGGGGGGGGGGGGGGGGCGCTGTAAGTACTGTGTGTAAGTACGGAGTGGTGGAGAGAGAGGGGCGTCTGTGTGTAAGTAAAGTATTGAGTTGTGGAGAGAGAGGGAGAGAGAGAGAGAGAGAGTGAGTGGTGAAGAGGGAGAGAGAGACAGAGTGGGTGGAGAGAGAGACAGAGAGAAGACAGACAGAAAGACAGACAGCCAGAATAGGCAGTATAGGCAGCCTTCAACACACACACACGCACTGACACAATAGGCAGCCTTCAGCACACGCACATACAGGAAGACAGACAGCCAGAATAGACAGCCTTCAACACACATGCATTGACACATAGGCAGCCTTCAGCGCGCACGCACATACCGCACCACATTACGCAGCAGACGAGGCGAGTTGTAAAATTCAAATTGTTTTTTTATATACACTTGCCAAGTATTGCGCCACGTGCCAAGTATATACAATTCTCAAATATCATGTTCTCTCTCCCGTTCTCTCTCCTGCTCTCTCTCCCGCTCTCAGCTCTCTCTCCCATCTCTCTCTCTCTCTCTCTCTCTCTCTCTCTCTCTCTCTCTCTCTCTCTCTCTCTCTCTCTCTCTCTCTCCCGCTCTCTCTCTCTTCCTCTCTCTCTCTCCCGCTCTCTTTCTCTCTCTCTCTCCCGCTCTCTCTCTCTCCTCTGTCTCTCCTGCTCTCTCTCTGTACAATACAACAGCATCATACATCTGTTCATATTCAAGGCATTGGCATTAAGACCTCTCTCTCTCTCTCTCTCTCTCTCTCTCTCTCTCTCTCTCTCTCTCTCTCTCTCTCTCTCTTCTGTACTCTGTACAACAACACTCTCTCATCTGTACAATACAACATCACACATCTGTACGTATTCAAGGCATTAAGGCATTGTGCATACGTCTCTCTTTCTCCCTCTCTCTGTTTTCTCTCTCTCCCTCTCCCTCTGTTTCTCTCGCTCTCACATACGCCTCTCTCCCTCTCTCTCTCTGTTTCTCTTGCTCTCACACACGCCTCTCTCTCCCTTTTCAGCAACATAACACTTTACATACCAGATGGTATCATTACATGAATCATGTCTCCATTGGCTACATACCAGATGGTATCATTATATGAATAATGTCTCCATTCAAATGAAGAATATGTTCGTGCATCGGGTGAAGTACCGAGTATAAGCCCACCCCCCACTTTTGTCCAAAATTCGTGCAACACACCATCACTCGTTTTTGTCAAACTTGCAACTTTAACTTGAAACTTGAAAAACAACAAAAGAGCTTGAAACTCGAAACTTACAATCGTCAATTGTCTACATTGCTTCATCACAGTCTGAAGCGGGTGATTATTCTTCATCACTAGTCAGACTGGCGTCGCTTGCGCTCTCCTCGGCAGCAGCAGCAGCAGCAGCGGCGGCGTCGCCGTCGTGAGGAAGTGCCACCCCCGATCTCCTCTGGGAACCACTGCAGTGTCTGATCGTCCTCGCTGCCGTCCAGAGCACTGGACACACCGCACCTGAGGAAGGCCTTGGTGATGACGTCACGTCCAGCGCCGTCCCAGGCTCTCCCCACCCAGTTGACGACATCCTGGCGGGTGGGCTGCCTCAGGCTGCCTGCAGCAGTGGGGGTCTGGGCACTCTGCCATCCACGTTACCCCGCTGTCGCGCACCCGATCCTGCACAATCAGAATCAGGAACCGCCATCAGATGTTCTGTTGAATGTCAAAGAGAAATTATAGAGCAACAGTTGTCATTCTACTGCACAACTCCAAAAAGATGACCACACACAAAAGATGACCAAACACACACACACACACACGCACACGCACACACACACACACACACACACACATACACACACCTATGCAGACAGAGAATCGCATTCGCATACATTCGTGCACACACACACTCGTGCAAATGCATGTTAACACACACACACACACACACACACACACACACACATACACACACACACACACACACACACACACACACACACACACACACACACACACACACACACACACTAAACTTAGTCTCATTTACCTTGAAAGGCTTGACGATGCTGATGTGTGATGGTTGGGCGAGGTCTGTGCAGCCAGTAGGCACGAGCACAAGGTCAACGTCCTGTTCGTCAAGAGCTGCTTGAACATCAGCTGCCCTGTGAGCGGCGTAGTTGTCCAGCAGAAGCAGGCGCCGGAAGTCTCTGAGGGACCAAGCACACGCTCTGTCCAGAACAAAACTTGGTCCCGTGTCATCCAGCCATTCTGTGTCGCTGTGACGCGGACGTTGCCTAGAATCTGGAAATACTGGGCGGAGACGGCGAGGAATCTAAGATCAGAAACGCTGGCAGTTTGCTGCCGTTAGCAGCGGCACAGAGAGCGACTGTAAAACCCCTCTTCTCTGCTTTCGTTGTCTATGATGTGCACCATTGTTTGGTCCATGTTTAGCATTTTGTCCTAATGCGTACAAGTGGGGGGGGGGGGGGTGGGGGGGGGGGGGGGGGGGGGGGGGGGGGGGTTACTCGGTACTTCACTCTTTGCACGGATTTTGCTCCAAAGTGGGGGCTGGGCGTTTACAATGTTATGGGCTTATACTCCGTACTTTAAGGTAAAGGCATTATACATCTGTACATACAACATATATAAAAGTATTGTGCGTACGTACAGACATATCTCTTTCCCTCCCTGTCTAACATATACAAAAGTATTGTGCATACATACAGACATATCTCTTTCCCTCCCTCTCTTACATCTCTCTCTCCCTCTCACTCTTTTTCGCACATACATCTCTCCCCCCTCCCTCTCTCTCAATATATACAAGGCATCATGTATACGTACAGACACTCACACATCCGCGCGAGCAGACACATTACACACACACGCACACACACACACGCTCACGCAGATACATCTCTTACATGCATACACACCTCTATGTGTCTCTCGCACACACCTCTATGTCTCTCTCCGGCAAGAATTGCTATCTTGTGGTATGATCCAAGATCCCCCAAATCCTTCTTCCCCCCCCCCCCCCCCCCCCAAGATCCTTCTTCCCCCCCCCCCCCCCCCCCCCCCCCAAGATATGCACATATGCTCCTAGTCTTTATCTCCGTTATAAAGCAGGACACGACATGTCTTCTGGAGAGGACTTGGAGTGGCGGCGGGCCGTGGGTAGAAGGAGAGCGCTCAACAGGACAGTAGGTTCACTTTATCACCACTAACTAGTTTTGAAAAGATTTGTTTTGAAGAGCTTTTACAATAAACCCTAATAAAGTATTATATTTCATCTTCTGTCCGTACATTTCTTGTAATCTACTAAATTTTTCATTTTCTGCGGCTAAAAAGCTTTCAAAGACTACTAAGTCATTCACTGCAAAATCTATACAAGGACGATCATTTAAGGGCGGCTGTGGCTGACGTGGGCTGATGCCATGGAGGAAGTTGGGACGGGGTTTGTTGGGCCAGGACCGGGAAGGAGGGTGCAGGGGGAGCATGGGGGGCGGTCTGGTGCAGGGGCTGCATCAGGGCTGGCTGATGGGGCCACATATGCTCCTCGGGGCGCTGCACCCGTTGGGCCGAGAAGGAGGGAGCACGGGGGCCGGCCTGGTGCAGGGGCTGTGCCAGAGCTGGCTGTTGGGCCGAGAAGGAGGGAGCATGGGGGCCGGCCTGGTGCAGGGGCTGTGCCAGAGCTGGCTGTTGGGCCGGGAAGGAGGGAGCATGGGGGCCGGCCTGGTGCAGGGGCTGTGCCAGAGCTGGCTGCTGTTGGGCCGGGAAGGAGGGAGCACGGGGGGCCGGCCTGGTGCAGGGGCTGTGCCAGAGCTGGCTGTTGGGCCGGGAAGGAGGGAGCACGGGGGCCGGCCTGGTGCAGGGGCTGTGCCAGAGCTGGCTGTTGGGCCGGGAAGGAGGGAGCATGGGGGCCGGCCTGGTGCAGGGGCTGTGCCAGGGCTGGCTGATGGACCCACACATGCTCCTCAGGTTGCTGACAGGGGGGCTGCAGCCCGTAGGGGAGGTGCAGTGGTGCGGGGGGCGCCGGTCCTGGTAGCGTGACCTGCCCTTGCCCTGGTGCAATAGGTGGGGCAGCCGGCGGGGCCCGGAGAGGTAACCCTGGGCCGGGGGGGGGGGGGGGGGGGGGGGGGGGGGGGGGAGTTGCTGTGGGGTCCTGCATCGCTGCAGGGGGGAGAGTTGCTGTGGGGTCCTGCATCGCTGCAGGGGGGAGAGTTGCTGTGGGGTCCTGCATCGCTGCAGGGGGGAGAGTTGCTGTGGGGTCCTGCATCGCTGGGGGGGGGGGGGGGGGGGGGGGGGAAAGAGAGTTGCTGTGGGGTACTGCATCGCTGCGGGGGGGGGAGTTGCTGTGGGGTCCTGCATCGCTGCGGGGGGGGAGAGTTGCTGTGGGGTCCTGCATCGCTGCTGGGGGGGGGGGGGGGGGGGGGGGGGGGGGGGAGTTGCTGTGGGGTCCTGCATCGCTGCAGGGGGGAGAGTTGCTGTGGGGTCCTGCATCCCTGCGGGGGGGGGGGGGGGGGGGGGGGGGGGGGGGGGGATGAGGCACAGAGGGGACAAGGGGCGTTACAGTCCCGGAGGAGTTAATAACGCGAGCTGTACTGGTGTGAGGGAGGAGGAAAGATGCTGAGCTGCTGCAGGGGGGGGGGGGGGGGGGGGGGGGGGGCAAGGGGAGTCTGGTCTGGGCCGTTGACATTGAGGGGTCTTCTTTAAAGCTTTGAAACGGGCCAGGATATCGTCGTTATCATTGTCTTCTTTTCTGTACGGGGAAATAGGGTCATAACGTCTAAAGGCGCTTCTGCCTCCATAGAGGGGACCCTAACAACTTTCTCCTCCTGCTCTCCTCCTCCTGCTCCTCCTCCTCCTGCTCCTCCTCCTGTTCCTCCTCCTCCTCCTGTGGTTTTAGACGGTTTTCTTCTTTAGTTGGCCAATGGCAGCAACGGCTGACGTATGCGTTTACATCATCCGTTACTGCATAAGAAAAGTTCAAAAAATTAAAACTTTCAAAACCGGGTGGATATATCCACTTACCTATTCTATTTAAGCCACCACGGTAACTACTACTTTTTGGCCAAATATATTTGTGCCAAGCCTCACCGACCAAACTGCTTGGCCCACTTTCCGAGCTAATATTAATTTTAAACACCGCGCCTTTCTTCCGGTGCTGTTTTGACCTTTCTTTGTCCTTTTCCGTAAAGATATGAAAGTCTTTCGGAAGTCCAAAGAAAATACGTCTAAACCCGTCTTTTAACTCTGCGAGGCCTTTTTCCTTTTAAACTTCTTCTAGCTGAAAGTAACCTACAGAAAATTGAAAGAAAAAGTTTACTGACTGCTAGAACTTGGTAGCCAAGTCCGTTTTTCTCTTTCACTGAACTTTCTACAGTGACAGTATTTGAAAAAAATTTCTGACAGTGAGGGTACTCTTTGCGAAATTTTTGTGGAAAAAAAACAATTTCGGCTAACTGCGAGTTTTCAAACAAACCCAAATGTAAATAAAAAACACCACTCACCGTTTCTGAAGGTATTCCAAAATGTGAAAGGACTGGTGAGATTAGTTTGAATATCTCTATAAAATTTTTTCCAATGTTCCTCACGCCCTTTTAGTGATGGGTTTGTTGTACACTCTGAAAGCAACAGGAGACCAGGGGAGCGATCGGAGAAAGTCTTCAGGGGGCACCTTCACAGGACACATTGAAGAAACGCCTTTAGAGAAAGTGAAAGCCTGGGGGGCAACGCCGAGAGTGAAAGTCCGGGGGCTGCGCAGCTATATTTATTTCTATTGTAGAACCAAGCCGAAGACAGAGAAATCATCAGGGAATACGGAATACAAAATTGCGCAACGGCAATT
>JADBJO010002528.1:0-5000 GCA_016801955.1 Conus betulinus
CACAGCCCACACGTATTCGTGGCGAGCCGAGTGCAGACTCTAACTTGCGCATGTACCCGTTGCTAGCTTGCCAAGAGTCTGCCCCGCCGTTTCTCATTTACGTGTGTCGTGTTATGTCGTGTGTGTGTGTGTGTGTGTGTGTGTGTGTGTTGTGTGTGTGGTGTATGTGTGTGGGTGTGTGTTTGTGTGAGTGTGTGTGTGTGTGGTGTGTGTGTTTGTGTGTGGTTAGTGTAGTTTTAGTGTAGTGTAGAGTAGTGTGGTGTAGTTAGTATTAGTTAGTTATGTTAGTGTGTGTGTGTGTGTGTGTGTGTGTGTGGTGTGTAGAGTGTAGTGTGAATGTATGAATTATGTAAGTATGTATGTATGTGCGCATGCGCGCACGCGCGAGTGTGTGTGCATGTGTGTGTGTGTGCGTGCGCGCGTTGCGCGCGCGCGCGCGCGCGTGTGTGTGTGTAGTGTGTGTGTGTGTGTGGCATAGTGTGTGTGTGTGCGTGTGTGTGTGTGTGCGTGCGTTGCGTGCGTGCGTGCGCGCGCGCGCGCGCGAGCTCGCGGATAACCAAACTGTCGCTCTAACTCGCTGGTCGCTGCAAGCAGCAGAGCAGAAAGGCGACTTTGTCCGGTTTGGCGGCGTCGTTCCTCATCGATTTTTTCCTACAGGGTCATCATGCGTGTGCTAGTTTTGGAATTAGGTCAGACTTTTTTTTTTTTTTTTTTTTTTTTTTTTCCTTTTGCTAGGTGCGGTGGTGGAGAGGTGGAAGAGAGCACAAATTGGCTGGGCGGGGTGGGGAGGGGGGGGGTGGGGGGGGGGGGGGGGGGGGGTGGGGGGTTGACGGGGGGGGGGGAGGGGAGAAGAAGGAGCGGAAGGTTGTCGAGAAACGGCCTTCACTTGTTCTGTTCTGGTTCTCTCGAGGGCACAGAGAGAGAGAAGAGAGCGGGGAGGGAGGGAGTGAGCGTTTTGGAATATCTAGAGGGAGAGAGAGAGGGAGAGAGAGAGGGGGGAGAGAGAGAGAGAGAGATAAGAGATCGAGAGAGAGAGGAGATAGAGAGATAGAGCGAGAGAGAGAGGCAGAAGAGGGAGAGAGGGAGGTAGGGAGAGCGAGAGAGAGACGAAAGACAGAGACAAAGAGGAGACAGGGAGAGTCGAACCACACCGAAAGAATATGCTCTGGGACAAGACGTTACCGATTCATAACGTCAATTTGAATGATTTACTTAATCATCTGTCCATCAATTAACACAGCAAAGAGCGGCGTCTCTCTCTCTCTCTCTCTTCTCTCTCTCTCGCTCTCTCTCCTCTCTCTCAATCTTCCTCTCTCCTCTCGTCCTCTCTCTCTCATCTCTCTCTCTTTGTGTTGAACTTATTTGAATTTGCGTGCATGTATGCGTGCGCGTGTGTTTGTACATGCGTGTGCAGGTATGCGTATATTTTTCTGATGGTCGAGTGCGCGTACGAGCGCGCGTGAGTACGCGCGTGCGTGTGCGTGCGAAATGTGTGTGTGTGTGTGTTGTGTGTGTGTGTGTTGTGTGTTTTGTGTGGGTGTGTGTGTGTGTATGCATGCATGCGTGCGTGCGTTAAATGCAAGAGGCGCGCGCGTGCGTACGTGTGTGAGCGTGCATGTGTACGTGCGTGTTTGAGTGAGTGTACATGTGTGTTGCGTATGAACGTGTGCGCGCGTGCGTGTATATACATGTGTGTTGTGTGTGTGTGTGTGTGTGTGTGTGGTGTTTTGTGTGTGTGTGTGTCGGAGAACTGAGCGGTAACAGGGACCCGGTATGGGTTGATGGAGAGAGGGAGGGGCACCCCACCCGGGGGACAGTCATGGATCTCATTCCCTCACTCTGACCTACTAAACGGAGGCAGCCGCCAGAGCGGAGAGCAGTATTCATCAAGTAGTTTTAACTAGCGCTGTTCGGATTCAGCAGCAGCAGCAACAGCAGCAGCAGTAGTAGTAGTAATAGCAGAAGTAGTAGTAGTAGTAGTAGTAGCAGCAGTAATAGCAGCAGCAGCAGAAGCAGCCAGGATCAGTTGTAGTAGCAGTAGCAGTACCATCACAGCAGTATTAGCACAGCAGCAGAGCAGCGCAGCAGCCGCAGCAGCAGCAGCACCAGAAGTAGTATAGTAGTAACAAGAGCAGTAGGAGTAGCACTAGCAGAAAAAAGCGGATGTAGTAGTAGTGGTAGTAGTAGTAGTAGTAGTATATAGTAGTATTGTAATAGTAGGCATTAGGCAGTAGCAGCAGCACAGCAAGCAGCAGCATAGTCCTCATTATGATAATCATTCTCCACAAAGGTGTGGTTATTTGAGTATGCCTATGTCGTAAACCCAAGCGTTGCGCTTCCTTGCAGGTTGCCAATTCAGCTGTCGACGATGAGATGAGTGGGTGCGCACAATATGTAACCATTCCACTCTTCATTATGGGACCAATGGAATGGAGATGAGGGAAGGGAGTATGGGAGGGGGAAAGGGGACGTGGCGAGTGGAGGTTTGGGACGTGGTGGGGGTGGTGGGAGGGGGGGGGGGGTGCAGGTGTGGGCTACTGTGTATCGGGGGGGGGGGGGGGGGAGGGGGGGGGGGGGGGGGGGGGGGTGGGGGGGGGGGGGGGGGGGGGGAGGGGGGGGGGGGGGGGGGGGGGGGGGGGGGGGGGGGGGGGGGGGGGGGGGGGGGGGGGGGGGTGGGGGGGGGGGTGGGGGGGGGGGGGGGGGGGGGGGGGGGGGGGGGGGGGGGGGGGGGGGGGGGGGGGGGGGGGGGGGGGGGGGGGGGGGGGGGGGGGGGGGGGGGGGGGGGGGGGGGGGGGGGGGGGTGGGGGGGGGGGGGGGGGGGGGGGGGGGGGGGGGGTGGGGGGGGGGGGGGGGGGGGGGGGGGGGGGTGCTTGAATACTGGTGAAATGACAATGGTTTGGTGCTAAACAGGTCCAGTGTTGATGAAGTCAGTATGGCCCAATTAACTGGAGATCTATGATCTATGGAAGAATGGTCAGCTATTATATTGTCACGCACCTCCATCGGAGGCGATCTATTCGTGCAACCTTGACCACCCGTGCGCGCGCGGCGCGTGCGTGCCCACAACACACACACACAACACACACACACACACACCCACACACACACACACACCACACACACGCATGCACGCACGTATGCACGCACGCACGCACATACACACGCGCGCGCGCAACGCACGCAACAAACGCACACAGGCATGAAACGAACACACCCTCGAACACATACACACACACACACACACACACACACACACACACACACACACACACACACACATCAACACACAGCATAATCAGCGGAAACGCTGACCTCGCCTGTCTAAACTTCTTGTAAGGCTTGAAATACAGGTACGAAACTGAGGAATTATAACGCCAAAATTATCGATGTGTCTCCAAGTACTACACACAATGTGTAACACTATATCAGATTTTTTTACATCTTCAAATACTGTGGTAGAAATCTCAAAGTGTGAAATAGTCTTTTTGTGATTGTTCACTTCAATTCAAAACAAAACTTACCTATTTCAGGTACAAAATAAGACATTTGTTAAACACCACACACACACACACACACACACACACACACACACACACACACACACATTCAAACACACACACACACAACACACACACACACGCACGCGCGCGCGCGCGCACACACGCACACACACACACACACACACACACACACACACACACACACACACACACACTAACACACATAACTCACAACAACTTCCCCCCTCCCCCCCCCCCCCCCCCCCGCCACTCACAAAAATGGGACATATGATTAGTTACTCAATCGGCGCCAAGCTGTTTCCATCACCCCCCCCCCCCCCCCCCCCCCATCCCCCCACCACACACAACACACACCACACACACACACACACACACACACACCACGCACGCACGCACACACACTGTTCTAAAGTTCACCCGCTCCCCCCCCCACCACCGCTCCCCTCCCCCCCCCCCCCCACCCTTTTTTTTTTGCGTTATCTTTCGATTTAGTTGCCATTGTCATTTACGTAGTTTAACGTAGTTACATATTTCTCTTCAATCACATTTCCATACTTGTATTGAATACTCGTCAGTACGTATTCTCTTATAGAGTAGCGTGTTTTGTGCAACTCAAAAAAAAAAAAAAAGTTTGTACAAGTGCATGCATGCACAGCTGTGTGTGTGTGTGTGTGTGTGTGTGTGTGTGTGTGTGTGTGTGTGTGGTGTGTGTGTGTGTGTGTGCGTGTGTGTGTGTGTGTGCGCGCGCGCGCGCGCCTGTGTGGTGTGTGTGTGTGTGTGTGTGTGTGTGTGTGTGTGTGTGTTTATCTTATGCTCACTCAACCACCCCGCCTCCCCCAACAACAAACAAACAAAAGGGTGGGTGGGCTGCAAAACACTGAACTGAAACCAATTTATTGTAGATTAACTCAAAGTTGTACTGACGTGTACTGCAAAGCACACACACACACACACACACACACACACACACACACACACACACACACACACACACAAAGCACACACACACACAACACAACAACACACACACACACACACACACACACATACACACACAAGCATTCAAAATTATTGTTGACTGTTTTTCACAATGAAACAGTATTCGTTGAAAATCTTTTCTCAATTTACAAGTTTGAGGTCGTAACAGGCAAATACATAGCGATTTTCATTTTTTCAACGTCGCCATTTGCTTTTAATTTTTCAACAACGTAATTCTTTTAGCCAACAGCAACATGCAACATCCCCTTGAAGTCTGCTTTTTGTTTTGAAACATCCCACCAATGTTCCTCTTTTTCTTTTCATCAAGAGAACAAAGAAATGACTTATTCCCCTGCATTTATATCACCTCAATAATCCTAATACATCATCTGTAAGACATAAAAAAAATTACGTATACATGAGCTACAACAAGCTTAATTGTCAACATCATCGTCGTCACTACCCATGTCTGTATACTTTTCGATACTATGTATACATTTT
>JADBJO010002528.1:30000-47500 GCA_016801955.1 Conus betulinus
ACACGCTTCCCCCGCGGGATAATCCGCACAAACAGGAACCACTAGCACCACCACTACAACCACTGACAAGCAGACACACACACACACAGACACACACACGCGCGAGCGCGGGCAGCAGCAACTGACACGTCCGTCTGTCAGTTACAACTCCGCTGCCAACGTCCTCTTGATCTACAAAGCCCGTTACTGACACACGTTCAGTTTCTGCCTTCTCATCATTGTGATTATTATTTGATTTTCTTGACGAGCGATGAAACGAACACGAAGCCACACCTGATCGCAATAATTAACACACCTCCATATGGGCGAGCGGAGATCAAATTTGGCGCCTCCCCCGCGTTTCGCCGCCGGTGACAACGAATCAATTCAGGCAGGCCAACGACATCTGGAACCAAATCTTCAGGTACACTCAATCAGACCGGGGAAAAAAGATGAACATAGCTGATTGATCCTCCTCCGAAGATCGATACAAGATCGATAAGTCCAGTACTGAACCTGAAACGAAACACAACCGAGGGGGAAAAAATGTTTTTCTGTTTCAGAATCAGACAAAAATCGAACTAACCTGGTGTGGTAACGCCGGTAAGCCTACATGTCATAAAAAGGTGGAGTAAGGGTACGGAGATAGTAAAAGGCGTACTGAGGAATGTGTGTGGGTTTTGCCGCTCTCTGGGTACGCCCGATGTTGGTGGCTCTCTCTCTCTCTCTCTCTCTCTCTCTCTCTCACTGCGTCGAAATGCACTTCACTCGCCACGTGTCTCTCTAAGCCGATTCAGCTGAAGATGGCGAAAATGTAAAGGTAAAAAAAAAAAAAAAAAAAAAAAAAAACTGAAACAAAAGAAATATGAAAAAAAAAAAAAATCAACAACCTGAAAAGTTTCATCGATACTCCAAATTTTCTTTTCTTTTCTTTTCTGTTTTTTCTTTTCTTTTTTCTTTTTTTTTTTTTTTTTCGGTGAAATTCAGTCTCACACTCACCACCACCACCACCACCACCACCACCCAATCCTGTCGTCGACGTCTTTGGTGTAGGTACGGTGCTTGGGATGGGGGGCAGAGGTTTGGGTCGGTCGAGGGCACGGTGACTGTCAGACAACACGGAGTCGGTAGGGACGTCAAGGTTGTAAGCGTGTGAGCCATTGTGAAAAAGGTTTCATGTTTTATTAAATTACGGGGCCCCAAGTGTGAGTGGGTGGGAAGGCAGTGAGTGGATGTAGAGCCGCCGTTTGGTCACACAGCGGAAGAGGGGGGATCTCGATCTCTCTCTCTCTCTCTCTCTCTCTCTCTCTCTCTCTCTCGTACGTTCGGTTTCCCGAGTCTCGCTCGCTTTTTCATTAGCCTACAACCGTTTACTGAATGGCATTCGCCGATTTGCGGGGGTGGAGGGAGGGAGGATGGAGACAGAGGGAGGGTGGGGTGAGGTGGGGTAAAGGGTGGGGGGGGAGGGTGATACGGGTGGAGGAAACCTGACTTTGAAGCGGAGTGGTGGGGGGCGGGGAGTGGGGGTGACGGAGAGGGAGGGAAGGAGGGGGAGGGAGAAGAGAGGGGAGGGAAAGCGAGGACGTCAGCAGAACACGTGCTTACCTTCACACTGATGACGGTAGTGGAAGATGGGAGCGGCATGCGTGCTCGGTGTGTGTGTGTGTGTGTGTGTGTGTGCGCGCGCGCGCGCGCGCGCGCGCGCGCGTTTTCCGCGAAGCGGCGACAAAGAAGTGCAGCCAGAGAGAGAGAGAGAGAGAGAGAGAGATCTATCGAGCGGACGCAGGGCCAGTCAAGCTAACTCGCTAGCTGGCTGACTGGCTGCCTGCTTGCGTGTGTCTGTCCCACGCATACGCACCGCGCTGCACCGCACTTCTGGTGACAACAGTTAATAACGTAACGTGCGTTACAACAGCAGTGCCGAGCAGCGCAGCGCGACAGTGACGTGGGCGTGGGCGGAGGAGGTGGGGCTGGGGGGTGACAGCAGAAGTGCGGGTTTATCAACGCTACTGTCGTCCGTCCCTCTATCGGATTACCTTCAGATATGACCCGACCTCCGCTGTGCATGTGGTGGAGAATTTGGAAAACTCCCTTCCAGGAACACCACACGTGCGCGTGCGCTCGCTCTCTCTCTCTCTCTCTCTCTCTCTCTCTCTCTCTCTCTCTCTCTCTCTCTCACACACACACACACACACACACACACACACACTTTTCATTTTTATTTTCATTCAATGTTATCTATGGCGAGCGCGCGCGCGCGCGCGCGCGCGCGCGCGCACACACACACACACACACACACACACACACACACCCCATTTTTATTTTTATTAAATGTTGTTTATGGCAAGCAACCCGCAGATGGCCATGTTAGGGGTCCAAATCTTTACTTATCTATTTATTTCAGGCTGCTTGTTTTGCATCTTCTTGCATTTTCTTTCCCCTTCTAGCACCTTTTTTTTTTTCTCAATCCGTTCAGTAAAACGTTCGTTCATTCGTTTTAGTCCATCCTTCTTTCGAAGATTCGTTTTTATTTGGTATCACTTCGTTATTTTCAGACCGATTCTGGAAGCAGATCCACATGGATGAACAGCGCACCGAGTAGGCACCAGTCGTAAGACAGCTGGCTGTATTCGAGGAACTGTGCCGCCTGACACGCAGTAGATATAGACTGAATTGATTATTACGTGACAGAGAATGAAAAAGAAAAAAAAAAGAGGGAAATGAAATCTGTGTCAGATTTTCCAACAAAAGTAAATGCGGTCTGCAAGGGCAAGACTCAGAAACGACCCCCCCCCCCCCCCCCCCCCCCCCCCCCCCCCCTCTCTAAATACGCAAAGAGACTGAATCTGACGGCAACGTGGAAGAAAACAGGCCCAAAACGAATTTAAAAAAAAAAAAAACACACAGAACAAGGCACAAAGTAATTAAGTACACGAAACCAAACATACAGGTACATTTTCCACGAATCTGTCTTCTTGAAACGGAACAAATATCAGGCGCAAAAATCCATAAAACAATGAATATTTCCCGGAAAACTGACTTCTTTTTAGTTTGGCATTAAGGCACTAACCCTCCCCCCCCCCCCCCCCCCCCCCCCCCCCACACACACACACACACACACACACACACACACACACACACACACAACAAAAAACGAAAAAATAATAAAAAAAAAAAAAAAAAGGGGGGGAGGGTGTAAAAAAGGAAAACAACACGATAGATCTCCCCACTGACATTGTCTTGCAGTTCATATTCTTGCATTGATAGCTTTCACCATGCCAACAGACTTCTCTGCGCAGAAACCGGGGGCTCTGTCCACTGGGTTACCACACAAAGGTTTAAACGTCCCCCCATAGCCCATCGGCCTCAAGAGCCAGGAACTGTCAAGAGTTCACTGTGCCCAGGGCATGGCATGAGGGAAGGCGGAACCATCCCCTCCATCCTCCGCCTTTAACCTTCCCTGAACTGAATAAGGTACCCATTTATCGCTGGTTGGACAGAGCGGGTTTTCAAGCTGTAAAAATCCCGACGGCAAGTATGGTTCGAACTCACAACTATCAACTCCACAGGACAACGCTTTGACCGTTTGATTACGGGCCCATTGGGAGAGCATATGGCCACGGTACTGCGCCACTGATATATTTTCTTCTTGTTGTTAGTTTGTTTGTTTGTGTTTCTGCAGTCTGCGTGTGTTTGTGCTGGACTGGTCAAAGTGGATTCCTCTACAAAAATGTGTCGCCATGGACAACTCCCATGTTGTCGTGAGATCGTTTACGTGATCGGCGTGCCTGCATGCCTCCTCACACGGGAGCTCGGTTTACACTATCCCATCCGAAAGATATGCACCCATACTACCACTTCAAGACCAGCGGAGAAGGGAGAAAATAAAAGCACCTCTCCTGTTTGAGAGGCGATATTCGGACCGGTGATTTTCTTGCTTCCCATGCGAGCACTTTACCAGCTGGGCTGCTGCGGCTGTTAATTAGTGAATCAGTCGGGAGTTTTGATTAGTTTCACTGACCAGCCAGTCAATAGTTTAGTAAGAAGAAAAGTAGTCATACACAGTCAGTCGGTTAGTCGATTAGATCAATAAATCAGGGGGGGGGGGGGGGGGGGGGGGGGGGGGGGGGGGGTGGTATAGTTTTGACCAGTTAGTGTTGTCGGTTAGTCAGTTAGTTTAGCTTGTTGTTAGTAGGTTGTTAGTTTGATATGTCAAGCAGGTAGCAAATTTAGTTTGTTATACTACGTAGAGTGCATACTTAAGTTGGTTCAACGACTGAATCTTCCGGATTGTTGCATTTCTAACTAACTTAGTAAGTGAGTGGGCTGAATGACTTTACTACGTCGGTTATTAGCGATAATTGGCCTAACCAATCGATCAGTGGGTTTGGTTAGTTAATCAGTCAACAATAACTTTGCAGGTTCAGATAGTTTAATCAGTCAGTTTGCAGCTTCAGGTGGTTTGGTTACTCGGTCATTTAAACAAACTGAATCTATAATTGGCTGTTAAACTGGAATAGTCAATCAGTAAGTTTAGTTTGTTTGATCAGTTGATGACGGGTTTTAGTTAGATTAATTAATCACTCATGTTTGATATATATGTAAAAAAAAAATGCTTAAGTAGTCACTCATGTTTAGTAAATGTAATAATTGATTAATTAATCACGTATGTTTAGTTGTATAATAACTGTGTCAGGCACGCAGTTGGCTGAGTAAATGTAATCATTTGGTAATCGTAGGTTTAGTTAGTTCAGGTATAATTAAACTACACACTCATTTACTGGTATGTTTTTGGAGTCTAAACTCACGGAACTTCTAGTTAAATGTTCATTGGTTTGATAAGTCAGTGACTAGGAATGTTCATTAATTAGTAAGTTTGTAGGGTCTAAAAACTCCGAATTTTGGGGGTTAAGTTTCGTTGGTTTGATAACGCAGTGACAAGGTATAGTTATGTTGGAAACTAAGTCTCCCTAATTCAGTGACTAGGTTTAGTTGTATTGAAACTTTTTTCAGTTACCCAATCAGCATGTTTATTTAGTTTAACAGTTAGCTTTTTTCGGTTTGATTCCTCAGTCAGTAGGTTTAGATAGAGTCAGGCAATTATCGGGAGAGTTTGCTAGTTTAATCACTCACCCAGTAAGTAGGCTAAGTTTAATTAGTCAGCCAGTTTAGCGAGTTTAATCGCTCAGTCAGATCGCAGGATTAGATAGTATATGGGATTTCTGTCATACTCCCTGTTTGGATAAGTGTTCTTGTCATCTTAAACGCTTGCAAGTTCCGGCAGTTGGAAAGTCCTGTTGGCCGAAATTTCATAGCTAACACAGTAAAAAGACACCTGCTCACCGTCTTCTGCCTCTCTCAGACGACATGCAGTTGCCTCCTCTTCCTCATTTTACGGGCAATATACCCCAGTGGACCATGGCAATACTACAGA
The DNA here is from genome assembly GCA_016801955.1 of Conus betulinus. Taxonomy (NCBI): domain Eukaryota; kingdom Metazoa; phylum Mollusca; class Gastropoda; order Neogastropoda; family Conidae; genus Conus; species Conus betulinus. The sequence goes on from JADBJO010002528.1 coordinate 35,414, forward strand.
GGATGAAAGCCGGACTCTTTGAGTTTGACATAGAAAGTATACATAGCCAAACGAGTATACTTTCGAAAGAGTATGGGGGAAAAAAAAAACTTCACATATTGGCATAATACATTGTGTCATGTCAAAGTCTTGCAGAAATTAAAGTAATAGGAGGAGAACAAATTGTCCTAATGGTCGGCGAAGTGAGAAGCCGGGATGGATATGGCGGAGATCGCCGCGAGAAAGGAGATCCCCATGAAACCGTCAGCACAGATCATACAGATATCCCCGAGATATAAGTTAAAGAAGGGATTCTCCGAGCGTCCGAAAGCTGGCTCCAGAAGGTGGCAGAACGGTACCGCGTGTTGAAATGAGCCGAAGTTGCAATTGCTCGAATCTCCATGGGCTCTCGGGCTGACGTCTAAGGTATAATAAAACTGGGCTGGGAGTACGGCCCGTGAACAGCGTTGGTGAGCCAGTCAGCCACCTAGTACCTGGGGATTGAGCTTGCCGAACTGTCCGTCCTACTGTTGGGATTGAGGGGGGAAATAAGAAGGCAGAGCTGGGAGGAGCGCCTGGGTCACAACTTCTTCAAAAAGCAGCGCTTGCACCTGGAGAGACAAAGATTCATGTACCCCCCCCCCCCCCCCCCCCCTCCCCCCCTCATCCTTCTTTCCTCTCGACCGATAATATCAGAGAGAACTTTAATCCGGAGGGTAGGTCAAAGAGAGCCCGATTCTGGTTCATAGCGTGAAACTTTGGAACGAAGCACAGGATGAGGAAGGCGATGTCCCTGGGGTCAACATTGAGACCGTGTGCCTCTCACCACGACACAAAGCTAAAGCGAGTTAGAGGAGGAAGGCAGTCTTGAAAAAGAGAGGAGGTAAAAGAAAGTGTTGAAGAGAGGCTCAAAGGGCGGATCCTGGAGCAGATCGACGACGAAAAAAGAGGTCCCACAAGGAAATCTGGCGGGAGGATTGGGTGTCCCTTAGAACAACACCCCGAGAGACTTCAAACTAGTACTTGAGGTGGTCATAGTCCTGCCTCGAGAGGGTGGTCAGTCCGCCATCAGCATGGGTAGCCTACAGAAATGCTATTGTAGGTCTTCTGAAGAACGAAAGATCCAGGTATGCACTGTTTTACTGTACCGGTAAAAAAAGGGATCGCCTTGGGAATTTGGACGTAGTTCTGTAACTATCTTTTAAGAACAGTTTTAATGATTTTGTAAGCTATAATCTTCTCTATATTTTGGCACTAAAAGTGGGCTAACTCAATATGTTGTGCATTTCAGAGCATCCGGTTTAGCACAGTTCTTGCATTCATTCTTATGAATACAGTTCAGCCCATGAAATTGACATTACATATGAAAGGCATTTTCAAACTATAAAAAAAAGATGAATTGAAAAGGGGGGTAATCTGCTAAGTGTTTAGTCAGCTTCTACCTAACATGAAATCATCATGTACTTTAAGTGTCAGTTACTTCTAGTTCTGGCCTTTAAATGTAAAAAAAAAAAAACAACATGTAATTCAAAACGGCGCTCAAGGGGAATCACACTTGTACGGACAGAACAAAGAAATTTTTCCTTACCCAGTCCACACAGCCACACCAAGACTGCTGGTACTCACGCCGCTCTTTCTGCACGGTATCTTCATCCAGCAGCATGTTCTGTCATCATTGACCACCCTAATGCTTTCCCCCTGGAGTGCATCAAAAGAGTTGATCAGGTCAAACTCTTCACTCAGTTCGCCAGTGGAGGTGGAGCATCCCGCGAGATTTCAACCGGTTCCTGTGGAAAGAATATCATCGAGAGACCATTCAATCAGGGGTCTTCTATCTGGGGTCGTGTACTCTCCTCTTCCGCGAAAGCCATCAATGGCAGGCTGGACTTAGTCAGCCAACAGTCATAGCTATTCCGTCGCTGAATCATCTTGTCTTCTGGTTATCTTGACAAGCTGTGAATACACATGCACACACACACGCGCGCGCTCCTCCGCACACACACACACACACACACACACACACACACACACACACACACACACACACACACACACACACACACACACTCACACACACACACACACCAGACAGACAGACAGACAGACAGACAGACAGACAGATAGACAGAATGAATTTATACACCCGGCTGTTGGATCTGTGTATATGCATTTTGAGGGAGGCCAGGAAAGGTGAAAGAAGGCTGAGGTTAGTTCCGTTACTGCTGTCTAGCTGGGGTCCTTATCCAGCGTTGAACTTCTGTTTCAACAGATCCGAGCGCAACTGGTTGACATCTTTCATCTTTGGGTGACCAAAGAGGCAGCCAAAAACGTTTTGCGGATTGTCTCTTTCGTCTCAGGACGAATCTGGACTCTCAAGGGCACCAGGATTGTATTCAAAGAAAGGGCATTTTGAGAAGATCTTCTTCGCAGTGACTTTCCTCTTACACAGAAGAGCTTGTGGAATCGCATCCAGAAAAGGTAATCAAGCCAAGCAGAGCCTCACACTTCTGTTTTTCATGCAGGACAGCTGGGCCAGTCATACTGATCCTCATTCCATGAATGCCCATGCCATGATCAAGGTAGACCAGAGTCTCCAGGCGGAAACGGCAGAGTAACAGCAGTTTAAAGACACATGTATCCATGCAAATACAGCACTGCCACTGGTCAGGGTAGACGTATCTTCATAGAAGCACTGGAAGAATGAGCCTTGAGCCTTGTATCAGCCTCTTCCTGTGTGGATTCCAACTCCTCACTCCTCAACAGTTTCATTTTCCATGTGTTGTCCATTGAAACCTGTCTATTTGACACATTTTTTTTTTTTTTTTCAAACGAGATAAAAACAGTTTTCTTCCCAGTAGTTTTTCAGCTTAGCAGTCATTTGTCCGTTGTGACAGTAAAACTTCAGGCAGCTGGGTTTTGTTTTTGTCGTTGCCAGGAAAAAGTTTTCCAGTCATGTGGTATTACAGAGCTCACTCCCTGTCAGAGACATGCCTCAGTATGGCCACGGCGATTGTGCTCAGCTGCTTTAATCGAGCCAGACCTGTACGTATCCATGACAAACTTTGTTCTCTTTAATGCTGGAAGCATATAGAGGACTCGTTATATCAGCTCTTCAAAGGTGATGGCAGAGAAGTCAATGACTGCAGCAGAATCATGCTCTCACTAACGTGAGTGCACTCTGTGTACTCAGGTCACTGAAAACGATTTTTCCGCAGGAGATACATACATTTAGATTCGCAGAGTTCATCGGTCCCCTATCTGGCGTTACCAAAGCCCCAGGAGCTGGATTCCATGGACAGACCACGACCTTTTTCAAGGCGGTTGTTTTCTTATGAAAACATTGATGTCTTCCACAGACCTCTCCTTGAGTTGCAGCTTGAAGCACTTTGATTATCGTCAATTGTACTGCTTTTGTTTGTGCAAGTGGGAAGGGCGGGGGAGGAAGGGGATGTTTTCAGCAACCGGTTCTTCAAGGGTGCTTGGAAACTCGGTTATCTACGAGAGTTTTTCCTTTAGTAACTAGTAGGAAGCTTCTTTGCCACGAACGTTCACACTCAAGGAATCTTGAATATGATCTGGTGTGCTAGCATTCCTGAAGAGAGATTTTAAAAACTCTGCCCCCTTGACAGCAGCACATGGATCACAGAACAGCTCCATCCTGTTCTTCAAGTTCTCTTCGCTGGCTCTTGTCTCTGCAGACACCAGGTTTTTGTGGATCTTGTCCATGACATCTCCTGCCATGCCAGGAATCTCCAGAGTGGCTGCAAGGAAGCTAACTCTGACATGACAAGTCAGACACCAACAGAGGTATGCAGCACTCTTTCTGCTGAATCTGTGACTCCTCCTTTGGACTTAGCATGGAGTTTAACAGTCTGCTCAATTGTTCGGTCCACAAGAACCAGACAGTTGGGAACATTTGACCTGAAAATACTGAATCCCCCTTTTCGTAAAAGAGTCTCTAGAGTGGGGTATTTGTGTTCGATGTTCAACATGTTCAGCTAGAACAAAGCTCTGGAAATGGCCAAGTTCTGGTCGCCAAGTGCAAAGAGACAGGGATACATGTCTTGTATGCAGGAGATGGGCAGATGCGTGTGGAGCACGATCAACTAGATCCTCTTGAGCTTTAAAGCTTCTTCGTGACCTGCCAGAGTTGAACTGTTTTATCTTTAGTTCCAGCAAGACATCCTTCTTGAAACTAGTTACTCAACAGTACCCTGTTGAAATGTGTGTATTGAAAATGTAGTCTATCTGTGTATTAAAAAATCTGGATTCTGACAAAAAATAAACCAGAATCTGTGTGTCTCTGAGAAATGTCTACAAAAGAATCTCAGAAGTGCCTCTAGAACGACTTTGTGAACCCACGTGGAACGATAGTAATATTTGCCTCCCACAATTGCTTCCGTGGAACCACTGGCACATGAACTTGATTACGCAATGATGCCACATTCTCTCATAAGTAGGCCTGTTGCAACCAGCAAGGAACAGATGAGATGACTAATATCAGTAATCACCTGACTGAAGTTTGTTCTGCCACAACAGCGTGTCCTTCTTGTTGACCACAGTAAAATCACATGTTACAAACTTGATTACACGATGATGCCTCATGCTCTCATTAGCAGACTACTGCAACCATCAAGGAATAGATCGAGTGACTGACACCGGTACCGATAATTACCTTCCTGTTCCATGCAAGCATGTGCTCCTCGATGGCCAAAGTAAAATCACATGTAACAAAGTGTACGCTCAGTTCACGTCTTTTGTGGCATCACAGAGACATGCAGGATGAGCTGAACCATGGCATTGTTAGTGACTTGCAGGCAGAGCAGGGTGTATGTGGTCAACAATTTCCTTCTCACCATATCCAGATTCCTGCTGGTGAGTGACACCCACCCTGCCCATACGGAAATTAACTGGTCTTGTGAGTATTCACATACATAGGCAGAATCGATACAGATTTCAAAGCCTCCTCCGGAGATACTTGATCGGTGATTTTCATATCCACAACGTTTAATGTGGGATCTGTTTTTATCAATTTGCAAAGGACAGAGAGAGTGCCAGAGGTTAATAATTCATCGTTTTTGGATGTGATGATGGCAGTTCACACAGTACTTGCTCTGGATCTCTTCTAGACTCAGATCCTCTCGTAACTCCTGGATTGCAATACCTTGTCTGAAATGTATTGTATCAGCTCCTGATCCCATTTATTTTAGCAGATCAAGCTGTCCCAAGCGAAGTGCAAGATCGTACAGTTGTCCCTCGTGATTGTTGTTGGCAACATTCCGGCGCTTCGCAGTATCTGTGGCTTACAGTTATCTCCTGTGTTAGATCATTACAATGTGAGATGGCGGTGGCCAAAGTTGATCTGTATGCTAATAGCCTCAGCACTGCCGATGAATTAGCTAATAGTAGTACCCACGACAATGTGCTTTGGCATTTTTCAGCACCCAGTGGTGAGAGTGTAGCTGATGTCTTGAGCAATTGAGGTTGCTACGCGCTGTTTTTTTTTTCAGTGACGGGTTTCCTCTTAGACAAAACTGTTTTGACATTGATCAGAAAGGATATCTGGGGTCTTCATCTTATTGGACAGAAGAAATTCTGCTGTTGGTGGCCGAGAAAACTCCTCGGACCCCCAGAATCCCTCAATGATGTGCTGAGAATTGTGTGCACATCCTCGTCCGACCTTTTCTGTTCTGATCAGCTGCCACAAATTCAGATTCTATTGCCTGTCCCATGAGCAGGCCTGCTGAAGATGTTTTGATTAATTGATGCCTAAAATTGCATCCCTCCCCCCCCCCCCCCTCCCTCCCTCCAAAGTGCCGGATAAATTTCCTCGTCCTTTTCCGGATTGAAAGTAGAGGTTGTAAATCCCGGAGTGCTTCTCTTGAGTGAATGAAGCATGTCTTTCTTTATGCATTGTAATTCTTTTAGCTCCGCCACTGACGAAGGTAGTTTATACTTCATACTGGTATACGTATTTAAGGGCTTTTTGGAAAACTTTCTTTTTTATGTATAAGTTGCGTCACTGTTCTCATTCCGGCGTGCTTAGCGTGGCAGTTGTCTTAACCATATTTCACGACAGTGGGCTTCTCGAGTCACGAGATCCAGGTACTGGACCGGATCAAGGACATTTAGGTAACTTTCCACCAGTGTGGTCTTTTTCTAAAATTGATGTTTCTGTTGCCTTGGTTCCGCATTTTACAAGCTTTTCACATCTGACGCAAGCACGGATTTTTCTTGTCGTAGATGATGCACGTGTCACTTAGCAACAGAAAAGTGGAAGACATTCTGCTTTTGAAGGTGGAGACTGCTCTGAATCTGCATCTTTTTTTCTTGCAACACTCATCCACAGCAAGCATTAGTGTGCTAGAACTTACACCCTTACTTTTGTCAAATTCCTGTGGCCCTGCGCATGCAATCCAGGTTATGAGTCACCCACATCTTGTGGGAGGTTTCTCACAATGTTCCAGTAATGGTTTGACATTCCCAGATGCTTGTAGCTGATTGTGCTTTATGTTACGTGATCTGGGTTGTTCCGTCAGTGTATTCACTTTCAACTCAATGTTGTCTTTCAAAAGTACTATCCTCCTTTTCTTTAATGCCTTAGGCCATGAACAAATGATTCAGTATTCAACATACGGAACCCAATGATTCCCTTCGCTGTCAGTGAAGGACTTGATATTTTTATTTCAACGTCGTGCTTGTCTTCCTCTCTAAGCTTGTTCTCCTCCCTTTCCCAACCCCATTCCCCGTAAGTCATTTTCATAGCGATGGACGACTTGTTCATCTGTACATGCTTTTTTCCGCACTGTATATATTTATTTCTGTTGTTTGTTTGTTTGTTTGTTCGTTTCGTTCGTTTCTGTCCCTTCGGAATTAGCTCAACAGTTCGAGACTCATTACTTCAGTGTTTGTTGCGTTTGTTTAGCGGATCAGTGTTTCAGCACCTGTTTTAATGTTTTGACCTCCTGCTGCGGTCATTATACATTTTTTTTTTATTGAATCATATTTCATTTCGAAACTTAAGATTTCAAATAAGAATACAAACCCATAGATAACTTAATAAGGCGATAGCAAGAACAACAAAACATAATCATCATAATGATACGATGATGATGATGATGATGATGATGATGACGATGATGATGATGATGATGATGATGATGATGATGATGATGATCATCATCATCATCATCATCATCATCATCATCATCATCATCATCATCATCGACATCATCGACATTATCACCATGCTGCTACTGTGATTACTATTTTGCTGCTACTGCCACTACTACTACCACCACAACTACAACTACCACTATTAAAATGATAATATTATCAGTCCCTTAATGTGGACCGTATGCGTTTTCTTTATCTAATCACAGGCACAATTGAGCACAATGGTAACCACAAAGGGCAAACAAAAGCAGTAATTGTTAAATGAATAAAAGGAAATAAAGTAATCAAACACAGAAACAAAGTATTTGTAAGCCTTGAAAAAAAAAATCAATGAATAAATTCAATAAAGAAAAATATGGGAGCCACTGTGTAAGAAACCTTGCGAATGACAGTTGCAAATCCTTTTCATAAATACATATGTAAATGTAGAATTCGACATGAAATAGAATTAAGTCAAACGTTCCATCTGATCTAAAGTTATTATCATAATCAAATAGGACAGTATTGTCATTCAGCACTGAATTCATAGTTTCGCCTTTTCCATTTACTATAAAGGTCATTACACTTTGAAACTTACTGGGTAGAGGAACTGGAACTCCTCTCTGACGGTTGGTCACAATGTGAGGCGACGGCAGGCAGAAATCTAACAAATCTTAAAAAGAATATTTAATCTGCCAAACAACATGGACAAACGAATCACACAGACAAAAACACGCCGCGTTTTGATCTCTTAGGTCTTCTTCAGGCAAGATAAACAACACTCAAGATAACGAAAATGACGAACGAGCAATCACTTATCTTGTCAAATTCGGCGCAAGATTGGCGTTGAATGAACGTTGTCCTGTTTATCTTGCCTAAAGACAGCGAGATCAAAACGCGTCGTGTTTTATCTTGTGATTCGTTTGGGGGTGTGGCGGAGTGATTACATATCCTTTTTAATTTAAGATTTGATCTCTGACAATTTATGCCGTGAATTGTCACGGAAATCATCGAGGGTATCACCACTCTTTCCCTCGCTCTTACTGATCGTGAAAAGGGTAGGTATCATGATGATTTCCTTCGTCGGGACCTCTTCTTGTTCGACGTCCACCTTGGCCTACTCAACCTCATTCCTAAGGTGTGTCTTACGCATCTGGATCCCACACCACGGACCCTGTTGGCTGGTGTGGTGTGGTGTTATTGAATGTGATCCAGTCTCCTTACTCAGAAAACCATAACGGTCAAAAAGTCATGGCGTAAGCGGCGAGAGACAATTGATGAAAAAATAAAGACAGCGAGTTGGGGGGAGAGACGGTCTTTAGCGATGGATAAGGGAGAGACAGAAACATGATATTGTTCATAGCCCAGCCGACCTCAAAGGGTCATATCAGGGCTGTCACCCCAAGTGAAGTCAACGATAGATCGGATCTGAACCCAGTAGAAAAGCAATACAAAGGGATCGACGAAAACCACAAACAAGGGGAAAAACAGAAGAAAAAGAAAAGGGGAAACAACAACAACAACAACAACAACACCGACAGCAACATGAACTGTAATCGAGACAATGATTGACCTGACCGGAGAGATACAGAGCGGGGAGGGGGGGGGGGGGGGGGGGGGACATATTTTCATTTTCCGCTAGTTCCATCTCGCCCGTATGACTCTCACCATATCCTGTTAATATGACAATTCGTCTGTCTCGTGTTCATGGATGGCTATCTGATAGCCACACCTTACCTCTGATCGTGTCAATCTGTCATGCTTTGAAGCACACACACACATGTCGGTTCATGCGCAGGTAATGATATATACAGGCAATAGGCCGACCGCGCAGAACTGTGGAGAGCAAGCTAGCGTACGTGGATACCCAGGAGCAGCTTGACCACGTGGACTGTTCTCTCGTTGTCTGTGGTGCCCGGAAATCGTCAGTGACCTGCGCCAGCGGACGGGACTCTGACAAAGGGGAAGTAGTGGGAAAGTCGAGGGTAAATACTTAAAAAAAAGACTATTTTCAGGAACAAAAGCCGAAAAAGAACAGTGGCATTAATGTGATTTAAAAAAAAATCTCTCTCTCTCTCTCTCTCTCTTCTCTCTCTCTCTCTAACTCGCTCTCTCTCTCTCTCAAACACACACTCACTCTCTCTCTCTCTCTCTCTCTCTCTCTCTCTCTCGCTCGCTCGCTCGCTCGCTCAGCACACACACACAGACACACACACACACACAAGAGAGAGGCAGAGAGAGACAGACAGACAGACAGACATAGGCAAGACAGACAGACATACAAAGAGAGAGAGAGAGAGAGAGAGACAGACAGAGACTAAGACAAAGATACAGATAAAGATAGAGAGAGAGAGAGAGACAGAGAGAGAGAGAGAGCAAACCGATGTGATGAGAAAAAAGATGGGGTGGAAAGGGGAGGTGGGGGTGGGTTAGGGGTGGCGAGATGGGGCTGTCTTACACGTATTACAACTGATCTTAGGCTAATTAGTGATTCAGAAGTTTAAGCTATTTTGATAGGCCAGTCAATTAAGCGATTTTGATAGGCCAGTCAACAAGTTTAATTAGTTTGATGAGTCAGTCAGTCCCTCGGCTACTTCGTACGTGAATCAACGAGTGTGTCATGCTGTCAGTCACTCAGGCGGTCAATCAGTCCCAAGACCACTGGCTAAAGGAATGGAATACATAAAAAACGACCGTAAACAGTCCAAAACTCTGTCCAGACTCAAGAACATGCCTTCCATATGTCTTCAGAACTCTTAAAAAAAAAGGAAACAGTGTTGCGCTGGGGGAACATGGAATACAGAGATGGAGGGGGAAGTTGGAGTTGGAGGTACAGGGGGGTGGAGACTGAGACAGAGCGAAGGGAGAAAGGCAGAGAGACAGAATAAGAAGAGAGACACAAAGGAAGAGGGCAGGGGAGTCGGAGGTCGGGGAGGAGGTGGGGAGAAGGCAGTGAGAGGAGAAGGAGGGCAGTGAGGGGGGGGGGGGGGGGGGGGGGGGGGGGGGGGAGATGGGTGATAAAACACGGGAAGGGAATGAAATGGACAGAAGGATTCGACAGAGAGAGAGAGAGAGAGAGAGAGAGAGAGAGAGAGAGAGAGAGAGAGAGAGAGAGAGAGAGAGAGAGAGAGAGAGCAACAACAAATTTGCGTAGATGACACTGGAAAAAAAACAGGGCACCCCTATTCCTTTCCCCATTGTTCACTGACAACAGTATCCCTATAGCATACTGTTATACTCCACTATGTTGTCCCATGCTATGCTATATTCTATAAATGATAGGACAGGTTGGGATGTAGTGCATGTAATAACATGGTGTGAAGAATAACACGATATGATATTGAAACCGAGTGACTGATATTGACTTAAAGACACGGGAAACGACTGAATGAAGCGGTGGCAGGCAGTTTTTTTCAGACGGCTCTACCCAGTTAGGTAGCCCGTTGTCCCCTTCGCCTCATCTTCCTTCTTCCTCTCCCTCCCCTCCCCCCTATCCTCCTCTTCCTTCCACCCCTGCCTCCTCCTTCCGCGTACTCCTCCGTCCCCCTGTCCATTCCTCCTCCCCTTTCTTTCTTTTCTTCCTTTTCCCTCCACTTCCCATTTTCTTACTTCTGCCCTCCCCTGTTTCCCTATTCGCCGTTTGCCAACCTCCCACCCCATTTCCACCTCTCTGAAAAAAAAGTATTTAAAAAGTGTTTGAATCCAGATCTATAGCTCTCCCAGCTGGGCTATTTCGGCTGACAACAAGTAGTAGTATGTTTTATTCTATATCAACGCCAGAGGCGAGACACGCTTTGACTCGCTTCGAATGAATACAAACAGTCACACAAATAGACAGAGAGGCACGCAGACAGAATGAGGTACATATATTAGATACTATTGTATGATACTCGACACAACACGCGTGACTTCGATAGATAGATAGATAGATAGATAATGTTGCGTATTGCGCAGCCGACCGTAAAGGGCCATATTAGGCTGTCACCTTGCTGAAATGATGTACGATGGGACAGCCGCGATATGAAACACGTGTGTCACGATGAGGATCAAAATCCTGTTCGTGGAAAACAATTCAGTAAAAATGTAGAACACTGAGTGAAGTGACTCACAAGACTGGGTCCAAATTCTCGTTGAATGACAGCCAGACAGAAAAAAAAGATCGATTTCTACACCAAGTTTAGAACCTTTGTTCCAGCAGAAGTCTCTCTCTCTCTCTCTCTCTCTCCTCTCTCTCTCTCTCTCTCTGTCTCTCTCTCTCTCTCTCTCTCTCTCTCTCTCTCTCTCCTCTCCCTCTCCCATCTCTCCCGCTCTCCTCTCTCTCTCTCCATCCTCTCTCTCTCTCTCTCTCTCTCCCCCTACCGTCCCCTACCGAGATGTCTGAAAGAGAAATGGACAGCGTCTTTCAAATGGTCAAAGGGATCACGAGAAAATTTGAACCGTTGTGCTAGGTGATACAAACGGAAATCCTTTCTCCGGGATGTCATGTGACCCATGGCATGGCATCTGACTCTGTAACCAATGGTGTGGGAAAAGTGTGTTAGACGCTTGTGGAGGGATATTAACGACCACAGTAATTAAATTTATTCCCATGATATGAGGCCAAGAACACGATGAGCTCGTGCCGTCTTCTGCCTGTAATCATTTCGCAATGCTTATTTTTTCATCACAGTCCCTTCCCCACGAACCCTGTTGTGAACGACCCTAAAAAGCCAACTGCAATAAATTATTCGTATTTGTATTCGTTCTCTCGCTGTCTGTCTGTCTCTGTCTGTCTGTCTCTCCTCTCCTCATGCTCTCTCTCTCTCTCTTCTCTCTCCTCGTCTCTCTCTCTTCGTCGAAAGTCAGCATTCCATCCCACCTTACGATGACTTACAGTTTATGTAATCACGAGTTCATCACGAATCATGACGAAACACTGCCAATCAAAATGCATGGAATTTCCAGAAAGGTCGA
>JADBJO010002528.1:52500-60000 GCA_016801955.1 Conus betulinus
GAGGACCAATTTAAAACGACAACTTTCCAATCGCTCCTGTTTCACTAAACACAAGGAAAACGAAGGCTGCTCATGACAAAGTCGTAAGTTTTGGCTTGATTTCTGCTCATTGTAAAGACCAGACGCAAAGTCCTCTGTGTCCCCATCTTTTGATTGTTTTCTCCATTATGTATTAAACAGTGAAATTTTGATAAAGAATGGAGATTTTTACAGTGCTTCAGACGATTTATCGAATAAAAAGATCTCGACAGAAATGTGCTTATTTGGACAGTTAAAAGCGGACCAGCCTTCACCCCATAAGGTTAGCGTGAACTTGGCAGTGTCAAGGGCAGTGCAAACACGAGTGGGCTTGTTAATCCCACGCTTTGCTGTGCATCGCAGGTGTATTGAGTGTTGAGGTAGGATAGGCCTGCATTGCTCCGGAGGATTTATGCGCTACTTCTTCTTCTGGATTAATGAATGGATTTTCCTTCTCCATGAAAATTGTCTGTGTGACTTGTTTTTCTCCTCCGACTGACGGCAAACGTAAGTTGTACGTTGGTTTGTGTCTTTACAAAATATCAAACACTATTGTACATTACTGAGATAAAGTTAAATAAAAACGTAAACCATCTACATCATCGAGAGATTCAAGCCATGTGAACCACACGGCTCTCAAGAAACAATAATACAACGGAATATCAGATTCTTCCAACGAAGAGGAAGTGGAACAGGGAGGGGAGGGCGGAATGAAGATCCAGACCTCTCTTGATGCTAATTCTCAATGACTAAGTTGTTGGCAACCAAGGAAGACTCGCAGCAATAGAGAATAGTCATGTGGATAGTAGTAATGCGAAAGCGAACGAAAAAAAAAAAAAAATCCTGACAGGCTGAAAAGGAATTGTTTTGACATTAAACAAGGAGTGGATATCGTTACCATGGAAATTATGAGACACGAAACAAGAAAAAACGTCCTTTAACAGCGAGTAAAACAGAAAGATGCTGTCACTAACAAAATAAAAGAAAATGATAAAAATCGATCTGGAACGATAAGAGTGCAAATGGAATGTGTATGTTTTCAATGTGATTGCAACTGCTGGGGAAACATTACCAGACTGCATTAAAATAAATGCTGTAACATTTCCACTCACATGGTCGATGTTCCAATGACAAAGGACAACGATGAGGCCGCTCACAGCACTGGTCCCGCATCACTCGGGTAAAAGAGTCCACGTTTTGACAGATTCTGCGATAGAAAATTGAGAGACAAGGTATCAGCTGACAAGCACAAACTGAAAAGCAAAGGGGATTTCCGAGGACATCATTGCAGTGAATTACAGACTGCTGAGGGATGCCTTCCAAAATACAACTCTGTCATGTTTGATATCCCGTGGGAAAGTTTTGGCCGAACTCTAAAATGGAATATTATGAACTAGTGGTGTAACTCTGGTCCCATGATGTTAATTACACTTCCACAGCTCCAAACGAATGCTGTTACGACACAAAATTACCAACGCCAACACAGACCGCACAGACCCAGCGTGCAGACATCCTCTGAAAAGGATGGTCCAAGCTTGCCCACATACCCTGTACCTGACACGTGCACACTACAGCAACCGGGAAAATGAACAAACATAAATTAACATTTATTCAAGACTGGCGCAGTCTTTTCTACCTTAAATAGAGTCAAACAAACATAGGGATGAACAGTAGCAACTGCAGGTATCCTCGTTTTGATTGTTATGAACGGAAAGTTTTAGTGAGTTTGGGAATATAATAAACAGTAAATACCGAGCAAGCCTCTTGCTCCAAAAATAAAATAATTATACGCCCATACTCAAAATAAATGCTGCTTGTGACAACAAATCGCCTAGCTGTAATGCCAATACAGATCACAAAGAAAAAAAAAAACCAAGGAGACATTCCCCAAAAGGATGTTCCAAACTTGCCCAAATGCCATGTACACAGCAACAATAACCGGAGAACAATTCGTTTATACTTTCCCCATGTTTTTGTGACGTACCTGTTTGGTTTAACGTATGATGCTATGCAGGCCTTTATTTGGCTTTGATTTTCTTTTAGTATGATGTTGTGTGGCTGTAGTTACGACAATTCATAAGCAAATATGTTAAATCATCTGTGTCGTGTATAGTTTGAAATATGAAAGGAATGGTTCAACGTAAAATCCCCCATTTTGTAAAGTTGTATCACATTTGTCTAATCATATAGAAATGTTACAACAGTATCCAAATGTGATTTCATTTATTTCATCGGTTTGATCACAGGTAGGAACAGGTCTCTCGACATCCAGTTATAACATAAACACGAATAGCATCCAAATTTTATCATTGAACTGCCAGGGATGGGTGACATGAAAAAAAAAAAAAGACGAGAGCTATTTCACGTCTTGAAACGTAACTCTTATTCAATGTATATCTCCAAAATACCCATGAAGTCCCCCCCCCCCCCCCCCCCCCCCCCCCCCCCCCCCCCCCCCCAAGTTAAAATTACATCTAATGAGTGATTTTTTTTTTTTTGTCGTTCCTTTCAAATCAAATTCAGGAGGTGTAGCGATACCGTTTAACGATGCTTTTGAATACGAGATTTTTAAAAAAGTTAAATCCGACCCGAGCGGATTTTTTTTTTCTTCATAGATGTTACTACAATGGAACAAGATGTACTTTTGTTTAACATTTATGGTTCAGAAAAGGACAGTCCTCAATTTTGTGACAACCAAATAGAACTCGTAAGTCAGCACACTAATCGAAAGATTATTGCTGTCAGAAACTTGAATCTTGTGATGAATGCAGGCCTGGTCTATAATCATTATAAATACGTTAATAATCCGAAATCAGCTGAAACTTAGAAATGATGATAATAAAAATGGGAGTTATCAGATGTTTGGAGAATAAGAATCCACAGAGTAGACGTTTTAATTAAGTGGAGAAGATCAACAACACCCAAGAAAGCAGACAAAACTTCGTTCTTTTAGCAGATTATTTGTAATCAAGTTATGAGGATTCTGATATTCTATGTGACTATAGAACAGAACATTCTATTGTAACCTTATATCTTAAATTTGTTGAAGAAATAAGACACAACACTCATTGGAAATTTAATGTTCATCAGTTAATGATCTTGATTACATTCATGAAATCAACAGAGATACAAACTACTGTAGTCGAATATGCTTTAAACGAATATGATGAAACTAACTAGATAACATGCCTTTGTCCGAGATTAAGTTTAAAATATCTGATAAAATCTTTTTAGATTTTATGTCAATGAAAATTCGATAGAAAGCAACAGCTTACGCAACGATGAAAAGAAAGGAAAATCAATAAGCAAGAAATAACCCTGAGGACGATAAACAATTCCTAGAAGATAATGAAAATAAAACAGAAGATGAAAAGAAAACTATTAACTGAAAAAAAAAGTTGATACATTTGTGTAAAAAAAAAAAATGAATGGGGTCTTGCTTAGTTCTAGGGCTAGACAGCTGAAAATATTTCTACAATCTTTAGAAAAATATGTCAGCGAACGGATGGCAAATATAATGACAACAAGCCAATATTACTAACGACCCTGAAGAAATTAAACGTGAAGTGAATTCTTTTTACATGAATTTACATCAAATCAATAGCACCATCGATGACTGTGAAATAAGAGATTTAATAATCAATTTCCTGAAATCATCTGTACAGAAGAAAGAATGGCTTGAAGGAGGAGAACTTATTCTAGAAGAAACAGGTTTTGCGTTAATGTACATGAATACTGGTTAACGTCAAAAAACGGATAACTTTGGAGGAGAAGTTTTCAAGTCTGTTGGAGAGACCTAGGACCACTTCGTGTAAGAGCATCTGATGAAGTATTCAGAGAAAGAGAATTATGTCTACCCAGAAAGAAGAATTTCATCACATCCATCCCCAAATGAGATTAAGCTAAAGAATCTGATAACAAAAACACTGGATACCACCATACCCTTTTAAATGTTGGTAATACAATAGGATCCTCCTGTGTTTGCTAATGTTACCAACTTATTCAGCGAAGACCAGACTGGATTAATGCTAACCGACACATCGGTGATATTATCAGATTGAAATATGATTCAATGCACTACTTAAGCTAAAAATTAAAAAAAGAGAAAATAACAAGTCTGTTGCTTTTTTCACCTTGAAAAAGTTTATAACTCTTTACTCTGGCGTGTTATGTTTAAAGATTTGAAAGCATATGGTTTAAGAGATGATATCTATAGATGGGTGAAACTGTCTATAAAAATATGATATTAACGGTCACGCTTAATGGTCAGTGCACTCAGTGTTTTTGTTTCTAGAGCGAGACTGTGGATAGAGTGTTCCTATATCTCCTTATCTTTTTGTGCTGTGTGCATAAATTTGGCAACAATGATAAGAGAAGATAAAGGCACCAAAGGAACAGGTGTAAGTGATGGGGAACACAGAAGTTCTCAGTTTGCTGACGTTACACATTTTTGAATAATGGAGATAAAAAAATCGACGCAAATAATTACCCAGTCTGGCAAAGTATGTAGTCTGTTTTTAAATGCAGATAAAAGACGGGCAATTTTGTACGGAAATAAGAAACGTTGTAGAGATAGACATATGCCTCAAGTAAAATTTTCCGGGTATATACTTTATTCTTGATCTGATCTTAAAGAATCCGGAAAGATAAAGAATTCTGAGAAAATGTCTAAAGTTAAGATCTTTTGAAATTTGACTAAAACAAATTGTAACACCACTTGGAAGAGATGCTGTTTTGAGATTCATGGTCTTATCAAAACTAAGTTACTTTTGGATTTTGACCCAAACCCCACACAGATGAATTTGTTAAGAAACTTCAGAAATTATTTTTTCATTTTGTTTAGAATGAAAAACAAGATCGAGTTAACAGAAAGGAAGCAGTGAAATACATAGAAAAATGGAAGCCTTAGTCTGCCAGATATAAAAACCTATATTTCAAAACCAAAGCTCACGTGGATCAGAATGATATTTCTAAGAACAGCACACAGATGGAAAATCTTTCATTGCTATATGCTCTTTAAGTAGCTTTGAATGTTATGGTCACGTTTAACATTTCATTGAAAAATACAAACCTGGACTTATTTTTTTACATACTTTGAAAGCCTTTCAACAAAGTGTAAAACAAATCAAATTAAAAACTCTGAAGAATTATTGCCAGAAAGTATTCTCTTTAAAACGTATATATTAACTGGGACCAAACTGATAACACGTTCAAATTGGATCGAGAATGGCATTCACTGCGTAGTTTTTTTTTTTTTTTTTTTTTTTTTTTGAATGATGGTATATTCCTTCATCATTTAAAATGTAGGGGAAACTTTAATATTAGCATTGACTTTGCTACATACGCTGGTTGTACATCATCAACTAAAAACTATATTTGAAAAAGGGGCTTTCAAACTTAATAATAACAATAATCTGAAACAACAGCTGCCTTAAAATCATTAGACGGTACTATGATACCTATATTAAGGATAATGGAAATCCTAACTATTGTATGATATTAGAGCAAACCTAAACTTCTGACAGTTCACAGCCCTGACAGCTAATAGGCTTTGGAAACTTAGCCTTTTGTTTAAATTTGTTTAAAATAAAGGAATATATATATATATATATATATATATATATATATATATATATATATATATATGGAGAGAGAGAGAGAGAGAGAGAGAGAGAGAGAGAGAGAGAGAGAGAGAGATCTTAATTTCGTTAGCTATAGGCCCTAGAAGCAAAAAGAACACTTAGATATAATGATACAAAAACAAACAAACAAACAACGCCAGAATATGAACACTCTCTCTTTAACGACGTCAGCTACAAGACTGATACGCTAAAATTCAACGCTCAGCCTCAATAGAATAATCCACTGTTCCACATTTTATATCAAATCGTTTTTTCCCTATGCCTATAACAGGTAAAATCGTTGGTTTCACGTTTTGAACCAGTTTTCAGATTTTGCTAGCCACCCGTGTACAATCTGATAATTAAAAGATTCTGCATTGAATTTTTTTTTTCTAGAAAGGACAGGAATAAATGAAGTGTCTTTTATCTTCCCCTACTCTGCACAGGCTGCATGAGTCGCCCTCGGCATCTGTAAGAATTGATTAAAATGCATCTCATTTTAATGGTAAGGGCCATAGGAGTAGTATTACAATATGATCCATTCACCAATGTCAACGAAACGGAAGTAGTCCTCACTCATCGAAAGCAGTTTCGAATATTCTGTAAGTAACTCTTCATATTAAGAGATTTTCCATTCTAGAAAACGTGTGTTTGTTACATGTTGTTTAGAGAAAGAAGGGTATCTCTGATAAATGTCGTTCGAATGACAAAATAAATGTTTCACACCACATAAAGAAAGAAATTCAGTGTTTCACCCCACACACCTAGTGCAGCCAAACTGTCCATAGTCCACATCAAAATGTGCCACTTTCAAGTGAGTAGCTCTGCACTGCCTGATTTCAGAGCACATCTTCCATACATTTTCTGTATCGTTGGCCAATATTTGATATATCTGACGGCACTGTTGGCATACCGCGGGTAGCGTTCAGTCTCCCCATACAACTCTACCTGCCAGCGTATGAAACTCTCTCAGGCAATTTCAGTTTTTTTGCAAGCCATAGATTGTGATGCATACAAAAGAACAGGCTGTATCTGGGCGTAAAAGAAAAGGTGTGTGTGTGTGTGTGTATGCGTGCGTGCGTACGTGCGTGTGCGTGCGTGCGTGTGTGTGTGTGTGTGTGTGTGTGTGTGTGTGTGTGTGTGTGTGTGTGTGTGTGTGTGTGTGTGTGTGTGTGTGTGTGTGTGTGTGTGTGTTAATACATACAAGGATATACAGGTATATAGGCCTACAGATAGATAGAAAGATAGATGGATAGATAGATTGATCCCATTTCTTGTATCCCCCTCTTCTACCAAACAACAACCTTCAATTTATCTTTATTTTTTTCCTCAGGTGAAGATTTTCGTAAGCATGAATCAAGTACAATTAGCTGATTTTGAAGACCCTGAAGTGCAACCCGATGCCACAGCAGAGAAGAGAGAGAGAGAGAGAGAGAGAGAGAGAGAGAGAGAGAGAGAGAGAGAGAGAGAGCTCAGTTTAATAAGGTAATGAGAGAAACAAATTTTACACATTTTGACCATCAAGTCATGGGGCTTAAAAAGGACGACTTCAGAAACAAGCACATGGAAAATATGCAAATTAGAAGAGAGAGAGAAAGAGAGAGAGAGAGAGAGATTCTAGCTCTATTTTCAATAAGAGCGGCCTGCAACATTGAATCATACAATGCCAAGGAGCATCTGATCATGCTCAAAGAATAAAAGGTAACTTTGACGGCCTTCGAAAGAGTGACGATCTCCGTCCGTCAAAATTGAACACACAGTGGATTCGTCCATTAGAACAGTTCTTGAGTTGAAACAGTTTTTCTCCCAGGGGAAGTTACTGTTTGTACTTATTTCAGGAGTTAATTCCCCATGTATTTGT
>JADBJO010002528.1:70000-87500 GCA_016801955.1 Conus betulinus
CTCTCTCACACCCAGAAAACCACCTTTTCTGAAAACAACAATATTACTCTTATCCATATTTACCTTTAACCAAAGTGAAGAGGATGCTCTCTGTAAATTATTTAACTGCGCTTGCAGACCAACAATAGTCTCGGAAAGGACAACATCGTCAGCCAGTAAAAGGATAAACAATTCAAGCGAACCGAAGTGAAAACTGACACCATGTCTGCCGTTATTGATTGCCTCTATAGCTAATTCATTTATAAATAACGAGAAAAGAATTGGACTACATATGTCTCCCTGTTTCACTCCAGACGAGCAAGATAACGGATTAGTAAAAGTAGCAGCACATCTAATACGAGCCTTCACACTGGTGTACACACTTTTAATACAACGAAAAAGTTTTCCTTTACCTCCATTTTTCAGCAAAACATGCCAGAATGAGTTTCTATTAATAGTATCAAAACATTTCTCAGAATCAATAAAGGCAACATAAAGTTTTCGATTATTACAAAATTGTTTTTGAACGTATTCCAGCAGTGTAAACAAATGATGAAAGTTCTAGAAATGATGAGATTGCTTGGTTTTTTCTTTTGTCTTTCTTTAAACTACGTTTCTAGATTGTTCTGTCTGTTTTGACTGGTAATGCTATATCAAAGGCTCTCGAACTTCCAAAGTTTTGAAAACTATGAATTGACAAGTTCTAGAAATGATAAGATTTCTTCGTCTTTTTGAGTACGTTTCCAGGCTTCTCCTTTTGTTTTGACTGGTCATGCCACATTACTGTTCTCGAACTTCCGAACGTCTGAAAACTGTAAATTGACATGTTCCAGTGATGATACGATTTCTGGGTCTTGTGGACTATGTTTCTACACTAGGCCTACTCCGTTTGTTTTCACTAGTTATGCTACATCGCGGTTCTCGTACTTTCGAACTTTTGGATACTACAAATTGGCAAATTCTAGAAATGATAAGATTTCTTGGCCTCTTTGACCATATCTCTAGACTGCTCCTTTGTCTTGCGTGGTTATGCTATATCACGGCTTTGTAACTTCCGAACTTTTGACAAAAAGAAATTGACAAGGTGAAAGAATGTCACGCCAAAAGTCATAATAAGATGTTCTCGAATTCATCCAAATTGATCAGAACTAGTATTTTTCCTTCAAGTTCACACACAAGATTTCACACACAGTCATTTTTTTGACATGTCTCCCGCCTTCAAAAACTGACTAACTCACATTTGTATCTAGACTACACATTTTCCCCCTTACCCATTTCCATATTCTGAATTTCTCCTCCTGTGCAGACTATTAAAATCAAGAAGACTTCAAACCACAAGCTATCAAAACGTCTCACTTCTTCGTCAACTGTGGGTACCCCAGCACCATCATTAATTAAGCTCCCAGTCTCAGAACACTTGTGTCCAGGATATCGGCCTTGGATACCCAACCCCCCAAAGAAACAGACAGACTTATCGCCTGTGTCCTATTCAGCCCTCATACACACACACACGCACGCGCACGCACGCATGCACGCACGCACGAACTCACACACACACACACACACACACACACACACACACACACACACACACACACACACACGTCTGCAGGATTTTCAGGTCCGACAGGTACGCAACAAAAGGTCGCAAAAGTGCGTTTCTGACTAAAACCATGATCACCTTCAGGCATAACAAAATCTTAGAGACCTATTTGTCAGTTCCAAACTGAATACAGTCACCAAAAACTAATGCCACCGACAGAGAGAAAGAGAGGGAGAAACAGAGAGACACCCAGACAGACAAACAGAAAGCCGAGAAGGGGGCGGAGAGAGAGAGAGAGAGAGAGAGAGAGAGAGAGAGAGAGAGAGAGAGACAGACAGACAGACAGACAGACAGACACACAGACAGACAGACAGACAGACAGACACAGAGAGACAGAGAGAGAGAGAGAGAGAGAGAGAGAGAGAGAGAGAGAGAGAGAGAAGCACGAACCGCTCTTTGCGACCTTTATTCTGCACAGTATCCGAGAAGACCAGGAAAAACAACATGGGACCAGTCGGGCACCGGACAAGAAGCTCATCAAGCTATTTTCAGACACGCGCAAGAAAAAGAAACACTGTTTCAAAGCTCGATCGAAAAGGGCATTGTCTTTATTGTTGCTGTATTATATAGTCTCCTACCACCTCATTGTATTTTTGTTAAATAATCAATATCTATATAAGGGGAGAGGCTGTGCACGTGCATGCACGAGCATATGACTGCGTGAACGGATACACAAGCGTACGCACCCGAGCTCGCGCGCATGTCAAGTCAAGTCAAGTCAAGTCAAAATTATCTTTATTGAGGGTTAAAGAATAAGCTTTACAGGTTTTTATTTCATTCCTGGCCTCGCAAAAAAAAAAAAATGTATATATCAATGACAATAATGAAGAAAAGAGACACGCAAAGCAATGCATGCGTAGAAATCCCAAAATATACAATGTAATAAAAACAATGGAACAATTAAAAGCCATTACAATCAATATTTTGACGGACAATAAACATATCAAACTAGGCAATGAAGATATTTGAGAGAGAGAGGGAGGGAGTGAGAGAGAGAAGAGAGAGAGAGAGAGAGAGAGAGAGAGAGAGAGAGAGAGAGAGAGAGAGAGAGAGAGAGAAAACGAACGAACGAACGAATTTTACTGAACATCGGCCACAGACCATAATTCAAAAAGATTTGGGGTGCGGGGCGAGGGAAGTGGGGAAGACAATGGGGTCAAGGGCACTGGGGGAGGGGTAAATAATGAAATCATTCACATACATCATGATTACGTTTTACAAATGAATACGTCAATACACAAAAAGAATCCAGATTCAAAAGTATGTACAAAGATATCTACGATAATTCACCTTCAGAAAAAAAGCGTATATGGACAGAAACATTTTGGGTGCAAAAAAATTGCTTCAAAGGAGATGAAAACTGGTGAAAACATTTAAGAAAATGTCAATTTTAGTAGCGTTTTCATCTTAATACACGGCCTGAATAAACTTGTCTTCTACGAATTGCGTAGAAAAATATATTTTGAAACATGAAAAGTTCTTTTATTCCCCGTGGGAAAAAAAGAATAATTGACAGTGGTAATTGTACAATATTTGATATAAACGCTTCCCTTAAATCATTATAAAGTGAGCACTTACATATGAAATGGTATTCATCTTCTACAGAATTAACACAAAACGGACAATTTCTGTCTTTTGAATTATGACTATATATCTGAACAAATTGTTATTCTAAGGTAAAACATTCAATCTTGCATGTGAAGAAGCTACTTTGAAACAAAAACACATCAATGCTACAAAGATAAATTTCCCTTTCAAAAACGACTTTAAAAGATCTATAGCTTGCATATCTTTCTTTATCATTAATTGCTCCGGTCCACTCTTGTATAAACATATCAATTAATCTCTGCTTGAATATGCCTAAAAACCAAGGAACATTACCAACAGCCTGTTGTAACCATACCAAGTTGAAACCAGTCTCACATAACAGTTCTCTCTTATATTGTCACCCAGCATTTTTTACCTTCTGATCAAGGATTACCTGCATACTATGTGCTTGCCGCGGTAATCTGTTCTGTTCCATACTAATCAGTTTGAACCAATATCGAATAGCGCTCACGTAGGAGTTAATATAGAGGGGGTATCTTCCCAGTTCTCCGTATACCATTTTGTTTGGGGTCTTGAGTGGAACTCCCAGAAAACGCTTGCATGCTAGTAAGTGAAACTCTCTCCAAACCATCTAAACGATGTACCCCCCACACTTCAGATGAATATAATAAACTGGATTTGATTTTGGCGTCAAACACCTTAAAATAAATATGATAACTGATATTCTTGTTCTTCTGGAAGGCTCTTATCAAGTAATTGCCTTTTTACCTTTAGTAATTAAGTGTTCCGTACCAAGTCTTGGACTAAGTTTTTGTTGAAAAGACGAACCCCAAATAGCAATAAGTGTTGACAACTTCTAATTTGGTATTGTCGAAAAACCATTGTTCATTTTTACCAAGAAATCCTCCTTTTCTAAACACCATAATTTTTGTCTTATCTATATATTAATCTAATTTTATATTTGTACAACATGTTTGCAGTATATTTAATTGGTTTTGAAGTCCGACTGGAGTTGTAGACAACAACACCAAATCGTCTGCAAAGAGCAGAATGAATAATTCCATGATATCGGGTAACAATTGAATACCATGTCTACCTGTCTCATTCATATGAGTTGCCAACTGATTGATAAAGATTTCAAACAGTGTTGGGCTTAAAACACATCCTTGACGGGACCCCCTTGGGGCAACTGAAATAGTCAGAGTACGTATAATTTGACCTTACACAAGATATTACAGAGTTATACATAGCTTGAAGCGCACAGAAAAATTTCCTTTGATACCATGATTTCTAATACACTGTAAAAGCTTATCATGTCTTACGGAGTCAAAGGCTTTTGAAAGTCGACAAATGCCACATATAGTTTTTTTTTTTCCACGCTGAGTCAAGCATTTCTGCACCGCAGAATACAGACAAAAAATTTGGTCAATCGTAGAATATTTTTTACGGAAGCCAGCTTGACTCTCAGAAATCATATTATTAGCTTCAAGCCATGCGTAGAGACGTTTATTCAATATAGAGCTATAACATTTAGATATTGAGCTTAATAGTGACACTCCTCTGTAATTGTCAACTTGTTAATATCCCCCTTTTTTATGAATAGGAATCACTATGGCCTTAGCCCACTCTTTCGGATAACTACCTTTTTTTAAATATGATATTGAATAACTTCTTCAGAAAAGGGATAGTAATATCTCTTCCAGCCTTTAGCATTTCTGGAAGCACACTATCTGAGCCGCAAGCCTTACTTAACTTTAGTTTGTTCACGCATATGTTACTTCACTTTCAATATTTCAGAGTTCAGTTCATGCTCTTCTTGCTCATTTAAATCAACATTATCGAAGTTATCATTTTCATTATAGCCATCGTCTATCGAAAATACACTCTGAAAGTGATTGTGCCATTCACCTATTGTAATGTTATTCATACATTTTGACTTTTGTTTCCCACACCCCATTGCAGATAAATGTTTCCAAAACTTGGAGGAATCTGAAATACTTGATGAGAGCATTTCAGCCTGTTTTCGTTTAAAATCTCTTTTTTCAAATTTCAATAAATTCTTATACTTTTTCTTTGCTTGCACATACTCCACACGATCTTCTTCTTTCCTACTATTTCTGAAGATCCTAAGTGTTTTTCCTACTGTGCTTCTTTGCTTGTCGACATTCATCATCAAACCACTCTTCTGACTTTGGAAGAGAATTTGGATAAACTTTTTTTAGCATTGGACTGCTAGCAGACATTAAAGACTTAACGAAAATGTCTAATGCACCATCAACATCATTTTCTACTAGGGAAAAAGCCCTTTGTATGTTAGCTCTCGTGTCAGCTTTTCCCAAGTTTTCAAGGAAAGTGACTTCACCTTCTTCGTCCCATACATGCTTTTCAATAAACCAATTGGAATCAATTTCCTGTTTGACATAATTGCAGGAAACTGCCAATGGGATAGAAAGAACAACTGGTAAGTGGTCTGATTCAGTAGAATCTTCAACAGTAAGAGACATATTGTTCAAAACCCCCCCAGCAAAATAGGAGAGATAACAAAATAATCGATAGTGCTACACCCTGAGCTGGATATAAAAGTGTAGCTACCGTCAAATCATTGTTCTGATAGGCCATTTAAAGATCACAATGTCCAGAGAATTGCACAATTCTAGCAACTGTTCCCAAACACGTTTAGAGCCTCATCCTGTGATACTCTACCATATGAGGACCGACCGTATAGCTTTATCTTCCAAGTTTTCATCAATGTCAATACCAGCATTATTTTTTGACGCTGTTCTTGCATTTAAGTCCCCGCATAACATAACATGAAAATCGGACAACTCATATAAATCAAGAATATGTTGCTCGAGACTCAATACCAAATCCATTGTTGCGGATTCCCCAGATAGTGGAGTCTATTGGGGGCATATAAGTACATATCCAAATATGTTCTTGTCAGTATTGAACAGTTTCCTGTCAATATCAAGAACAATCAAATTTTCAGCTGTATAATCCACCTGCTTGACAAAATTTGAAAACGTCTTCCTAACTAAAACAATGACACCACCGGAATTCCTTTCTTGGTGGGATAGTTTTTACTTGCTTTAGAGTTAAAAATAACGTAGTCAGAAAAAAGTGTGGACTCAAAATTCTCGCCAATGAAAGTTTCAGTGAAACAAACAAAATCGTGGGATTTAACATATTGAACGAATTCGTTATTTTCTAATTTAGACAACAGACCATTTACATTGAAATTTAGAAACTTTGCATTACCCCTCTTTACGTTAAACATACAGCGATGTTTACCTTTCTCTTTATGTTCTTCCTCACACTTTCTACTCTGGCATCTTTTGCTTGTTTTATTTCTAACTTGCTCATTGGTCCGGCCGATGTCCTATTTGGAGGGAGATTTGCGCTGGGTTCGGGTTCTTGTACGCCCTCTTTCCTGATCACTATGACTGCCTTCTCTGGACTGCACACGTTTAAAACTGTCCACAATGCTGTTCTGGCTGTTGTCTCTGGCGCTGGAAGTCCTTTTCTTAGAACACTGTGTTTTCCAGATGATTTTTTATTCTGCTTCTCATTCTGTTGACTGGTTCTGGAAGCTGACTTTTTCCCGGAATTGGCAGAAGTGGTGGTGTCTGAAATCAAAAGTGGAGGAAAACATGGAAGAAATAACAGAGTTGCGGGAAGAGGGACAACATTTTTGATCGACTTGACCACTTGGAAGAAAAAACAGAGTCTCTTGAGATCGAGTCCAAAAAATGCTGATCTGAGTTTACTTGTGGGGAAAGGGTTATACTGGGACTGTGTGTCCTGTGTTGGACATGATTCTGATGGGTCTGTCTCCGGAAGTTTGCTCCCCGTATTCTCCAGATCCTCATCTTCAGTTTGATTACCCCTTGTTTCGCCCAGATTATTTTCTTCGTTCGTCATCTTCATTGCCATATCTCCGGCAACTGCATGACTTTGTCTAGTGTCTGAACCTTTGCAAACCTGTTCGGAGGCACTGTTTATTGAAGTGATAAGTGGATCCTCCACAACTTCATTATTCAGCAGTTCAATGCTGTCTTTGGTGTGCACACAAACTTCCAACACGTCTTCACTTTCATGGACGGCTCTTCCGTTGTGGAGATTTTCTTTGTCTTGCTTGCTGCTGCGCCAATGACTTGGTCCCTGCTTTTGTCAGTAACATGACTTCCATGACCATAAAAAATGTGTCACGTTCCTGCCGATTACGACGGCCTCCATGGTCTCTGGTCCAGGGTCTGTTGAAGGCTCTTGAATCCCCATCCTGGCCCGAGAGTGTTTCTACAGCTCCACTGTATGAAGACCGGCCTGGAGCCACAGGTATTGTAGAATGCCTGGGGGTTTCATCCGGAAATCTTTGCTTGCTGGAAGTTTGTTGCTGCTGTCTAGGCAAAGGTTTGAAATTCCTACCTTCGTCTTGTCTGAACCTTCTTCTTTCCTCTGATTCCTGGTTGTTACCAGGTCCTGGTCTGTAGCCTTCATGATTAAAACTGGAGTGGTAACGATGTCTGCCTGGTATCCCCAGCACAGTTTTTCTCTGATTTTCTTGTCTTCCATCATCTCGTACCTTCTTGTGGCAGTCACGTCCAGAGCTTAGCAGTTGTGGCCAGTCGTCACTTGACAGGTAGTTTTGGTCATCTTCTGCTTTTTGACAACTGTAAGACTGGTGACTGTGGGAAAACGGGTACCTTCTGTAAGCTAGCTGTCTGTCTTTCACATGCAGCCTTCCGTTGTAAAAGTAGACTGTTTTTCCCTGGTCTCTATGGAAATTCAACTGTTCTTGCTGTCTTGTTGTGATGTCCGTTGTCACTCTGATGTTGTTTCGCCTGAGTTCATCACGAAGGTTTCTGTTCTTGAGAATGTACATCTTGTCTCTCCCAGGGAGAACTGTAATAAGAGTGGGCGTGGTTTGTTGCTCTGATGAGGGCTCCCAGTCTGAAAGCACGTTCGATGTCAGATGGACACCACTCATGTTCATCAGAATGAAAGTTCAGAATATCTGTCACCAGATCCTCGCAGGAGAGCTCATTTCTTTTTTTCTGTTTCATCGATGCCCCCAAATTTTATATTGCATTTTTTGGACTCGATCTCAAGAGACTCTGTTTTTTCTTCCAAGTGGTCAAGTCGATCAAAAATGTTGTCCCTATCTTCCCGCAACTCTGTTATTTCTTCCTTCCATGTTTTCCTCCACTTTTGATTTCAGTTGAACCAATTCTGAGTTTAAGCGGCGTAAGATTTGTCTTGCCCTTGGAAATTTTTTTCTTCAATCAGCCGGTTCAGTTGTGATGAGTGAAGATGAAAGCTCTGCATGATTTGCGCAAATCTCCAGTCAACTAGCTGCAAAATGTTATCTTCAGGTCCGGGGTTCTGTTCAACATCTTTGCACAACAACAGAAAAACAGCACGCAGCCAGTGTGTTAATCTGAGTGATGGCCGCAACAGTTTGTAAGTGAACATGGTGTTCACTTGATCTGTAACCACACTTGGGAACAATGACAAATGTTCCACTACTGGATATGATGAAAAACAATTTTGAAAATTGCAAATATTTCAAAAATTATGAAAGCGATCGGCCTCAAATTTTGACAATATATAGTTTGTACGTAGATGCTATTTGCTGTCGAATTTCATGATGATCACAAATACCGAACACGTATATATTATCCAGAAAGACAGAGCGATGTGACATGCGACCTGTGTGTTTGAAAGTGCTCACCGACAGACCCCCGAGAGAGAGAGAGAGAGAGAGAGAGAGGGAGAGAGAAAACTCAGAACTCAGATGGTTTACTTCATATAAAGGCATTGCCCCTTATGAAGGGGGGGTATGGAGAACATAACAACATCAATATGTGAATTATACAGAACACAAGAAAAACTGGGTGGACTACTCCGTCACGAAGTCATGACTGATCTAAGCTGAAAATCCTTAAATAAGTAAATTGAGAATTTTTTACTACTATGCTTTCATTCTGAAATGCCATTAGCAGGCTTAATCGAAACTGACAGGGATCCTTGGAAAACTTTGTCGGTACATATTGCGCTCTTAGACTGGATAATTTACAATAACATAAAACAAAATGAAGTTCGTCCTCTTTTCCATTTTTGCATAATGGACAAGTCAAATCTATCCCAGTATATTTACTATAACGATACTGGTGTTATGCTATGTCTGAAATTCACAGTCTAAATTTGGTCATTGTCAACTTCAAGTGTTTAGCTAAATCTATTTGTAGATAAAGTTAGAGATCGTGTACGAACAAAATGTCCGATACATGGTAAATCTATCACTATTTTTGACATGAAAGTCCCATTCCTGCCACCTGCATGCAATCAACCTGTCTTTAAATTCACATAGAAATGATCTGTCATTTTGCACGCCTTGGTTTATCCAAACATAGCCATATCCAAATTGATATAATGTGCAACGGACATTTGAAGCCCAGTTTCTTTTGTCTCTTGCATCTAGGTCGTATAACATCATATAGGCTTTCCGAGGTAATCTGTGATCATTCATTTTTGTTAATTTAAACCAGTATCGGATACAGCTTAACACAGAATTCAAAGAGATAGGATATCTATTGGTCTCCCCATAGACAAAGTCATTGGGGTGTTCGCATTTCAACTCCTAAAAATTTCTTTTAATGCAAAGAGGTGCACTTTTTCCCCAAAGCTCTGCGCCGTATAGAGCAATGGGTTGAACCTGTGAATCAAATAACTTCAACAATAAATCTAAACTAGTATTCTTCAAAATATATAGTTTTCTCATAATGCAGAGCAGAGCTTTCTTTGCTTTACTTATCAGGTCATTGCAAGCCAATGTGAAACTGAGTTTTGTTGAAAACAGTATACCTAAGTATTTATAAGCATTTACGACAGGCATAACAGCATTACTATATGTCCAATTTTCTCTTGCTGCTAAGTAGCCACCTTTTCTAAACACAATTATATTGCTTTTACTTAAAGTCACTTTCAAATCAAGTGAAAAAGCTGCGCGTTGCAGACTGTGTCTGCAAACCAATAACTGTTTCTGATAATAGTACAACATTATCTGCTAATAACAAATAAAAAGCTCAAAATAATCAGTTGTAAACATTGCACCATGCCTACCATTTTGAATTATTTCTAGGGCAAGTTCATTAATAAACAAAGAAAATAAAACAGGACTGCACACGTCACCTTGCTAACACCATAGGTGCACATGATGAAATCACTTAGTTTATGTCCACACCGTATCTTAACTTTAACATATTATACATACTTTTGATGCAATTGTATAAATTACCATTTATACCATTTTTAACTAAAATTGAGCAAAGAATTTTCCTATTAATGGAACAAAAAAGCCTTCTCAACATCTGTGAATGTAACATATAATTTTCTGTTGAAAGAGAACTGCTTTTGTATGATAGCTAACAAAGTAAACATACGATTAATAGTTGAATAGTTCTTTTTCGAATCCTGCTTGATATTCTCCAGTAATGTTATTTTCCTCAACCCACTCTTGTACACGATGATTAATAACTCTACTATAGGTTTGCTGCTAATATTGCATAATGAAATGCCCCTGTAATTGTAAGGGTTGTTGATATCTCCTTTTTTGTACAAGGGAAACAATACTTTCTGTCCAACTGTCAGGAAATATACTGAGAGAGAGAGAGAGAGAGAGAGAGAGAGAGAGAGAGAGAGAGAGAGAGAGAGAGAGAGAGAGAGAGAGAGAATTGACAAACCAACAGAGAGGAGGAGAGAGAAACACACACACACACACACACACACACACACACACACACACACACACACACACAAACACACGCGCGCGCGCACGCACGCACGCACGCACGCACGCACGCACGCACGCACGCACGCACGCACGCACGCACGCACGCACGCACGCACACACACACACACACACACACACACACACACACACACACACACACACACACACACACACAGGGAGACAGATAGTGAGAGAACTGCAACAATATCAGTAATCATAGATTACTTTATAATTTGTCCATCAAATTTTTTTCAGTGCTTTTTTTAACACTAGTTTAGAAGGACATGTTTACAAAGAAGAAAATGAATTGTTCCATGCCGTTCCTTCACAATATGTGAAGCTAGATTTGAAAAGATTGTTACGGGGTCTAGGAAATGAAGTTTGTGAACATGTCTATTTTCATTATTGATATAAATTTTCGGATAATTTTCTTCGAAGCTATTCCCTTAACTACCTTATACATGCATGAACATTTATTGAAGAAGAGTCTGTCTTTGGATGGAAGAATATTTAACTTTTTATAGTTATCACCTGTCAAGGAATTAGATTTTAATTGCACCAACTTTATAGCCCTCTTATGTAAACGACTGATCTGTTTCAAATTTGTTTCACTAGAATTATCCCATAACGTGGACGCATAATCAATGGGAGATAAAATATTTGCATGAAAAAAATTCCTTGATTGGAGATTCAGAAAATGTTTCATTTTTGATAGTTGATAAATCCTTTTTAGAAATACCTTTTTCGAGGTCAGTATTGTGGTCATACCACTTTAAATCATTATCAATAATAGCCCATAGTACTTTATGAGATGTTACCTCTTCGATCCTTTGGTCATTGACATATAGTGCTGTGAACGGGGACCTCATTTTCTGCCGTTTTTTGCCGTGTAGTCACATACTAACATTTTGTTTTATTTGCATTCAGGGGACATGTGGTTTATTTCGGTCCATTTAATCAATCTATCGATGTTGTTCTGAAGGTTATTTACTAAAATCATAGGATTACCACTGCTTAATTGTAATGAAGTGTCATCAGCGAACATGTCACAGCCACAGTCTATGTATAAAGGCGAATCATTATAAAATAGAAAATAGGATAGGTCCTAGTACTGATCCTTGTGGAACACCAAATTCCAAATTGAGTAACTCAGACCGCCTGCAGCAAATTTCAACAATTGTTGGCAATCAGTAAGAAAAGATCTATTGAAGTCTGAGGCGTTGTTCGATAGCTTATAGGTTTATAATATCAAAGGCTTTAGCAAAGTCGACAAAAAGAATTCCAGTAAATTCGTTATTATTTATATTTGATAGGCAACAAGTAGTAAGCTGTATAAGAGGCGTATGGCAAGAGTGATTTTCTCTAAAGCCTGGCAGATTTTTGTGAATTGAATCATAATGCTTAAAGTGAGAATACAACTGTTTTTGATCATGTCTTTCAGGTGGCTTTGACAAAAGGGGTAGTATTGAAACAGGTCTATAGTTAGAGGGACTGGTGGGATCGCCATTTTGTACAAAGGTATGACTTTGGCTTGTTTAGAAATAAGAGGAATCTGGTTTTTATCAATGCACAAGTTGTTAATATAGGTGAGTGTATTAGCGATAGCAGATGAGGCCTTTTTTAGCATCTGATTGATTTAAACATATTAGCCCATAAAACAATTCAATTAGTGAAATTGATGGTATAGTGAAAGTTGAGATGTTTTAGAACGGAAGTATTGTTTTAGTTCATGTAAATCATTTTGATTTGTTTCATGATTTACCATTATGTTCTTAGCAACAATTGCAAAACGAAAGTTCAGATATCCTGGTGAAACATCTTTTATTGGATTCTTAACTTTAGGGTTCGATTTACCATTAGTTAAACGATTAATACCTTCCAAAGCGATTTTGAATTCTGAGAAGAGAATAACAAATCTTGAAAATATTTTTTCTTTGCTTTTCATTTCATGGGATTCACTTCGTTCTTTGTTTTCTAAAATTTTCCTTGTCCTTTGACTTGAGTAAATGATCTCTTTTATGTATATCATTGTCAATTACCATTGTCAACCACAGGGATTTCATGATATGTTTTACTTGTTTTCTCACAAAGGGAGCATGTTTATCATATATCGAATTGAGGCTGTATACCCAGTAATTGACTGCTTCATTAGGGGTTTCTTATCTGATAAATATAATCTAAGCCCAAGGAAAGTAAACATTAAGGAAGGCGTTTTTGTCAATATGTGTGAAAATCCGTAAAGGATTTCCTCATGTTTCAGCTGAGGAATTTTTTACACCTTCCTTCATCCATGTAAAACAAACAGATGAATGATCACTGCATTTGATTTGAACAGAACATACTTCCACAATGTTTGCTTTTGAGATCATGTAAACATGACCAATTAAAGTTTCCGAGTGTTCAGTAATGCATGTTGGTCGATCGATGATTTGTTCTAATCCACACATAGAATAACTAGGACTCCATTTTGTTCCAGGTATTGTTAAATTAATATTAAGATCACCTCCAAAGAATCAATTCTTTGGATTCTAAGATCACAGAATCCATCATTAAATTTAACTTATCATACTGGTCATTTCTTTCAGCTGGGTTTCTGTATAGAAATCCTACAATAATCGGTTTACAATGTTTAAGACTTATTTCTATCCAAACAGATTCAATGCCATGATTCTCTAAATGTGACAATCTTTTAAATCTCACTGAATTTGCAAAATATAAAAGTAATCCTGTCGATATCGGTGTAACTGGATCAAGTCGGTTTACACATCATAATTTGGCATGCACATATCGGAATCTGATATTATATCCGTAAGTCTAGATTCAGTTATACAAAACACATGAAAGTTATTTCCATTGTTATGTAAAACTGTAGAAATATCATCGGTCTTATTTCTGGCACTGTTAACATTTAAAAACCCAACACGAAGCCACTCGTGTGAGGGCCATGTATTCAACGTAGAAGGCATCATATTACTACTTTAACACTCAGTATACAAACCACAGACCTATGCACAAAAGTACTTCTTGTTACAAAGTGATAGGTAGCTAAATATACACAATATAACCATAAATGGTGAACATGTGTGAGTGTGCGTGCGTGCGTGCGTCCGTGCGTGCGTGCGTGCGTGCGTGTGTGTGTGTGTGTGTGTGTGAGAGAGAGAGAGAGAGAGAGAGAGAGAGAGAGAGAGAGAGAGAGAGAGAGAGTTTATGGTACATGAGGGTCAAGATGGAAAGGAAGAGGGGGTCTGTGGGGGTGCGGGGATGGGAGTTGGGTGGAGATCCGGTCCATATAACACAAGGAATCTCTCCACTTCTAGACCCTGTCTGGGTCTCCTCACCAATGCTCAAAACACAGTGAATGTGATTGTCAGGCTCTCGCTCACGCAACGTCAACAAAACAACTAATCAGACAAACAAGAGAGAGTCCCCCCTTTTAATTACAACTAAACGTTTTACACTATTTACATACAGACTCTCTTCTTAGTACACACACACACACACACACACACACACACACACACACACACACACACACACACACATATCCAAAGAACAGCAGCGGGTCCTCCTGGACTTCTCTTCGTTCTGCACCCACAGTGCCACATACCAAAATCTTTTTCATTTATAAAGTTCTTTGGTCCTTACAGACCTAAAAACAACTCTTCAACGATCTCCAGTCTTTGCGGCCACTCATCGATTTTAACATAACCCACAAACTATGGTGTTGCTCCTCTTAACGAAAGAGTATTGCCCTAGTCTAATTTACGAGCAAGTTCCTGCAAAAAATAATGTAGAAAAGATATCAATCATCATATTATTTATCGAAAGAATATTTATATTCCTTTTTTTTATCACCTTCATTTTCTTTATCATGTTTACCTGGTAAGCCTCTATTTACCAATTGCCAGCGCCCGCCGTGGCCCTCGATTAACGACCAAACAAGACCTGTGTCTTTTACGAAAACTACGGGGCATGCTTTTTTGCAGAGCTATGGCGCCGCCGATGGGTCTTCCTCAGTTTGCTTCAACTTCTCACCTTACAAGTAACGAATCTCCCTAAGCTCTGATCATTGCTCAACATGTATGCATGCTGCATGCTTTCCTTGAACAGGTGAGCGCAAGCACAAGACTGTAATCCTTCCTTTTTTTGTAAATATAGTTTGCACAAGCAATACATATTTTCTGTCGGCGCACTTCCCTAAAAAAAATTAACACAAGCAACCACCAGCAACTTGAGCACAGTTTCTGACATTGATATTTTTTAGGAGGTACAGTTTCCATCTAAATTGGAAATTGAGTTGCATCGATTCCTACCACCACCGCACTTCCCCCTGTCTCCTCTCTACCCTCTCCTCTTTTTGTCAAGTTACCAGGGAGCAGTTATGTCCCCTGACGCTTTAGTCAAAGGCCCTGTGGGTGCCTGCACCTTAGGTGTCCACAGCGCATGACTTCCAAAGGTCGTCCAGAATTGCTCACAGCTGGCTGGTTTAGTGGTTGAGGACAGTGTTTTTTAAAGTCCCCATGACACCTTTGGATGTAAGTTTTTCTTGTCTGCCTTATGGCCAACCCTGGGGGGGAAAGGCTCAACAGCAGTGAGGAAAGACCCACTGACCACAGGAAAAGTACTGTTGACCACGGGAAAGACTGCATCACGACATCTTCTTCAGAGGGCACGTAAGACCGTGTGGCGAAAGCTTGGATGTGTGTAGAGTTGTGCCTTTTTCACCTGTGAACAAAACAGCAACGACGAGTGAGGCCCACAGGATGCGCGCATCGTCCAGTGGCCATTACACTATGGCATCTGCCAGGGAGCAGTTTTATCCCTTGACGTCTTAGTGGAATGCCCTGTGCGTGCCTGCACTCTATGTTAATGCAGTGCAGGTTTTCAAGGGTGGTGAAGGATTACTTCTTGGCTGATTTTTTTTCAGTTGAATGCACTACTTTTCCGCTTCCCACTAGCATTTTCAGGTGTTTCTTTTTTTTTTTTTTTTTTCTGTTGGTATCTTTCGCGCTCTCTGTTTTTTTTTCTCTCTTTGGATATTTTGGTTGTTTATTTGTTCAATTCCTTTATTTTTCCATTTTTTTTATATATGTCTACTTTCATTTGCTTTTCATTCATTTTCTCTCATTAATTTTTTTTTAATCTGTTTGATTTCTTCATGCTTTCCGTTTCGCTTTTTTCCCCCTCTTTTTATTATTAAGTTTTCTTTCATTCTTCTTGTTTTCTTTATTCTGTCTGTCTTGCTATTTTTTCGTTCTTCTCTTCTCTCTGTGTTCTTTTCTCTTTATCATTTTTCCTTCATTCTTTCTGCCTTTCTACCTTTTTCTTTCTTTTTTTTTTTTCCTTTCTTTTTATTCCTGTGTGTCTTCTGTTCACCTTTTCTTTCTTTCCTTTTATTTGGAACACTGATGGCCGCATTAAAAGAATGATGAAGATGAAGGCACTGGGCATCCCTCCTTTCCAGGCCTGTGATTTGAACTGACAGAGCCGCACTGTCCATCCCCTCCACTCCACATGCTGAGGAGATAAGAGACAGACACACCTGCAGTGGTTGAAACAGCTGGCGAAGGCAGCGCGGGTTCGCCAAGTGAAATGGATGACATTTTATGGTGCAGCTCTAGGAGACTCAGCCCGTCGCACGCTGGATGATATCTAACAGCCATTAAGAGCTAAAAACAAATCTGTCAAATGCTAGTTCACAGCCGAGCATCTGGTACACTGTACTGGCAAAACAAACAGTATGTTGAACCTATTGTTATTACTAGAGGAAAAAACAAATAATGACTATATATAATATATATATATATATATATATATATACAAAAAACTAATAAATTCCAAGGATAAATAACACAAGAGCAAGCTTTGTTTGTAATTCACATATATATATATATATATATGTGTGTGTGTGTGTGTGTGTGTGTGTGTGTGTGTGTGTGTGTGTGCATGGCGTTATCATAGAATGGGCAAAAAGAGGGAATGAAACAGAGAGAGAGAGAGAGAGAGAGAGAGAGAGAGAGAGAGAGAGAGAGAGAGAGAGAGAGAGAGAGAGAGAGAGAGAGATGGAGATGTGATGGGGGTATGACAAATAAAACAAAACTCTATTTCTGAAGGCGATAGATAAGCTTCTAATGCCATTCAGTATTATCATATTAACATGAAGATGAAAGGAGCAATTACTTGAATGAAATACAGATAAAAGAGAAAAGCAGGACACTCAAAAGACTTTTAAATGATACATGAATTAATTAAATTCAGTGAACTACACAATATTGGTATGAAATGAAGGCGATTTTTGTACATGATGTCCTATGTATATCATATCAGGAGAGGTATCACTGAAGACAACCAAACTGACTTAACAGCACTGCGTTCTCATCTAGGTCGCCCCGTGGCGACTAAATATTAATAGCTCCCTGTTGACTACTGGCTTTGATACTGTGATAAAACGAGGCTGGGTGTGGTTGTGTATGGAAGAAAGTGGAATAATCGCCACTGGGAAGCCTAAAAACCTAAAACAGAAAAACAAAAACAGGGAAAATCATAAGTATGAACAGAACCATGAAAACCACCAAGTT
>JADBJO010002528.1:117500-120000 GCA_016801955.1 Conus betulinus
AGTCTCCTCGCACTGCTGTCCCCTCTCCGCCACTCCTCTCCCTTCTCTCCCTATAACTCTATCCACCCCCCCCTCTGCTCCCTCCCTCTCTGCCTCTTGCTCCCTCTGGTTGGGGGTGTGTGTGTGTGTTGTTGTGTCCCACGTCTGTCCCCGTCCGTTTCCTTGTCAACCTTTTACTTCACTTCTGTCCATGTTTGTCTCCCGCCGCCCCACTTCTGTACTCCTCCCTCAACCCTCAATCTTCCGCCTGGTGTCTCCTCTCCGCCCCCTCCTGCCCACTCTATCATCCCCCCGCCCCCCCCCTCTCTCCCCATGTCTGTCTCTTTATCCTCTGTCCACCCCACCCCCCTTCCCTCTCTCATACTGCGGCCTCCCACACCACCTTTCTTCTCTTTACCACCATCTTCTCTCCTCTGGTGTCTCTTTTTTCCCTCTTGTCCTCTTCCTCCCTGCTCTCTCTTCATTCACACTCTGCTCTCTCTCTTTTATTCTCTCTCTCTCTTTATTTCTCTCTCTCTCTCCTCTCTCTCTCTCCTCTCTCTCTCTCTCTCTCTCCTCTTCTCTCTCCTCTCTCTTCGACTCCTCCTCCTTTTTCAATCGGGGTGAGTGATGGGGGTTGGAGTGGGGGATGTAGGGGTGGAAGCTACTGGGGAGGGGGGGGGGGGGGGGGGGCGGGGAGGCGAGGGAAATAGGTCTTCTCTTTCCTTTGTAGCGACAGTCTCGAAAACATCTTGTGTGGTCGACTGATCTTTATTAATAATACCATACTGAACTCTGCCAGAGTGTGGTAGTCTTGGCGCTCGCATCTATCTGTCCTTGACTTGCGTGCTCATTCATGGAGGAGCTTCACACGAGCACCATTGGAGTCCCATGTGTCAAAAGCTTACAATAACCCCCTTTTCTTCATTAACATTGCAATGTCCTTCACGGAAAATAGCAATATTAGCACATTTCACGTCAAAATAGCAGTTTCCACAGATATTTGCCATCTTTTGTTATACATTTTTCGTGCGCATGTATACACAAATGCAAATCCGTGTACATAAACCAGCACATATGTTCGCCACATTTTGATTACTCTCTGATTTTCACGTCTTTCGTCCTGATAAGGCACTCAAACATGATCAAAGGGAAAAGAAGAAATTACACTGTTGAAGGAGAGTAAATCATGACTTACAGGCATGGCCACATTTGTATCATCCTCAAGCCTCTTATGATTTTTCACACCAGGCTTATCATTCCTTACAGATAATTACCGCAGAAACAATTTCGTAAACCTCTTTTTTAGATGATAATCATTGTTTTTGTATACCGAATCTGAAGATATGGCCCTTTCGGGTTAAGAACCTGCCACCCATAAACTGGAACAAATAATGGACCCAAAAAAAAAAAACCCCTCAGGTATCTTTCTTTCATTTCGCAGAAAATCATTTTCCACATAGTCTTGCGTGTCTTACACCTTGAATATTGGCAAGCATATAGCAGCATGCAATGTGATAATCCTGTCAGCTACGCGTGCGTGATGCCACGAAAACCAGGCAATTTTGAAAACTGAATGACTGTTGAAAACGTCGCTTCATTATCCGTCAGTAGGGTCTAACTGGTGTTTTGCGCGGTAAAATCCGTGCTCGCCTGGAAATATTTATTTTTTGACTACAAATGGTTCTCAGTCGCTTGCCTTTAAGATATGTTGCTTCGTAAACAACACAGACCATATTATCAACATGCCAGCTAAGTGTAATGATATTTGCGACTGGTTCTTAATGTTTGTAGACGGTTTTGCTCGTATGTGTGAGATCATAGGGGATCAGAATGAAAAGAGCAAGGTTTTGAAAACCATAATAAGTTTTGGTGACGGATCGAATTTTTTCCCTACAATTTACTCTCAGATAAACAGATACACTTGATGTTGAATATTTTGCAAACGGAAAAGCAAGCGACATATCCCAATAGATAGAGAGAAAAAAAAAAGAAGAAAAAAATGTAAGAAAAATGTAAAGTAGATTTTCAAAATTTCAGATGGCATTTCTTGTATCAAACATTAAATTAACACAACGAGTCTGAAAAAATGGCAGATGCTTTTTTTTTGTCACTTGTTAGAGACACCATACAACAATATTTCTAGCACTGCTCTATATTGAAGGGATTTTGAAAAGAATTAGAATAACATATGAAAGGAAATGAGCGAACACTGTGTTGCATCGCCATTTAATATTGACTCATTTTTTTTCGGAACAGACGACAAAACAAAAACAGACTAAACATTCAGTCTTGCATTACTGCGGGGAAAGTTTTCCTTTGTTAACATATGCAGAATTAATTATGCTAAACCAAGGTCGTCAGTATTTAAATGTGAACCATAATATAGGCACAGTACAGAAAAGCGTATGCATTGGGCAGAAATGTGTTGATAAATTTTAAGTGGTACCCTACACCGATGTATGAACAGAATAAATAACAAAATACAGCAGTCTAAATGATACCTCTGTGATAACACGAT
>JADBJO010002528.1:130000-132500 GCA_016801955.1 Conus betulinus
AGTATACCAAATGTTCTTCTGCTTTCAAAGTCAAAGCTACACATCGTAAGCCTGCAAGTTCTGAAACGAACTGTGCCGATCTGGTCTGGGCTTTGTTTTGGAGACACTGTGTGTGTGTGTGTGTGTGTGTGTGTGTGTGTGTGTGTGTGTGTGGTGTGTGTGTGTGTGTATGTGTGTGGGTCTGTCTGTCTGTCTGTCTGTCTCTGTCTCTCTCTCTCTCTCTCTCTCTCTCT
This sequence comes from Conus betulinus, assembly GCA_016801955.1. NCBI lineage: Eukaryota > Metazoa > Mollusca > Gastropoda > Neogastropoda > Conidae > Conus > Conus betulinus. Next base: position 130,234 of record JADBJO010002528.1, read on the forward strand.
CTCTCTCTCTCTCTGTGTGTGTGTGTGTGTGTGTGTGTGTGTGTGTGTGTGTGTGTGTGTGTGTGTGTGTGTGCGTGAATCACAGAATTTATGCCAGCATACAAATAATACGTAAGATGCAAATTAATGCTTGTTTTACATACATTACTTAACAGATTTGTTCATTCTGTTGCTGACAGCCAAATGTGGAGAACTGTCTTGTGTACTTTTCTATCTGTTATTGGGATGTCTAAACAAGTCAGGTTTATCGAAAATTGACTTGTCTCTTTCGTCCTGTATATTAATGAAGCATCACCTTGCCCTTTATCTTGTGCTTTTAGTCGTATTTTGCTTTGTTTACAGTAGTGCTGCACTCTGCATCGGTTTTTCAGTCAAAATTTACGACACGGCTGATTGGCTGTTTTCTCGCAAGGGAGAAATTCCACCATTTCAAAATGGCGCGTCTTATCATATTTTTATCTTTTTTTTTTTAAGTGAAATTGTTTGTTCTGTATTCCTCTTTATTGTCTGGAGTCTGGCAGGGGCTGCATATTTCGCTACAGTTAGGTTTTGCCATGTTTCCCATGCGCTCACATTTTGTGGAGTCTAGACATCATCAAAGAATGCATAATGAGTGTTCCTACTGTGATAATCTGGACAATTGGATGCATTTGGCCCTTGTTTGCCCAACGGATGATTACTCAGTAAGAGAGCTGATACTGATTAAATACACAGGACATGTGGTTATTATTCGAATTTGTGCTTTTGATAACAAAGCAAACTGACATTATTCCCGAACAACAACAAAGTAGCAAAAATAGCAATCTCCGTGTATAAATCACTGTGAATTGCAATGAAAATTAGTCGATTATGTACTTCCAATACAGCTGGTATACAATAACACTTACATTGTAGCCTTTGTGTTTGTTATATGCACATATCAGTGCTTAGTTTGAAAGTGAATTATTCCGAACAACAACAACAACAACAACAAAGACAACAACAACAAAAGAAACGAAAATAGCAAACTCCAGGTATAAAGGCCTGTGAATTACAAAGAAAATTAGTCACTGGTTACTTTCCATCAGGGCTGGTATACAACAACATTTATATTGTAACCCGTGTGTTTGTTATATGTACAAATCAGTGCTTAGTTTGAAAGTGATGGTGTGAAACCTCTGTACTGAGTGTGGAAGGTTGTGTAACAGGGTGAAAAGAGAAGCAGAAAAGAAAAATAGCAGAAACATCTGTAAAATGAACGCAACAGCATTGACCACTTGTTGCCGCCATATAACAGTTTAAATCAGCAGAACTACGTTTATGATCAGCATGGCATCTGTGTGCGCACACAATAATAGATTCTGAGCTCTGAAAGCGACGGAACGCGCTATATGTCGACTTGCAAATACCTTCTATATCATTACTTGTGGTATTATGCACTGAAATGGTGATACTGTAGCTTTATATTTGATGAACTGTACATAATAAGGCAAACACTTCGATGTCCTGCACACTTGCCTTGGTGAAGTGTTTGTGATGTGCATGGTATGTTATGTGATTTGATGAAGACAAGGGGAGAGAGAGAGAGAGAGAGAGAGAGAGAGAGAGAGAGAGAGAGAGACAGACAGACAGACAGACAGACAGATAGACAGAGACAGAGACAGAGTCAGAGACAGAGAGACAGCGAGTGTCACCCAATGACTGCAGTTGGAAGCTTTAAAGATAAGTAGAACACTCAGAGAATAATGGGCATGAGATAACAGCAACCATTCCTAGGAGAAGAAGTGAAAGTAAATGCCATCTTTGTTTACATGGCCATATCGTAAGTTTTCTTGCTATTGCTTTATCTTGAAGTCAGTGTCATTCATTCATTTGCCAATGCCAACCAGCTTAAATTCGGTTGTGCTGTTTTTTTTTGTTTGTTTGTGTTTTTTTTTTTTGCCTTTATACGATGAAAATGGGTTACAACAACACTATTTGGAAACCAGGAAACATCGATGCTGGAAGGGCTTGCTTAAGGACTTGACTATTTATAGACAGACACAATTAAATAGATCTGAGAATGTATATTTTGTCTGAAAATTAATTCTCCTTTTCTTCATAGGCCCATGAAGACACATGCTAAGATAGTTCCAAGGACGGCACCTTTCGTTTGTTTGTTTGTTTTATTTGTGTCAGCTGGTAGAACCATAGACAAATTCCAAGCCCTGAAATGTGACGTAAGCAGTTCAGGTTCGGGCCCACTGTTACTGATAAGGGCCTAAACTCTAAGATCCTCTATCTCCTAC
>JADBJO010002528.1:135000-137500 GCA_016801955.1 Conus betulinus
GTGCGCGTCGATGGCAGATAAAAGAGATCAGAGTGCGTGGGCCGATGTGCAGGGAATGGTGGTTGTGTGAGAATAGTCATGTCCTAGGACACAGACGAGAAACACAAATGAGTGATGGAAATGGTCTCTTAATTTTGTTTGGGTTGTGTAGGACACCTAATTTGCAGTTTCGCCTTCGTTTCTTTTTTTCTTTTTTTTTCTTCTATGTATTAAAAGAACAACATTGTACCCTTTGACATAAAGGATATTTCGCTAATGTCAATAAAAGGTGTCATGTGGTTCTCTCTCGAAAATAAAAAAAAAATTCAACAAAAGATACCTTGGGCCATTTCATCTCATTTACATCATTGACGCTGGACATAAAAGACGTTCCTCCATTCAAAAAAAGCCTTGGTCATTTTCAAGACGTGAGACCCTAGCCTGGTCATTTCCCCATTTCCCCAGTCGGCAATGACCAGTTTATTTTGAGGACCGCTTTCGCATGTTCCGAGGCCACAAATCACAGATTGGGCCGATCCGCCACCATCTTTAGCCCTATTCAGGGTACCAACACGGCCTTGCTCTCTTGATTTCCCCCCAAACCGCTTCCGTTCTATTTCTGAAGTCAGGCAGACCTTCTGCTGCCGTATCCGTCTGCGTCATCTGTGTGACGTCAGAACCGCGGCGTGTGACGTGCGCGTGTTGATTGAATCCTCCCTAGTGAGCGAGCACCAGACGCAGCCGTGTCGCGAACTGGTCGCGACAATCAATGCAGATGCGGAAAGAGTATGGTCAACAATTCCTGACAAAAGATATCAGTATGAGTCGTGTTGAGACAAGAGACGATGTACGGAAATCTGCAGGGGACGTAATCTGGGTGAGAGTGAGAGTGACTGGCTGTTTTCGTAGGGTAAATAATGCTGATGGGTAGCCCCAGTGTAACTGAGGTCTATTAGTCAGCTTAACAGTTGAATCAGAGAGAGAAAATGCTCATATCCATACATGCACACGTGCGCGCCTGTGATACAGACACTGTACATGTCTTACAGTTCGACAGTACTGTTATCATCGATCGCTTCAGATCTTCGTGTCTTGGATTTAACATGAGCTCCCCCCCCCCTCCCCCCCCCCCCCATCCCCCCCCACTCCTCCCACCTCTATCCAAATGACCTATGCACATATTGCGTTATGTTCTTGACCTCTAAAATGAGAAAAGGCAAACTCTATATCCAATGTAAAGACAGGTGTTATCTTCCCCAGTTCTTTCTCTGGAACAGGTTGTTATACACACAGAACTCTAAGCGAACGTTGCTAAGGGCACCGATTCGCTGAGCGTTAAGTGCGGACACAATGCCCACGAATTTTGCTCCATGTGCTTAATGTCTGCCCGTGTGCTAGATGAATTGGTGCTGTAAACAACATTCGTTCGGAGTTATGAGCGTAAATTATCTCATTATGGGAGGAAAAGTTATGCTTTTTGTTCGTTATATGATTATGATTATGAACACTGCAACAGTTGGTTGTGTCTACTGTCTGACTCTGCATCACAAACGCTGCCAGAAAAGAATGACAACTCACAATTATTAAGCCTGGTAAGTGCATGCATATATTGCGTAGCCTCCCTTTCCACACACCTCCGCTTAGATGCAACATGTTCCAGTTCGGTCGTTCGGGGTCAAAGTTCACAAGTGGGAACAACGTCGTTTAAACAGATGAAAATCGCTCTGGCTCTGCGGGAAAAAAACAAGCTTTTTGTATATGAAAAAGACGAATTTATCCTTGAATGTGGGGTCAGTATACTAGTTTAATACCATATGTTAGCAAGGATAGCAGGATTATGCATGGCTTGTTTACTTCTCGTGTTTCTACGCCATTTGCAGAGAACAAGGCCTTGGGAATGAAAAGCCTAGCAGACGACAGAAAAATAATGAGTCATGTGGATTGTGCTGTAATATAAAAAGAAGCAGACATTAGATCTGCCTCTGTGTCAGGCACAGTTTGAGTCAAGAGCTGGACTGTGCGACGAATATGATTTGGTAATGGGTGATCTTCTCACAAAAGCTAGGCGCAGCTTTGAGTGTAACAGGAAATATATAGCATCTGTAACCGTGAGCTCGGACATGTATTGATCGACGTTGGGGACAATATCAATAGGTTGGTACAGAATAAGATCCTTTAGTTGTAGTTTTCTTTTTCGGCTGAACATTTTGAAAACGTGAATGTGAATGTGTTCCGATCTGTACCCACAAATTCCTATCAAAACTGAAGCAGTCCGTCTTTCAGACACACTCGACTTTCTGGCAAGATTGAGTAAAATCACATCGCCTAATTTCCGTATTTGCTGTCTGTCAAACAAAACTAACTGGTGCTAATATAAGCATGAATTCCTTCCTTCCTGTAGTTGAAAAAAAGCAAAACAAATACAAGAGAGAGAGAGAGAAGAGAGAGAGAGAGAGAGAGAGAGAGAGAGAGAGAGAGTTCTGAATGCATAAACCAACGTCAATCTGAGAGGCAGCTCGTG
>JADBJO010002528.1:147500-155000 GCA_016801955.1 Conus betulinus
CTATGTGCCTTCAAAACAGAAATATTATATCCATTATTATCAATTTTGTCACCTTTGCTTGATATAAATCGGCAGTAACTAATTACAATTTTTCAAATTGTTGCATTATTGTCGAGAAAAATGAATATATGGGGGGATTCAGCTTGCTATTTCAGGAAAGTGTTTGCCATTCATAAAGATTTAAAGTTGTATTACGATTTTATTTATTGAAAATAATGTTGGGGCAAAGTCTTGCTACAGATGAGACTTAAAAATTTCGGCACATCATGACTGGGAAGCATGCTTACAATACATCCCTAAGATAAACAATGTTAAACTAAAACAGTGTCTGCTGAAAATGTTACATAGATGTTTAGGTGCAACTGCTATTTTTCAAAAAAAAGAAACTGGAGTACGGAACAATGATATAAATAAATGCAGTTTTTGCGGTCTAAATAAAGACATGATTAGCTACAAGGTTTGGAAATGGTTTTCTGTTCTCATAAGTAGAATACCTTTTACGTACCTAATGAGAAAAAATGTGCAAATACAGAGAGAACGTAAGACAGAGAATTGTCCGTGGTGTTATGATTTTGACGTAGAGCATTGTTTCTTTATTTATTCTACTATTGGCAAAGCATAGCATGCATGCATGTAAATTGAATGAAGGTGATCCATCAGCAACAGTCTTCCTAAAGAAATAAGAGTAGCAATATGCAATTGAAGGACACAGAGTCGACCTGGACTCAAAACATTCCGACTTTTGGGTAAGATCGCGAGCGTATTAAACACTGGTGTTTAAACATATTATACCTCTTTTTAAAAAAGAAAAAAAGCAAGATTATTATGTTTTGTGGTGAGATTACGGCAAGGTTCGATGTGTTGTTTCTGCGCTCATAATACAGCTGAAATCTCAAGCTCTCTTTTTGTGCGCCAAAAATGTTTATATTGTTACTGATTTCGAGGTCATTTTAAGAAGTGTCAGATTTTAAGATACTTTATTTTTCCAAATGGAAAATTTTTCAGAAAATTATTGATGACACTCAACCACCTCCCTCTCTCTCTCTCTCTCCTCTCTCTCTATCTCTCTCTCTCTCTCTCTCTCTCTCTCTCTCTCTCTCTCCTCTCTCTCTCGCTCTCTCTCTCTCTCTCTCTCGCTCGCAATGATTCGCTCGCGTTTCGCTCGCTCGCTCGCTCTCTCTCCGCTCTCTCTCTTCTGGAAACTAAAACAATGATTTGATCTACGTTTGATGCAAAGTACCTTTCCTTTTCTTTTCGGAAAAAAAAGCTGAAAATTCATGTGTGAAAACTGATTGAAACATCAGACTGCAGAGAAAAAAAAAAAAAAAGAATTTTCGGGTCTGTTTTAAGTGTTGCTTTATTTCTATTTGTCTTTGAATTTTTGATTGTGAAAAAGAAACAATGGTTTGTAATGTTTGATCTCCTTTCCATCGCCCCGAAGAAGCATAAGTGTGCAAATAGTTTTAGGTATATATTATTTCTGCCTCTGTATGAAATGTTAAAAAGAATCCAGCCCTCTTTCATCTCTCTGCTCTCTGTACTCCTGTTCTATCCCTCTGTTCTCTCCTTCTCTGTCTCTCTCTCTCTCTCTCTCTGCCTGATCCTTCCTTCTCTCTCTCTCCTTCTCTATCCCCTCTTGTCTCCCTGGTAGCGACACCTCTTTCTCTCTGTCACTAATCGCGCCTCTCTCTCTATCTCCTCTCTCCCCGGGCTCCTCGCTTCTATCTAATCCCCCCCCCCCCCTGCCTCTCTCTCTATCAGAAAAAAACGACTATCTAGCTCTTCTCTCTCTCTCTATTCTCGCTCTCTCTGTCTCTTGTCTCTCTTCTCTATCGATCTCTCTCTCTCATCTATATCTCTCAGTGTATCTGATGTATCAGGTAGCTATCAATTATAGCTCAGCTCTATCTATCTATGCTATCTATCTATCTATCTATCTATCTATCTATCTATCTAGTCTATCTATCTGTCTATCTATCTAATGACCTGGCTAGTTAGCTACAATCTATCGATCTGTCTGTCTGTGTCTGTCTGTCTGCTGTATCAGCTATCTCTTTCTATCGATCTACCGATCTTGATATTTGCCAGCTCGCTAGATATGCGTGTGTGTGTGCATGTGTGTGTGTGTGTGTGTGTGGTGTGTGTGTGTCGCGCGCGCGCGCGCGCGCCCGTGCGCGCGCGTTGCGCGCGTGCGTGCGTGTATGGTGTGCGTAGTGCAGTTTGTAGTGTGTGACCGCCCCCACCCTCACTCCCACCCCTCTCCATCTCTCACATGACCTGGTGGCATCACGTGACCATGACAAGCGATAGCTAGACTCATCGTCAAGCACTATGCACATCGGTATCTACACAATTATCTCCGGTCCTTACCGACAAGCTTGCCGCTGTCAGCCACAACACATGTCAGCCACAACACATACACATTGCGTTGCATGCATTGTGCAGAGTTCAGCACTGTACGTGTGTCTTTTATTTAACGTCTATCCACAATTCGTGATATTAGACAAAGCTCTGTACGTGTGTGTGTGTGTGTGTATGTGTGTGTGCGTGTGTGTGTGTGTGTGTGTGTGTGTGTGTGTGTGTGTGTGTGTATGTGTGTGCGCGCGCGCGCGTAGTGTATGCGAGTGACCACGCACGTGTGCATGTGCGTGCATGTGTATGTGTGTGTGTTAGTGTATGTGTGTGTGTGTGTGTGTGTGTGTGTGAGAGAGAGAGAGAGAGAGAGAGAGAGAGAGAGAGAGAGGAGAGGAGACAGACAGACAGACAGACACAGACAGACAGACAGAGACAGACTGACAGACAGACACAGACACAGACATACAGACAGAGTTTTTTTTTTGTTTCACGGGGTTTGAACACTGGCAGCTTTTCAAAGGCATGTTTTCTTTGGGATCAGCTCTCTTTAGAATACATAACCATGGACTCCCATCTGCAACTTGCAGTATGTATCATAAAAAAAAAAAACTGAAAAACTCCGACAGTTATAGTCCTGTTCAATTGTAGCATCCCCCACAAAAGAATTGAAATGGCTACCTGTTCGGACACACTAACACACGAAGACATTATCATACTCGCAGAGTCACGGACGCGGGCATAGAGGCGGCACCACCCCCGCATACACTCACTCAGACCACAAAGACACACATACTGAGAGAGAGAGAGAGAGAGAGAGAGAGAGAGAGAGAGAGAGAGGAGGGAGGAGAAGGGGAGCTAAACTACATTTTTTTTTAAACAATGCTTTGTGGTATGTATGATTTAGAAAAAAAAAAACGATAAAGATAGGAAACCTATGTGGACCTTATTGACACCTTCAAAGTGCTAATCATTACTCATTCGAAAGTGGCCACTCATGCATACTCAACCCCCCGTCTGCCTGTCTGTCTGTCTGTCTCATCCTCTGTCCCTGTCTGTCTGTCTGTCTGCCTGCCTCTCTGTCTCTCTTTCTCTGCTCTCTCTCTACTTCATGTCTCTCTTTCTCTGTCTCTCGTCGCTCTCTCTCTCTCTCTCTCTCTCTTTTCCTAACGTCGAACTCTATCTCTGTCTCTGTCTCTGTCTCTCGTCTCTCTCTCGTCTTTTGTCTCTCTCTATCTCTCTCTCTCTCTCTCTCTCTTGATCTCAGGTAGGGACTTTGCCCGTAGGGACGAAACTGAGCTGAGCGGTATCGCGCCTAAGCCAACCGGCAAACTCGCGCTCACTCCAGAGTGGCTAGACAGGCACTCAGAGAGTGTAATCGACATAGCCAGTCAGTTTTTTGTCCTTGAACTAAATAGTCACGCTTTCTTCATCAGTGGGATCAGTGTGCTCTGACAACTGACGTTGATTGTGTAGTAGTTGCAATGCTTTCTTTGTTTCACTTTTGATTTTTTGTTTTTAGGACCAGTCTTTTTGATTTATGTCTTCCCGTGTGTAAACACACTACAGCTGGGAGAGATTGCGGGAAAGAAGAAGAAGAAGAAGAAGAAGAAGAAGAAGAAGAAGAAGAAGAAAACAATAACATCATCATCAACAACAAGAACAACAACAAGCAAAGCAGCAGCGGCAGCAGCAGCAGCAATAGCCATAGTAACATCAACTACACCAACGACAAGAAAAAAAAATCAAGCATACTATATATTTGTTCACCGAGAAATAGTCTCACACTATAACACATGTTGAACCGTGTTATCAGTTGAAACAGAATCATCGCCTCAGCGGGGTTCGAGATATCACATGACAAGCTTTCGTCGCTCCCGTTGTGTGATGTGCTGAACCTAGTATTTAACTGTGGTTGAACCCGTCAATGTTAGGGCCAACGCTCTTTCTTCGCGTCGACTTGTCTGTTCCGTCTCTTGATGCCTGGATTTCGGCTGCAAGAATTTACCCAGCGACGGGCAAGAAGATCAGGAAGAGGGAAAAGAACAAAAACAAGTAGCAGCAGTTTACAATGACCTGCAAATAAATACTGAACAGCAGAAGTAAACAAACAGAACTGCGAAACTGCGAGGAGAAGAAGAAGAAGAAGAATAGGAGGAGGAGGAGGAGGAGGGAGGAGGAGGAGGAGGAGAAGAAGAAGAAGAAGAAGAAGAGAAGAGGAGGAGGAGGAGGAGGAGAAGGAGGAGGAGGAAGAAGAAGAAGAAGAAGAAGAAGAAGACGAAGAAGAAGAAGGAGAAGACTAAAAAGAATGGAAAAGGTAGAAGACGAGGTTTGAAGAAGAAAAAATAAGTAAGGAAGAAACAAAGGATTGAGGGAAGATGAGAGAAGATAGAAGGAGAAGAAATGGAAGGATAAGAAGAGAGGAAGACGAAGAAAAGCAAAACAAAACAAAATATTCTGCAACTACAATCGGCTGAACACGAACAACAAGAAACAACTACGAGACGTTTGTGAACAGAAAAAAAGGAGGAAAAGCATATTAACAATAGTGACAAGAACAAGAGCAGCAATAAACAACAACAACAACAACAACAACAACAAAAACAACATCGACTACGACGACTTGACACAGCAGCAAATACGTACAGAAAATATGACGAATGTTTGGATGCAGAAACGGCAAAAAGCCCGTACTAAAACACACGACTGTGGATGTGTGGGGTGATGGTGATGTATTTGTTGGCTGTGTCCATAGGTTTGAAAATAAGTAGGGTGTGGGGTTCGAGTCCCATCGGGACAGGAGAGACAGAGAGTGTGGAAGTGAACAGTGTGTTGAGGCTGAGGAGAAGCGCTGAGCCTGAGTATTCCAGTGCCACGTTGACAGGTAATTCAGTGCTGATGCTGTTCTAAACTGTGAGGAGGAGAGAGAAGAGAGAGAGAGAGAGAAGGATGAGAGAGAGAGAGAGAGAGGAGAGAGAGAGGAGTAGAGACCGTCGTCACTATTTCTCTCTGTCTCACTCTTTCTCTCTCTCTCTCTCTCTCTCTCTCTCTCTCTCTCTCTTTCTTCTCTCCCTCCTCTCTCTCCTCTTCTTTTCTCTCTCTTCTCTCTCTCTCTTCTTCTCTTATCCCCTCTCTCTCTCTCTCTGTCGTTGTGTCACTCTCTCTCTCTCTTCTCTCTCTCTCTCCTCTGGTCTCTACTCCTCCATGTCGTCTGTCTGTCTGTCTGGTGCGTGTCTGCTTCTCTCTCTCTCTGTGTCTATCTGGTTTTCTGTCTGTCCTCTCTGTTTGTCTTTCTCTCTCTGTTAGCTGTCTCGTCGCTCGCTCTCTCTGTCCTCTCCTCTCTCTCTCTCCCCCTTTCCTCTCTCTCTGTCTTTGTGTGTCTGTGTCTCTCTGTCCTCATCTCTCTCTCTCTCTCTCTTCTCTATCTCTCTCTCGTGTGTGGGTTGGTGTAAAATGGGGTGTGTGTGGGTGTGTGTGTGTTGGGTGTTGTGTATTGCTATCCCCTTCTCTGTCGTCGAGCTGCCGCCCCCCCCCCTGTCTCTTCGCTCTCTCTCTGCTTCTGTCTGTTTTTCTGTCCGTTCCTCACTCGTTTGTCTTTCTCTCGTCTGTCTCTGTCTCTCTGCCCTCTCTCTCCTCTGGCTCCCATCCCCCCCCCCCCACCCTCCCCAACCCCCTCCCCACCCCCCACCCCTATCCCCCCTCCCCCGCCTCCCCCTGTCCCCCCCCCCTCTTCCATCACAACCTCCCCCCCACCCCCCCCCCCCCCACTCCCCCCTCCCCCAACAACCCCCCCCCCACACCCCCCCCCCACCCCCTCATAGGTATCTGTATGGTCTGTCTGTCTTGTCCTGTCTGCCTGTCTGTCAGTCTGTCTGTCTGTCTCTCCCTCATCCTCTCTTCTCTCTCTCCTCTTCTCTCTCTCGCTCTCTCCAAACATCTATATGTCTCTGGTCTGTCTGTCTGTCTTGCCTGCTCTCTCTCTCTCTCTCTCTCTATCTCTCTCTCTCTCTTCTCTCCTCTCTCTCTCTCTCTCTCTCTCTGCCTGCATGTCTGTCTGCGTGTTCGTCTATTTGTCTGCCGAAGGGCTGTCTGTCTCTGTCTCAGTCCCTCTTTGTCTGTTTCTCTCTCTCTCTCTTTCTCTCTCGTCTTCTCTCTCTCTTTCTCTCTGTCTCTCTATCTGTCTCTCTCTATCTATCTATCTATCTCTCTATCTCGCTTTGATTAATTAACAGAAAGTTATTCAGAGGCCATTGAAAGTCTAAATGGCGAAAGGAATCCCGCTATCGGGCGAAAATGCATGCCTGGGCCTAGTAGATCAAACAAAACCAACAAAACAATAATCGAACTATAGAGAAGCCAAGACGATCTTGTTAAGGACTTTATCTTTCGCTTTCCGAAGGCCAGTGCGCTTGTACACGTGCACACTTTTGCATACAGATAGAAAAAAATATGTAAAAACAACTGATATATATTTTTGCGAGCAAGCACATAATCAGAGATATAGACACTAAACATATGAAGCACACACGTCTTTGCGCACGTGCATGTGTGCATGCATACACACACACACACACTCTCTCTCTCTCTCTCTCTCTCTCTCTCTCTCTCTCTCTCTCTCTCTCTATCTCTCACACACACACACACACACACACATAGACACGTTGCCAGCAATCCACTTTTTTTTTTTTTACAAAGTCAGGTCTGTGATCACCCCTTTCGCTCTTCATCAGCTTTGTTTTCAAAGGTGACAATTCTGTTCTCAAAGCGGTCAGATCAACTATTCACAAAAGCTTCCCCCTCTCACCCCCTTATCTGTCCCATCCCTTTGGGGGGGGGGGGGGGGGGGGGGGGGGGGGGGGGGAACCCCCACCTTGCAATGTCAAGTCACATGAAAACATCTATCTCACAACGACGTGTGAGAAGAGACTGATTTGGTATCAAAAAAAAAAAAAAAAAAAAAAAAATCAGTGAACTCAGGCCGAATGATGAGGTTTGATGATACTGAGATTGTTTAGCTTTGTGTTATTATGTTCACCAGGTGTGCAATGATCCAGATGATTTGTAAACACCGCGGCGGGGGTTGCACAAGCAACACACTGCTTACGATTTATCAACGATTTTTTTTTGGTTTTCTCTCACAGCGAAGCG
>JADBJO010002528.1:167500-177500 GCA_016801955.1 Conus betulinus
GGGGGGGTGGGGGGGGGGTGTGGGGGAGGGGGGGGGGGGGGGGGGGGGCTGGGCTATAAGGGGGGGGGGCGGCTCATAGGGGTGGGGGGGAGGATGGGGTAGGGGGGGGGGGGGGGGGGGAGGGGGGGGGGGGGGGCTTATTATGGGGGGCTTTATAGGGGGGGGTATTTTATAGACTGTCTTTCTGGCTATTACTGGTGGAGAAATGGAAGTTGGGAGGGGAGGGGGGTGGGGGAATCCAACGTTAGGTTCACCATGCACAGAACCAGAACAGAACAAAGGAAAACATCCTGGGGTAATATGGGTCCTATGAAAAAAGCTCACAAGTTTTTAAAATTAAGCATACATATCGTCTTCGTCCAATCGCCACTGCTGTCACGTCATCGTCATCAATTACCTCATCATCATCATCATCATCATCCTATTCATCATCATCATTCATTCCTCCTTTTTGTTGCTTGTTGGTAGGTGTTTGTTGTATCGCTTGCCCATCATCTTCATCACCATCAGTATAACACATTCCATCATATCCTTGTCGTTTTTTTTGTTGCTGGTGGCTGTGGAGGAGTTGTTGCAGGTGAGTTGTAGGACGTGCTTGTGGGTTATATTCGTTGATTAGTGTTCTGATCACTTGCCTTCGTCAGAGTGGTTGTGCAGATTCTGGGCCTGCAGGAAGGGACGTGGCAGGAGCCACATTCATGGCAGCGGGCAAGCGGGTGCCATAGAGCGGGCAGCTCGGGGCTCCAGAGCTCTCTGCATTTTTCCCATCGAGGCGGTATCATAGACTCATCTCCCTGTTAGTGTTTGTAGGGACGGATTTTAGGGGTTACATCCATTTTTTTAAAATGAAACTACTGTGCTCAACCCTTAGCCCATCGGTTCCCTCCTTACCCCTTGCCCCTCTTCCTTTATCTGGTTTCAAAAACAAAAGATCATCAAAAGCTTTTAGAAAAATGTTTTTTTTCCCCCCCCAGTCGGTGCCTTCCCTTTCCTTTCTCCTTTGCCCTATTCCGCCCACCCTCGCCTCTCCGCAGCAAACCACCCTCACCGCTCCCTGCCTTTTTGCTATGCCTCCTTTTTTCGTACGCCCCCATCTTCCCCAAAACACCTCCTTTCCCCCTTCCAAACCCATTTGCCTTCCCCACCCAGGGTACCGCCACACACACACGCATCTTTAAACTCCTCACCAGGATTTGTAGAAACCCAGTGATTTCTGCCCCTTCCGGAAAGTTCCTTTTAAGCAGAGAGGATTTTTTCAGTTTTTTTAAAGGTGAGGGAGAAGAGACTCGAGAGAGCACGGGCCGCTTTTTTTTGAGAGAGACGAGACGGGAGTCGCAGAGGGTGTGCGTTGTGCTGGACTTCCGAGGAGAGCAAGAGATACGGGTGGAGCTCCGCGGCGTCGCTCTGAAGATTGGAGTTATGAAGAGGGGCAGAGAGAGCAGTGATGCTGTGATCGTCAAAATATGTACGTGTCGTATTAGGGGTCCCCCAACGAAATGTAATGTTGGTCAAAATTATTGAATTGCGTTTACTGTTGGCTCGAATTATTGACATTATCAATCCACAGCCAATACATCTCGAAGACTTCCATCAATTGGCCGCAACTCATTTGAAACTCCACATTGGACGGTTTTAGAGGTACGTTTTTGACGTTAAGAGTACGAACTTATGCACATTAGCCTGCCTTGGAGAAGGACTGGTAGCGGATTGATCCGACCTTTGTTGTTAATGTCCACGCCTACTCATGGGATTTGCCGCCCAGCCCTTGCAAAATTCCCAACCTCAATGTCTTCGCGACCCATTAAACGCGTTCCGTAGTACCCGCAATCCGAGCCAATGAGGACACAGCGCTTGTTCTGTGTGACGCCTTTAATATAAGAACCACTTCCCTATCTGGTTTATATTCCATTTTACAACATTTTGTTTTTTCTTTCCATGATATTTTATCACAGTTTTCCAGTCCTCTTTCAGCCCTGTAGTTTGTCTTCGTGCAAAGTTCATCCTCTAAAAATGAAATGACATAACGACGAGAGGTATCCCCAGGTTATCAGAGCATTCCGATATCTTTGATATATTGTATTATTGCGTTTTGGTGTTTTCCAGGCGTTTTCATCGACCAAAAGTGACCGTTAGGTGTAGGTACCATCGTCTTGGTATCAGCAGTGTTCAACAGATTCTTTCACAGTGGGCGTCCTGTGGAATCTTTGGACGGCGGAATGGTACCGGTGTGTGGGAAGACGACAGGAGGGGTGGGGGGTTGAGGGTCGGGGGAGAAAGTAAAGGAATGATGAGAGGAGAGGATGGGGAGCTTGGGGAGACAGATAGACAGACAGACAGGACAGGACGGAGGGGCCACGGAGGATCATAAGTGATGAGGAAGAGAGAGAGAGATGATGCAGATACAGACAGAGTAGACAGACAGGACAACAGACAGATAGAAGAGGGATAGGAGAAGAGGGGATCATGATGAGGAGAAGAGAGAAGAAGATGATGAGAGGAGAGACAGACAGACAGACAGAAGAGGGATCATGAGAGAGAGAGAGAGATGGAAAGGAGAGAGAGAGAGGAGAGACAGGAGAGGAGGGATGATGAGAGACCGAGAGAGACGAGATGAGAGGAGGAGGAGGAGACGAGGGAGAGAGAGACAGCGAGAGGAGAGAGGAGGAGAGAGAGAGCTTCCAAGCTGCTTGCACGTAAAATCGACAAGAACATAGTCCTGTTTGTCGGAATAATCAAAAACACATGCCTTTCAGTTTCACGCCATCACGTGCTAATGCACAACAATTGAATGCAAACATAAACAGCCCGTCGGATTGTACTTGCAGGTATAAGCAAAACCACATTTTACATCACCAGCACCCGCTGCTGATCATCATGCACAATCAACACAGGTGGATTACAGTGGCGTCATCAGGCTCAATCATTCAGGCCCCTGAGGCCCCTGTCGCTGGGTTGTGAACAAGGAAAGAACCACAATCAGAACCACAATCACAAAGCGAGGGAGGAGGGAGACAGAGGTCTCTTCTGAAAACTGTTTAAGTCGCTTACTGCCCAGTGTCACACGGAATTAATCAAACGGTGTTTTTTGCACCGAACGAGGGGGTCGCAACATTTTAAGTTCTGGTTCCCGAGAGACATAGGTTTCGTCCCAAACCCGGTTTCAAGGCTGTTTCGTGTGTGTACACATTTTTCCATGAGTCGTGTGAAATTTGCATCATGAGCCAATGAACCGGCTGTGAACACGTGATTGCTCTGCTTTTGGATATGAAGATCGGATAACAGACTTTAAATAGGTCTGTACACAATAAAAGCTTAATTTCCGACATATTGCAAGGTTAAATGGCCTGCAAGACAGTGAATAGACAACCTAAACAGTATAGCCCAGAATGAGGCAGCTGAAAATCGGGTTTAGGACAATTTTGTACCATCATGCTTGTAATATGATGATCAACGATAAAAGAGTCAGGGTTCAGCGCAAGCCCTGCAAACCAACCACACACTGTTAACAGTGTTCAACGAGTGAATCGAAGCCGAGTTAAAATACAGATGAAGGCACATAACAGAGTGCTATGTAATACTTACCTAACACACAACACAAAACAGATTACAAAAATTTTCGACAAATGTGTCTCCCTCGGACATCACAAAATGACTAACACAGAAAAATGCACAATAAACAATACTTTTCAAATGTCAAATGTTAGTTGTAGTCCCTATAGAAGGCAATGGAGGAGCCTGTAGACCAATGGTTAGAGCGACTACCTGCGGAGCTGACAGTCGTATGTTCGAATCACACGTACTGTCGGATTTGTTGTTGTTGTTGCTGCTGCTGCTGCTGTTGTTGTTGCTTGAAAACCTCCCTGTCCATCCAGCAGTAAATGTATTCAGTTCAGGGAAGGTTAAAGGAGTGGAAGGAGGGGGATGGGGATGGGCCCCGCATTCCATCATGCCGTGCTCCATACACAATGAACCTTTGACAAGTTACTGTCCCTACGGCCCCTAGGCTTTGGGAACTTTAACTCTTTTTTAACCAAATTTTAGAAAGAGAGGGGGTTGTTTACCGCCAGGGACACAAGTGCAGGACAAGACACAATGCATTTCGACGTCTTGGGTCTTCTTCGGGCAAAAACAAATGACGTTTAGGACAATTAAAACAAAGAACGAGAAACCACTTATCTTCTCATCCGGCGGCCAGTTTGGTCGTGTGGCGAACATGAGAAGATAAGTGATTTCTCGTTTTTCTTTTCACTGTCCTAAACGTCATTTGTTTTTGCCTGAAGAAGACCCAAGATGTTGAAATGCGTGTGTCTTGTCCTGTACTTTGTTTGTCTATATCCTTAGCGGTAAACAACCCCCCCTCTCTTTCTAAATTTTGCTTCATTTTCCGCACTCAGTCATTCCGTTTTGAAACTACCCTTTTTTTAACCTTTAAAGAAGGCACGTTTTTTAACAATTCACTTTTCTGTTTTGTATAGTATTTGAAACAAGAGTTGAGGGAATTTAGTGGATGGTTCTTCAGTGGTGTTTCCGATGACTTTTCGCCCATCTAAAAAAAGGAAAAGAAAAGGAAGAGAAGAATTTTAGTAGCAGCAGAATAAGAACACGAAGAGAAGAAGAAGAAGAAGAAGGAGGAGGAGGAGGAGGAGGAGGAGGAGGAGAGGAGGAGGAAGAAGAAGAAAATGGAATGAGCGTTCATTTTAGCGCCCTGTTCTGAGTGTTTCCTTGTACTGTTGCTTGTTCTCTGTCACATGTGTATCATTGTTTGTTTTCTGTCACATGTGTATCATTGTTTGTTTTCTGTCACATGTGTATCATTGTTTGTTTTCTGTCACGTTGCAGGCTACAGCTTCCAATCCAACTCTTCTTCCCGCTCCCCCCTCATCACCCTGCAAGAAATAAAAATGATCACCTGTTCTCAAATATTGTTTGGGTAGACGCAAAATACTATGAAACGAAGCCCCTCTTGCTATCGCACTGTCAGTTCCCATCAGGTTGATAAGGTCATCTGCAACGTTACGTGATTATTTAGCACACGCAACGTCGGTGGTTGTCCATGTGATGAAGAGTTAGCCTGCTGGCTAGGATGAGCAACTATTGTCGATTACTTATCATTCAGCGATTTTTGCAGTCGTTTTACGATGACATATTTTTTCAGCATCACACATATCTAGGTCAAAGTACACATAGCCCTCTTTTCTCTGAGCCCATGTAGGTCAAGCTTTCCTGAATAATGACGACATATGAAAAGATGAGGTCAATCAATTACCGCCAGACTAACTGTATAGCTTCCACGAGGGGGAGAGCTAAGTTGCACATGTGTCCATCACTTAGGCTGATTTTTTTTTTTTATCGGAAAAGCTTCATTAAAGAAAAGAAAAGAAGAGAACACAAAACAAAACACCCATACACCCAGGAAAACTGAACCAGCGGGAAGAAGTCTGAAGCAAAGATGGTAGCACATATATTTCAACCGAGTACTTCCCATAGTTCTTTATATATATATATATATATATATATATATATATATATATATATATATATATATATATACACATGTGTATGTGTGTGTGTGTGTGTGTGTGGTGTGTGTGTGTGTGTGTGTGTGTGCGTGCGTGCGTGCGTGTGTGTGTGTGTGTGTGTGTGTGTGTGTGTGTGTGTGTGTGTGTGTGTGTGTCTGTCTGTCTGTCTGTCTGTGTCTGTCTGTGTCTGCCTCCCCCTCTACCTCTAATACACATGTGTATATATATATATATATATATATATATATATATATATATACATATATATATATACACATGTGTATGTGTGTGTGTGTGTGTGTGTGTGTGTGTGTGTGTGCGTGCGTGCGTGCGTGTGTGTGTGTGTGTGTGTGTGTGTGTGTGTGTGTGTGTGTGTGTGTGTGTGTGTGTGTGTGTGTGTGTCTGTCTGTCTGTCTGTCTGTCTGTCTGTCTGTGTCTGTCTGTGTCTGCCTCCCCCTCTACCTCTAAAACACCTTCCTCGCCTCGTAATCTCTCAGCCCCTTCCCCTACCCTCAGCAACCCCCCTCCCCCCGTTCTTCCTGCTTACACCCTACACGAGGGGACTGTGTGTTTCAGATCGTTCAGCTGACGTGGTATCCCTGGTCAGGGACACCCTGTTTTACCTGCTGTCAGTGCTGGCCCTGGTTCTGGTCATAGAGGACTCCCGCGTTCACTGGTTGGTCTCTGTCTGTCTGTCTGTCAGTCAGTCCGTCCGTCTATCCGTCTATCTGTCCGTCCGTCCGTCCGTCCGTCTCTCTCTCTCTCTCTCTCTCTCTCTCTCTCTCTCTCTCTCTCTCTCTCTCTCCTAATGTAGGTGTAACACGCAATGCGCAAAAATACTGCTTTATCAAAACAAAACAAGCAAACAAACAAAATAAATAAAGACATAAAACTACGTCGTACTTAATTGCAGTATACGATAACAACACTACAGAGTTTCTTTTCACGTATGCTGCAGGCACTCTCTTCAACTCTCTTCACGCGATAAGAACTCTAGCCATTACGCTTAATCAACTACTCGAAGAAAATACAATACCCCTCGCTATTCCAGAACCCACCCCTCCCCCCCCTCCCCCCCCCCCCCCCCCCCCCCTCCCCCAACCCCCGTCAACTATCCCCGCTGCCCTACACCACCTTGTTTTGTTTTGCTTTGTTACTTCTCTCTCTCTCTCTCTCTCTCTCTCTCTCTCTCTCTAAAATTCTGTCTGGCTTTTGATGGGATTGGGTGGGAGTAATGGGAGTGAGAGACTAAGGGACACTACTCCAAATTGATCGCTCCAACTTGTAAAAGTAAGTCATGTTTATAATCTTTTCGGTACTGCCATCATAGTTCTCTTTGATAGCTCTTTTCGGCGTGAATGGGTAGTGTTTGAAGATATAAAGTGATCTGTATGGGCTGGAGTAGTGGAATATGCTCACGCTTTTAGTCGTGTTTACAGCATGTACGCCACAGATTCTCCAATAGTCTTCAAAGCATGAGCTGCTAATCGCCATATTCCTTTCCGTGTAGAGTTATTCTGGCGTGTTACGTCGGTGTTGGTGGCGGTGGTGGCGATGGTGGTGGTAAGGGTGAATGTGTTGGAAGGGTGGAGGTGAGGATGATAATAAAGACAGCAGACTATGTGAGGCACGAAGTCAACACATAGTGCTGGCGGACAAGAATCACTCTTTTGTAGTTACTTAGGCTACTCCTGCGTCAACTTGCCTGATACAGGAATGCATCGCTCATGACTTTTCTGATCAAGACCATCCTACATACAGGGAACAGTGCGGGATGAACATCACAGAAGCAGGCAGAAGAGATCTTGGATGCACAACATAAAAAACTGGACTGATTACAACATTTTCATGTGTAGTTAGAATACACTCTAGGGAGAGGTTGACTGCAGCAGGTCTTCAGGGAAGTACTCCCCCAAAGGCATGCGTTTGGTCCTGAATTCCTTACACTCTAAGGCTGCCGGGCTGCGTTTAGGTCAAGACTCGTAGATGCCCCTCTATTGTCAGAATTTCTACCTTGGCGCTGTCAAGATTCAAAGCAGCAACTGCTGGATGGGTGGTCATCTCAGGGCGCAGCCGTTTAAGACAGATGTCTCAACCACATCGCTATGTGATTCCGGCTCAAAATTGGCAAAATTAAAGTTCGCTTTTCTTCATCCAGGAACATAATTAGCAAAGATTTCTCTTTTTATCTCTTACCCCTAGGGACAATATTGTTGTTGTTGTTGTTGTCTGAGTCGAAAACGAAGTGGAATTTAAAGGAAAGAAACTGATTTAGAAACTTGAGTATCAGAAACACAGAGTTTGAGATATACATCATCCGCAAATTTGTAAGCTGATATGTTTATTGTCCATGTCCTTTCTCTGGAACAAAAGCCCCTTCGTCATATTTTTAAGTAGCATGGCCCCAAATTGTTAAATAATCGATCGTTGAAATCATATATTTATTCATACGTTGAAATCATATATTTATTCTTACACAGATGCGTACTAAATAGGCACGCACAGACACGCACACACACACACACACACACACACACACACACACACACACACACACACACACACACACACACACACACACACACACACACACACACACACACACACACACACACACACACACACACACACACACACACACACTCACACACACACACACACACGCGCGCGCGCGCGCGTACGCGCACACACGCACGCACGCACGCACGCACACGCATGCATGTATGCATGGACGCATACTTATGCACACACACACACACACACACGCACGCACGCACGCACGCACGCACGCACGCACACACACATCTATATGTATATGCACTTGTTTTCCTCCACTACTTGATTGTTCGGCATGATAGATAGATAGATAGATAGATAGATAGATAGATAGATAGATAGATAGATAGATAGATAGATAGACAGATAGATAGATCGATAGATAGATAGATAGATAGATAGATAATTAGATAGATAGATAGATAGATAGATAGATAGACAGACAGACAGACATAATACAGACAGACAGACAGATAGATGCACATACATAGAACATTCACGGTAGGTTACATAAGGCACTACGAAATCGTACTATCTAAAGTACACATTCAAAGAAATGGCTATCTAACAAACACGTCAGAAGGGAAAAGGAAGCGAATTCTACAGCATTATCAGTAAAGCTCAAGTAGTGTTTTTTCATCAGTGCACAGTAAAATCATTCGGGTTTTGTCCACATATTTGAATATGCATTCATTTGTATACTAGTTTCTGTACTTACTCATTTATTTTCAGTATCTAGGCACTGTTATCTCAAGGTCTGTCAATGGTGGTGTAATCCACACATAGGCCATGTCTCAGAAACTGACACTAAAAAAACAAACAAAAAAAAATTAACAGTCTTTCAACGTCAACATATTTTTCACAATAGGTTTTCCCTGTTTGAAATGTCACCGGCTCTCCTTTCGGGAAGAATGCGTCGCCACTCTAATGTATAACTTCCAAAAAGAAATGGAGTCTGTATACATTTCTCTCTGATTCTCAAAGTGGCTTTTCCTCAAACGTTTGCGTGAAGCACCTCTTTTATCGCAGGAGGTTCTTTTACGTGTACTATGCGCATGGTACACTCGTGTCCTTGGTTTATTCTTTCATCCAAAAGATTAGAACTCATCCCACTACTTGAGATCTAATGAATAAAGACTATCCTTAGGCAAGGGAGACAATTCACTTTCTTATTCCCACCTGGGTATAACACTTAGCAACATCTTCAACATAACCTTGGAAACAAGGTACGTGTCAAACCAAACCAGACCTAACACAAATACAGAAATAACAGACTCGGCTCGATTCGAGCCGTTGACCTGGTACTTCTTCGCTTCACTGTTGAGCACGTTAACCACTTAACCACCGCCGTGTCTTTGTTTCCGCCAACTCCAGGTACGAGGCTCTAGTAATGTTGCTGCTCTATGGACTCTACATCGCCCTCATGTACTTCAACCGCCGCTTGGAGAACCGAGCCATGGACGCCCTGGACTCCCTCAAAGCCCGTTGGAGGGGCCACGGGGGCTCCGTGGATCCCGAGGAGAAGGAGAGCCTCTTGGAACGCTCCGAGGAAGGGTCTTCGTCGTCGGTGGGGACTTCCGGCACCTCCCGGGAAGCGGAGACTGGGTTTACCACCAGCACAACTATCAGTGGGGGGAAAAGTGAAGAGGAGGAAGGTATCATGGATCGGTTGGGGGATGAATGAGTAGATGGGAACAAATGGATGGATGGATGCATGGATGGAAGGGTGGGGGGTGGGATGGAGTGGGGTAGTGGATGGATGGATGAATGGATGGACTGAAGGTGAGGAGGTAATGAATGGATGGATGGATACATAGAGGATGGAATGAAAGTAGGGGGGGGGGGGGGGCGGTGGATGGATGGATAAAGGGATGCATGCATGCATGCAGGTTTGCATGAAAATGGGGTGGGGTTGGATGGATGGA
>JADBJO010002528.1:182500-187500 GCA_016801955.1 Conus betulinus
TATTTTGTGCTAGGTCGAAACGAAATGGATATCCCACAATTCTTTTTACCTCATGCTGTTTTCCCCTCCCGTCTCTTTCTCTACTTTTGTGTGTGTGTGTGTGTGTGTGTGTGTGTGTGTGTGTGTGTGTGTGTGTGTGTGTTTGAGAATGGATGGATGCGCGTGTTTTGTTTGTTTTCTTTTAATTCTTCATTTTTATGTTACTAAGGTCTTAATTTCTTTTCATTGTTGAAAAATTAAACCATTCCTTTTTCTTGCTGATTTTTTTTTTCAGGTAAGCTGATGTATTACTTTATTCTGTTTGTCTTTAGAACATAGCTTCTTCTTTTATGCCATCCTCCATTCCTAAGGTTTTGAATTTCTTCGATGTTAATAGAAGTTTTCATTAGCACATGACCATAACGGTGAAAAATGAAAGGGAACCTTACACCTGCTTTTCTGACTTGAAACGTGAGCTTGATGTAGCACCACTATTGTTGGCTAATGGTTATAATTATTTTGGTAATGAAGATGGTGAACTTCCTTTTCCTTACCCTTTCTTCTCTTCTTTTCATCTGCTTTCTTATTTCTTCCTTGTCTTTTCTCCTTCTATAATCTCCGATTTCATCTTCTCTCGCTTGTACGCTTTTCGTCCTTATCTCTCTCTCTCTCTCTCTCTCTGTGTGTGTGTGTGTGTGTGTGTGTGTGTGTGTGTGTGTGTGTGTGTGTGTGTGTGTGCCATTATATTCTAACTTTTCTTCAGTATTATCACATAAACTTTGTTCATGTTGTACTTTTTGTCTGTGAAATCTATGTAATGATAGTATGCATGATAATGGCAATGAAACTTTGACGACTGAGACGACAATAGAACGATAGTGATGCTTATATCTGGCAATATGTACAAAGCATTGAAAACAATTGATGGCTTGGAATTGTTATCTGAAGCTCTTTGAAACGATTAAAGTATTAGGTTGTGATATGATGTGTTGTGTTGTTTTGTGTTGCGTTATGTTGTGTTGTGTTGTGTTGTGTTGTGTGTTGTTGTGTGTGTTGTGTGTTGTGTTGTGTTGTGTTGTGTTGTGTTGCGTTGTGTTGTGTTGTGTTGTGTTGCGTTGCGTTGCGTTGCGTTGCGTTGCGTTGCGATTGTGTTGTGTGTGTGCTGTGCTGTGCTGCGCTGCGCTGCGCTGTAGCATGGTGTGCTGTGGTGCTGTGCGGTGTGGATGGTATTGTGTGGTGCTTTATGGCGTGATCTGGTATGTTGTGTCGTGCTGAGTTCTGTTTTGGCATCGCATTGTGTTGAACTGAACAGTAATGCATTGTGTTGCACTCTGTTCCAGTGTATTGTGTTGCATGGCATTGTTATATCATTGTGTGGGTAACACTGAATCGCATGGCATTGTATTTAATTGCCATGCCTCGCACCATATTGCACAGCATTCATCGTATTACATTACACTGTGGCAAGCTGAGTTTCTAGCGTCTAGCATCGTGAACCTGTAAAACTTCCCCTTCTGAATAATCAGTGCGGATAACCTTGTCACCGTTGTCTCAGCACCAGCCTTGGTTTTCCGACGTCTCATCTGCCGATGCAGTGCGCTACTGTTCAGCCATCGGAGTCTTCGTTTCTGCCCTCCTCACGTTCTGTAGATCTTCATTCCGCACCCAGTAAAGAATTTCTCTCTACATACACTCTGGAATTTTACTTGTTCAGAATACATAGTCCGTTGTGGAATTTGACCGTGATCGGGTTGGTGCCGATGGATTCACTAACCCCCCACCCCCAACCCACCCCTTTTCAGCGAATCCTTGAAGCATCTTTCCTTTTCAGTAAGAGAACAAGTTTGAGAAAAGCAAGGCGGAGAGTCATCCCCCAAAGTCCATGATTCTGGTCTTTCTGGTCTTTTTCGTATGCCTTCCCATCTATTCCCGGAAGTCAATGACAAAAAACGTACAGAGCATAGTTGTTACGATGGGAAGTGAGCCGGGAAATAACTATTAATGAAGCGGACAGATCGAATATGAAGCGAAAGAAAGCGAGTGAGCAATGAATACGAACATCAGACTTTACAGCAGAGCCTACAACGCCAGTTTGGCCCGGCTCTAGACAAGGAAGAAGAAGAAGAAGAAGAAGAGACTTTAACCTGTATGTCAACATGACATACCTACTGTCAATCACACTGACGTTGCGGTTTAAGAAACACGCGAGAAGCTGGACGGTAGGAGTTCCTCAGGGAAGAAACTTCCCTCATATATGTTTCGGACTTCAACTCCACTGGTTGCACCTTGATGCCCTCCTGCTATTACCCTACTGCGACATGTACTGTTTGAAAATGAGAACTAGCAGTTCCGTTTTCGTTCGAATATTCTTCATGTTCATTTAAATCATTGAAAATAAGTTCCAATACGAATGATGTGTAAACCTGTGACTTCCTCCAAGGATTTGACACATCAGTCGTGTGCGTTCCAAGAGATTAGCCTCTTGTCACTGTTCTCAAGCCGAAGTCACAAAGTGGGTATCAGCTCAGTCAAATTGTTCTCTTTCTTTTTTTTAAGCCGTGTAAAATAATGCTGTCTGTTCTGTTTTGTTTGTTTGTTTTCGTTTAACAGATCCATGCTTAAGAATCCGTTGTAGATAATGTAGCCGTGTTATCACAAACAACGGACATCACTAATGTAGAGCCCAAAAAATTACCACATAACCCATGGCAAGTCTTTGTACTTAGCACTGCCGAGTTTCCGCTGTAGCGTAATTATGATTGCTGAGAAGTGCAAGTTGATGACCGGTCACAACACCACAATTACTGTCGCTATTGATATTTATGGACAGAAGACAGAAACTGTTCTACCGTTCCTTTACCAGTGGATGATCAGGCAGCGAGAGACCAAAACCAACTTTACTTCTACGGGCAGCTAAAAGTGTATTAGCAATGTCCAGATTGAAACCTAGATAGAAGGACAAAAACATGTCCATGAAAGCAAGAGAAGGATGCTGCTTGTCCCAGCGATTTCGTGCAGGTGCGTTCATGCAAGGTATAGACATTCCAAGTGGATCTGTAAAAAAAAAGTGGAAGCTAGAGCACTGAGGTATTGCCGTATGATACAAAATATGAGATGTGCTTACCTTTTGAACAGTGAATAAGAGCATCAAATCGTAAAGCAACATTTCAAGATATGTGACAAGCTGTTGACATCAGCTCAGAACAGAAAACTAAGCTTTTTTGCCAGTGTGAAGCAATACGATATTCATGCTAAATAATCTGCGTGGTAGCTTTTAATGGACGGTGACAAAGAGAAAGAGACACAAAATAATGGATTCGTGATATTGCAGAGTTGGCTGATACCATTGGCAAATACCCAGGCCGTGATCCACAACTGACAGAGCTGGGGGAATGTGGTCAGCAGTTCTTCAGTGTGGCTTCCCAGTGATTCTAAACAGAGATAGGCGAAAAGGAGAGGATAAAGGCAATGTTATTTGTATGGAAAACGCAGGCTCTTGAGAGAAATAATGGAATACTCTATAAGATACGATATGTGGACATTGTTGGAAATATTCTTCTGGACGAAATCAGAAATAGTTGACACTTTTAGCACTGGTGTAGGCTGTGTGTAGTGTGTGTGTGTGTGTGTGTGTGTGTGTGTGTGTGTGTGTGTGTGTGTGTGTGTGTGTGTGTGTGTGTTCTGTAAATGTGCAACCCTCCAAATAACACTATTGAGAATATTATGTATTTTCTCCAAATTGCAGGATTCTGACACATTGCGTTGTCACTGTTAAAATGCAGTTTTTCTGATTGTCACTGTGAGAGAATACTGCCAAAATTGAAAAATCTTTGAGCTCTTTTCATGAGGACTGGCAAATGTCAGAGGTCTTTTTCGAAGGTCAGCTTAATGTCAGATCGTGAAATAATCAGATATTATTTTGCAGATAGTGTTGATTGTCAAGACGTAGATGTCTACATATGCAAGTGCAATTAACTTGTGTTGTTGATCTTGCTTTGGTTCGAGTTGATACAAATTTATTTCATCTAAACCAAGTACCACACCAAAACTGGCCACATCACATCTTCCTTTGATAACAACGTCCTAGTGTGTTTAGATCCTAGTGAAACCTGAAATCAAAAGCATCTAAATAACAGAGAGATCCAACATTTAATATAGTGAAAATATAGATTCATATTCTGTTCTGCTTTTAACTATAGTCTCTGGTTCTCATGCTGCTCACCAGTATGATGGTTTTTCACCAGTCTGAGACAGTTTTTGGTTTTCATTTATATCTAATGCATGTACAGACCCGTGATTAAACTGGACAAAGAGAGCCTCACAGCCTAGATTATCTTGTCAGCCACTGCCTAAAAAAATGGATGCACCAAGCTTTGTACAGTGGGGAAAAAAAAGCTGTGACGAACTCGTATTCTTAAAGCAGACAGCTACTGGTGAACACTTTAATTACTTTGCCACTTCACATAAGGAATTTGGCGCCAGTACTTTGTTCTCGAAAGGAAATCTGGTTTTAAATGATACCGTTCCCCGTCACTCGGGCTTGCACAGAAATCTCTGAGCCTGCCAGAGGTAAAAGTGTGTGTCCTTGCAGCAAATCCCCCCAACTCCCGTTCGCTCCACATTCAATCACCGTCACTATTACACCAAATATAAATCATCTTGAAGAGTTTATATTTCATAAAATAGCATATATTTTGCTAAAGAATAGAAAGGTATAAAACAACGGGGAAAATTATCCAAACGTTCAAGAATGTCAATAATAACCATTCATATTCTACATCAAAATGTAAGGGAATGTCAGTTATAACAATACACATACTAAATATGTATGTTATAGAAGAAAAACTACCACAGCTTTGACATTTATTGAGTCTCAACAAAAAATGGAATATTGCAAAGAGGGCGTTACCAAAACAAATCATGCAACAATGCGCAAACAATGATAGTTATTCTACGTGTGGTTTCTAAGACCTTACAAATCGGTGTACCCGATTCGTACAAAAGCGAACAGTTCCGATTAA
>JADBJO010002528.1:192500-210000 GCA_016801955.1 Conus betulinus
CCTAAAACTTGGCGGGCACTCGCTGACTGCGGCCGAGAGGGCAGTTTTTCAGCCCAACTCCCTAAGGAGTGCCCCATGTCTGCCACCCCATAAAACAGCACCGTATCCTGGGCCACGGTAGTCGCAGTCAGGCAGCGCTCCTTTGCCAATCGCCCCACATTTCCAGGAGCCGTCTCCCGGCGACACAGGCTAGACCCGCCGTCACCCACATGGCTGGAAGGTTGTCTGCGCCGCCCGACACTGATCTCTCACATCAGTGTCCCTCAAAGGAGAGCTGCCACCTCTCCCCTGGCGTCCACTGCTATGCCACACTCGCAGTGACGGCGAGTCACTTCATCCTGCTTTATATATTGTCTGATCAGCCACAGCCACTGGTGAATTCATTGGGAAGGTTACACCGTTCGACAGAGCACATCACTCTACATACATTTTCATGTTTGAAAATGAGACAGATAAAAAAAACACAAAACAAAACAAAAGTGTAAGCCATAAAAAATTAAAACACATTATTAAGAAAGACAATTGCAAACAATGAAGATTCGGTTCTTTTCTTCTAAAATTCACTTCGTATCTAATACAAAAACGGAAGACGTTGTCTTTATGAGCTTAAGGTTAAAGGCATAAAACGGAAAATCTTCAAATTAACCTCTACCATAACCCGTATCAGCAGCGCCATATTTGTCCCGCACTTTCAGGGAAGTAGGCCCCTAACTCTACAACAGACCAATGGGTTGAGAGAAAAGACTCTATGATCTTGTCCCTCTCTTTCATCTAATGCTATACTAAATCATGAATATTGTTATTTTTTCATGAGACGAAATTCTACGGGGCGAAAGTTGTCGGATAACGAAGAAAAAATCCTAAGGGATTCTCACGACATGTTTCTTAACTGAAAAAAGGTCTCTGTTTACCGCAGAGGTCCTCTTCCGACTATCATTTGCATTCATTCTGAGTGTAATAAGAAACTAACAAATTCACTTTGGGGAAAAAAAAAAATTTAAACCAGTCGGCAAATTCACTGCGATTACACTTCATTTCTGAATGCGTGTGATTAGGGTACGATAGTGCATTGAGTGCA
The DNA here is from genome assembly GCA_016801955.1 of Conus betulinus. Classification (NCBI taxonomy): domain Eukaryota; kingdom Metazoa; phylum Mollusca; class Gastropoda; order Neogastropoda; family Conidae; genus Conus; species Conus betulinus. Next base: position 193,579 of record JADBJO010002528.1, read on the forward strand.
TTTTTCATGTTTCAGTTTCAGTTCCTTCAAAGAAGCGTCACTGCGTACGGACCACTTGTGACGAGCTTGACACCACCACTCCACCACTACTACATCCATCCTCTTGTACAAATTGTACAAACACACACACCTCGGTCTACTTCCCCCTTCTTACAGCCTCTTTCTTTCTCCCTTTGTCTGACCAGCGGCAATAACATTTACCCTGCCATCATCATTCCCCCCCCCCCCCCCCCCCCCCCCCCCCACCCCCTCACCTTTTCCTTCCCAACTCAAATCCCTCACCCACTCACTCTTCCCGCAGTCAGTTTGATGTACCCTGCAGCTGGCTTAAGAAACAATGTTACGGGGGGAAAAGATTACGTCACTTTTGAAGTATGTAGCTCGCTTCACTCCCTCTCCTCTCCCATCCCTTAGCTGAATGTGCGTTCTCTCTCCTCCGCTAGATCAGAGAGATGCCGACACCCACCCACCCCCCCCCCACCCCACCTCACCCTTCGCCACCCACACCCTGACTGTCGCGCGTGAAATCCAGAAATGGCAAAATTATGTTAAACAGCACTTTGTCAGATAGCCTGACCGCTTTGAATTCAAACCCCAACGGCTGAGAAAGCACGTTCGCGAATATTCTATACTGTTCTCTCCCACTGTAACCTCTCCCTCCCCTTGTCTTTGCCATTAGTGACACAAAGCCAACCAGAATAGATAGTTTAGCCGTCAAAAAGGGGAAAGTCACAGGGAGCAAAATCACGATCTCCACCAACAGCTTAAGACTGACACAGTGTAGCCACAAAGACAACAGGGGTAAACCGGAGAGAGTGAACGTTTATCTCACCTACTCTGATCCTGTGTCCAAGGTTCACTGAACACCCAGAACTGTAAGTTGAAACTGTGTTTCTAAATTTAGAGACCATGCATTGATTGTATGTATGCCATGTAGTTAAACAGTGGCATGAAGATCCACAGAACAAAGATGGGATGTGTGAAGACTCATCTGAATGAGCAGCAGCGCACTGCATCAGCAGGTAAGACGTCGGAAGACCAAGGCCAGGATTTAAACCACAGTGCCAAGGACATCCACGCTGTTGGCACTTTGTCAGATAGCCTGACCGCTTTGAATTCAAACCCCAACGGCTGAGAAAGCACGTTCGCGAATATTCTATACTGTTCTCTCCCACTGTAACCTCTCCCTCCCCTTGTCTTTGCCATTAGTGACACAAAGCCAACCAGAATAATAGATAGTTTAGCCGTCAAAAAGGGGAAAGTCACAGGGAGCAAAATCACGATCTCCACCAACAGCTTAAGACTGACACAGTGTAGCCACAAAGACAACAGGGGTAAACCGGAGAGAGTGAACGTTTATCTCACCTACTCTGATCCTGTGTCCAAGGTTCACTGAACACCCAGAACTGTAAGTTGAAACTGTGTTTCTAAATTTAGAGACCATGCATTGATTGTATGTATGCCATGTAGTTCTCATCTGAATGAGCAGCAGCGCACTGCATCAGCAGGTAAGACGTCGGAAGACCAAGGCCAGGATTTAAACCACAGTGCCAAGGACATCCACGCTGTTGGTTCGGATGAGGAATTTGCACAGGCCCTCGATGCCAGGCGCCTGAAAAACTCAACCTGCCACGAGCAAACGAGACTGAAGATTGGGAGAAACTGGATGCAAAAATCGTCCAAAGACTCGATGCACTGATAGGGAAAAGCACCCTGGAACACAAACTAGCCACATATGGGGACATTGTGTATGCCACATGTAGAGACGCCTATGGAGCAAAACTACCCAAAGAGAAAACACCTCCAAAGAAATCCAGACGCCAAGAACAGATGGACATGATCAGGGTCCAAAAGAAGAACCTCAAGAAGCAAATGAAGACTGCTCTGCCAGCTGAAAAACAAGGCTGGAAAAAACTCTGGGAAGACCTGAAAGCAAAACACAGCGCCCTCAGCAAAGCGGAATCTGCGAGGAAGAGGAAAAGCAAAAGAAGAAGACACAAGAGCGTTTCTTCAGAGACCCCTTCCAGTTTGCCAGAACTCTGTTCGAGCAGCCAAAATCTGGGACCCTAAGTGTGGACAAAGGAGTTCTTGAGCAGCATCAGCATCTGAGAAAAACATACTCTGACTCACAGAGCAAAGCACCACTCGACATTCAAGGTCTGGTGTGGCCAACCAACCCGGAGGAACAGTTCAATGACAAGCCTCCAACGTTGGCGGAAATCAAGAAGGTGGTCGACAAAGCCAGAGCCAAATCATCACCAGGGCCAAACGGAATACCTTACCAACTGTACAAGAAATGTCCCAAGGTGCTGGAGTGGCTCCACAGGCTGCTGCGATCAGCTTGGAGAAATCAGAAGATCAGCGGGCCAGTGGATGACGGCAGATGGTGTGTACATCCCCAAAGAGCAAAACTCAAGTGACATCAGCCAGTTCAGGCCAATATCACTACTGAACGTCGAAGGGAAAATCTTCTTCTCTGTCATGGCAGCAAGGCTGACCAAGTACCTCATGGAAAACAAGTACTTGGATGTGTCAGTCCAGAAAGGTGGCATTCCAGGCGTGGCTGGCTGTGTAGAACACGCCACAATGATCTGGGACGCAATCCAAAGAGCAAAAAAACAGAAAAAGAGACCTGGACGTAGTGTGGCTCGACCTGGCAAACGCATATGGATCTGTACCCCATGAGATGATACAGTTGGCTCTTAAGATGTACCATGTGCCAAAGAACATCCGCGACATGCTCAAGAAGTACTTCGGTGGCTTCTCAATGCGGTTCTCTACCAAGGAGTACACAACAGATTGGATCAACTTGGAAGTGGGCATTGCAATGGGCTGTGCCATTTCCCCAATACTGTTCGTGTTGGCAATGGAAGTCATCTTGAAAGCAGCAACAAGCAACGCAAGACAGACAGACCTTGGCGATGGATACAAGATGCCTCCTCTCAAGGCCTTCATGGATGACACTACAGTGATTTCATCCAGAGAAGACGAGACACGTCACGTGCTGGAGAGGCTGGACGACATAGTTGCCTCATCCAGAATGAAGTTCAAGCCAAAGAAATCACGGAGTCTCTCACTGAGGAAAGGAAAAAGTGGCCGAATCTGTGGTCTTCAGTGTGCCAACCAGACCATTCCAACAGTAACAGAAGAGCCAGTCAAGAGCCTTGGAAGATGGTATGATGATACGCTGAAAGACACACGAAGAGCAAAAGAAACCAAACAGATGTCGGAAGAAGGCTTGGAGACCATTGACCAGTGTGGGCTCCCTGGCAAATACAAGGTCTGGTGTCTGCAGTTCATGCTGATACCAAAGCTCCTATGGCCTCTGATGATATACGACATCTGCACCAGCATAGTGGAGGCAATGGAATCCAAAATCAACAAGTTCACAAGGAAATGGCTTGGTGTCCCACCCTGTCTGACTGACATAGCGCTATACTGTCGCCAAGCAAAGCTGAAACTACCACTGAAATCCATCCTGGAGGAATATAAAGCAGGGAAGATCAGACTTCAAAGCATGCTGGAGGACTCAGGAGACAAGGTGGTTGAAGCAATCAAGCCCCAGCTGAAGACAGGCAGAAAATGGAAAGTTCAAGAGGCGATGGATTCTGCAAAAGAAAGTCTCAAGATCAGAGAAATAACAGGACACACACAGACCAACAGACAAGGACTGGGGGTGACCAAAACTGAATGGTGGTCAAAGGCCAAAGGAAAAGCCAAAAGAGAGACATGATGATTCAGGAGATGATGAGAAAAGAAGAAGACCAAAAAAGACTCCAAAAAGCAGTCCAGCAGAGCCAGCAAGGGCAATGGACAACGTGGGAGAATGCACTCCAAAGAAGTCTCACTTGGAATGACATTTGGCACATGGCCCCTCTCAGGATCAGCTTCATTCTCAGATCTGCATATGACCTTCTGCCTTCAAATGCAAACCTGGTGAAGTGGGGAAAAACAGACGATCCTTCATCATGCCCCTTTGCCATGAAAAACAAACAGTGGAGCATGTCCTAAGCTCATGTAAAGTAGCCCTGGCTCAAGGAAGGTACACATGGAGGCACAACCAAGTGCTCAAAGAGATTGTACAAGTAGTCTGGGCTAGTACCAACACCACAAAAGGGAAAATCAGGACTCCAAAAGCACCCGCAACATTCTTCACGGCAGGAGGCAGCGAATCATGGCCAAGAACAACACAGTGCCACTCGGAACATGCAGGCAGAGTCTGCTGGACGGGGCAGATGACTGGGAGTGCACAGCAGACCTCCCAGAATGGAATAGTCACCCAGAGATTATCAGCAAGAGTGGCATGAGACCAGACATAGTATTACACTCTCAGTCAACCAAGCAGCTGATCATGATCGAGCTCACGGTGCCATATGAGAACAGAATGGAGGCAGCTCAGATCTACAAGACTGAAAAGTATGCTGATCTGGCAAACAGCCTGAGAGAGAGAAGGCTATCAGGTCAAAGTCCTCACTGCAGAAATTGGAGCTAGGGGGTTTGTGGGAACGTCTGCATACAGCCTCATGAAACAGCTCTCAGTTGCAGGGAGGGAAAAAAACCAGAGCCCTGAAAAAGCAATGGCAGAAAGCGGCAGAGAGGTGTTCAAGTTGGATCTGGTCAAGGAGGAAACAAAAGTGAACTTCATAAGGCTTAACTTTCCTACAAATATCAGGTGTCCCTGTGGCTCAGTGGTTAGTGCGCGAGTCATTAAGTGGAAACGAGCATGTCCAGAAGGGCATGGGTTCGAATCCCAGTCATGGATTGTAATAGTTTGTTTACCATAACTTGGTAAAAAACTATCAAGATGCTTGGTTAAAGTTCTTTGTTGACAATCTGATTAACATTCTTTGTTAACATCTGACTTTTGGCAGTATTCAATATTATCTGTTAAGATGATAAACTGAATGATAAATTCTGATTAAAAAAAAAAAAACCCACAGTATGCCTGTACTAGGTGAAAACGGTTCAGTTGATTTATGAATACTATGGATTGTCGGAATGTTTTGCTGTGTGTGTGACTCTAAGTCTACACCACATGTGTACGTGGGCTAAGTGTATTCAAAGTCACTTCAACTTAATTTATAGGAAAAACATTGAAGAATTGTTTGACTAAAATTAGATCTAGTTGCAAGACCTACGAGGTCAAAACGCGTTGGGTTTTGTCTTGTGATTCGTTTGTCCATGTTTCTTGGCGGTTCGCTATTAATTACATTTGAAATTTGACTACAATTGTTTAGCATTGTATTACTGTCTCCTACGCCTTACTGAGAGCCAGAGGGCAAGTGAGAGAACCGGACAAGCCAGACTCTCAGCAACTCAACTACAGACCAGGTTCTGTTTGTTCTAGAACCCGAGTTCCTGTCTACCCTGGGCATGCATGGTGGTGGACAAACACCACAGCCCAAAAACATGAGCAGCAGGTCTGCAGAGAAAAGGAACAGTCACCAGCAACTGGCGAGAGATCAACTATCCTCTCCGACATGAGATAAGCTCTGCTATTCCAAGTGGACTCCAACTCAACTCATCCAGTACTTTTCCTCTCTTAATGATGAAACAGTGGGAACCCACAACTCAGCCTGAACTGACTTTGTGAAATTGATTTGACTATTTCACCCTTGTATAGACAAGTAATGCTGATGTGTGAAACTGCACTTTACTGGTGTCAGTTCTTTGTTGTTCAATCAGTATTGAATGTTTGAACTTCTCTCCAATTCTCTCTCTCGGAGCTACGAGTACATTTAAGTGTACAAGCCTAAGGAACATTGTGCCTGAGCCACTCTTGAGTAGTTTTTAACAGTCCCGAGAAAATAAAAATTTTCGATGACTAGTACCGGAAAGTTGCTCCTTCCATAACTAGTATGAGAGAGGGTGGAGGTGAAACTTTGCCATAACTGTAATAGAGAAAACATTCCAAGTCCTTCCCCTAGAGGATACCCACCCACTCCCAATTCTCATCATACCACTTTATATACGCTACACTACATCTAACCCATGAATTCACAACGCGCAGCGTTTCAAGTTAGATGACCTTTAAAGAAAATAGATAAACCATCGGAAAGAGAGTCGCATGGACAAATCTCAGCAGACGGCGGACCCAACGGACAGTAAAAATGCCGACGACTGTTCCACCAACCGGAGGACCCCAATTATTTCTAATGAATGAGGGCAAATTTTAATGACTAATCATAATTCGAAAATGTTTCCGCTTTGACCTCTGACCCTTTAGGACAGCACAAATCTTCTTCATAATAAGGATGAAATGGATTTCAAGAGGAAACGAATCTGAATTAGAGACTAAAGCGTGTAAACGTCGTCTTTGTACTCATCTGTGTCTCTTGTGCTTAGAGTTGCAAACGTCCGCCTGCAGTCACCCCACTTCCAAACCATTCAAAAGTACTTAAACGCTACGTGGCTCGTGGAATTCTGAGAACATCTTTGCAATTGATCGGAAAATCTGTCGGCCTTTACCTGTTGTAAACACAGGTCAGTTCTTTTTCATGCTATACAACAACAAAACAACAACAACAACAAAGTGAACGTGAACAGCTGCGGAGGAGGCTATCAGCCTTCTCCTACCCACCTGTCCGATGCATGGAGGGTAGTTCTGCGAGGCCTCGGTGTGGTTGAAGTTCATGATGGTGTCCATGATGAAGATGCCCTTCCAGGTCAGCGGCTGGTGGAAGAAGTTGGGCAACCAGTTCTGCACCAGGCTCTGACTGCCGCAGGAAATGGTCGTGCAGGCAGCCAGCGGAACGTCTGGTGGAATCAAAATGCAAGAATGCGCATGGGTATACAAACGCGCGCGCGTGCTTGCACACACACACACACACACACACACACACACACACACACACACACACACATGCGCGCTTGCTTGCACATACATACATTCATACATACATACATACATACACACGCACATACGCATACACCACCTACGCATGCGCGCACGCGCGCGCGCGCACACACTCGCTCTCACACACACACACACACACACACACACACACGTTAGCCTATATTCCGGCCAAATACCGCGGCAAAAGGAAGTCGAAACTCTATGGTCTCCTGAGCGTCAGACTGTAGTTGACACACTTCCACTCTATTACTATTTATCAGGAGATTTGAACTGAGTGGACTCTGTGGCTTGGGTCAACACAGTGACATTCTCTCTCTCTCTCTCTCTCTCTCTCTCTCTCTCTCTCTCTCTCTCTCTCTCTCTCTCTCTCCATGAACACTCATAATCAAAATACGTGCGTGTATGTGTGTGTGTGTGTGTGCGCGCGCGCGCGCGCGTGTGTGCGTGATTGTGCATTAATGGACTGTGTGTGTGCGCGCGCGTGTGTTTGTGTATGTGTGTGTGTGTGTGTGTGTGTGTGTGTGTGTGTGTGTTTGGACCGTGCCTATGCGTTTGTGGTCTGCAGGTATGCGCGCGTTGGTACGTACCCCGTGCGCTTGCACGCGTGAGTGCGTTTCCATTTTTCAATCGTGGAGAAGAAAACAGAATCAAAAATCCAAAATTTTGAAAAGCTCCTTCGCCAAGAGGAGGCTTTGACAGATTTTTGAGAAAAGAAAAGCCTTGTTTAAACAAAAAAAAAAAAAGTAAGAAACGAAAAAGGAAATGAAAGAAAGAAGACAAAGGAAAGCCAACGCACAAGACTCTTCCCACTCTTCGAAGTCAAAGGCGATGAAGATGAGCGTGTAGTCTCTGATGGGCTGACGAGACAGCTCGCGTGCGGCTTGCAACATCACGACCACGGCCGCCCCATTGTCGTTCACCCCTGCAACGTTGGAACTGTCCTCATCATCATCTTCATCATCGTCCTTGCTACCAACGAGTGCAACGACTGGAGAGCGTTCAGGGCTGTTCCTATAAGGAAACGCTGCCCACCCGAGGGATCTGATATGCCATGAGATCATACTGCGTTCATAAATCGGTAAGCAACTAGCTTCAAGAAAACGGTCATAACAGCTGTTTTCAGGGCCGATTTTTGTTGTTGTGTGATAAGAAAGATTTTTGAGAGGAATCAGTTATTATCGCTGTGTGGAAACAAGATTTGTTTTTTTTAACATGAAATAAGTTACTGCCGTCTGAAAACATCAACTTTTACTTGAAATCGGTTACCATCACTGTGATTTGATTGACTGATTTAATTTTGAGTCTGTTCACAACGATGGTGATATCAGGCTATGCCATCACTGTGAGAAAATGCTGTTACACTAATTTTTTGTGTGAAAACATTTTCACGAGTACTTTGTTTTAATTGCTAGGCGAAAAAAAAAGTTTTACATAAAATCAGTCATCATCTCTCTGTGAAAACGTTTTTGTGTGTGATCAGTTGTATAGATCGTGCGAAAACACTGATTTGTACGTGAAATCACTTACTGCTGTCTGAAAACACTAATTTCGACACGAGAATTATTATAGCTGTGTGAAAACAAAACTTTTTACGCGAGTCAATCACAGAACAAATTTTGACGCGAAATCAGTCGCTACGTAGAAATAGCTGTCATCACAATGAAAGTTATTGTTGTGAAGTCAAGATTATGATTCAAGTGAACGCGTAACAACCCTCTGACTCGGGTAAACCCTGTTATCCCAGGCTCCGGGGCTTATTCATTTGAAAACAGGTATCATTGAAAGCCAATATAGAGACCTATTCACTTAAAACAGGTATCATCAGAAGCTAGTGTAGGAAATAGCTCACTTGCAAACTCGTATCACCAGAAGCTAATGTAGGGGCTAATTGACCTGGAAAACAGATATCACTAAAACCCAATATCTGGACTGATTCACATGAAAAACACATAGTATCAGATGCCAATACTTGAGCTTAATCACACGAAAGCATGTATCATCAAAAGCCAAAACACTGGTTCATTCACTTGAAAACTAGTACCACCTGAAGCCAGTTCAGAGGCTTATTCTCTTTAAAAACAGGTATGATCGGAAGTCAATATGCGGACTAATTCGCTTGAAAACCTGTATTATTAGAAGCTACACTAGGGGCTAAGTCACTTGAGTACACCGGCCGCTCAGTCAGGTGCTTGCAATACCTTTCTCTTTTATTGTGTAAACAAATGTAACCCAGGCCCAAGGCAGAGTTCAGACTTCAAGAAGACCATGGACTGGAAGCCAGGTGGTCAGGTAAAAGAGTGGAGAGGCCAAAACGAAGGGAGTGGAAGAGGTGGGATGAGGGGAGGGGGACAGTGCGGGGGATTAGGGAGAGGAGGCATGGGTTGGGACGTAAATGCCGAGTAAAACCGCCGAGGATACTTACCTGGGGTGTTCCTCATCGTATCATAGTGAGCTCCAATGCCCATAACTCTGTCCTTGGTTGTGTTGAAGTGACGTCCCTTCAGCAGACCGATGACGTTATTACCTGTCACCTGCCACGGTTGAAAATAAAACTGGCTGGGCGCAGATTCAACATAACAATGAAGTAAACAAATCAGTGAAAGCATGTTAGAGCAAACAATCCAATAAATGAATGAGGAGACGAACATTTTAGACTGCTTCTCTACCATTTTCTTCCTTTCTCCAGTCATGTTTGGTTTTTTCTTCTGTTCTTTCTTTCTTTCTTTTTCATATTTAGCAGTCATCCCCCCCCCCCCCCCCTCTCTTGTTAATCATCCTGTTTCTCTGTAGCCTTTTTGTTTAGTTACAAAGTGTGGTGACTGCAGGCGGAAATCTAAACAAATTTGAAAACTATTGATAAAGCCCCGCCGAAAAACGTAGACAAACCAATTCATTTGTCTACATTTTTCGGCGGAGCTTTATCAATAATTTTTCAAACTTTTTTAGTCGTTTTCTTTTTCCCCCTAATTATTCTTACCCACCACCTCCACCCCTCTCCCAATTTTCCTTTTTTTTTTCTCATCCTTTATTATTCTTTTCTTTTAACGAATCGTGTGGAGATGAGGAAGATGGAAAAAGCGGGAAAGGCTTTACAGAGAACAAACTACACCTGTTCCATTTTCAACTCACGTTTTTGACAGCGGTAGGGAAGTGGTCGAGGTGACTTTCCAGGCCCATGTCCTGGAATTCGTCCAAGATGAACTGCATCGCTTGCTGCTTGTAGTCCGGATTGGTCACGTGGTGGCGCGGTTTGGAAAAGTGCTGGGTCAGCGCATGCTCCATCCAGGTCACGTTCACCTCGCACGCGCAGGGCACACGCGAGATCTGCCAGGCTACACGTGGGATAGCAACAACAGGTGAGTACCGAGGTCTCCGCCTCCCAATGAGAAGGACGTTTACAGAAATTGACGAATCATGTGGCCCAAAATGTGAAACAATCTTTATGAAGAAACGTGACAGAGATCCAACAGAAATGAAAATGAAAAAGTGAACAGATTCGCGCGCGAGCGCGCGCGCGCGCGCGCACACACACACACACACACACACACACACACACACACACACAGGTGTAAACAATGTACTGTCTATTTCAGCTTCTTACATTTTCAAAACCACTTGACCTTCAACATGAACAAGATACATGTTGTCTTCATGAGGAAAAGGTGGAAGAGGAAGTCTTCAGATAATGTTTCACCGTTATATATGGCCCCTATGGACACACAAACAAAAATGGCAACGCCCTCTCCAAGCTATATGGAAACCGTAGCATTTTCACTCCACAAAGTTTGAACACTATGAATGGCGCACAGAATGACGACCAAGCAAAGGATGTTACAATTTATGAATCATGGGGTACACAAGTTAGACCAGACGGAAAGAGTTGTGATGATTTCCATCTGAAAAGATTACATTTCCTATCTCTGCTACATAGACACATCATTTATCTTGTTTGTGTCGAAAATCAAATGGATCTGCCGCCCTCACTCACTCAACCCCCTCTCCTCGGCCCACCCCACCCTACCTCTCCTTCCTAGAAAAAAAATGTTTGTTCCCAGTTATATGACCAAGTTCAACTTTTGTGCGTGACCCCACTGATGATTGTTTTTGTTTGCTTGCTCATGTTTCTGCTTGTTGGTTAATAGGCAAGATTTTAATAATACTTGCATGGTATGCTTTTTTCCTTTACTTCCCTTCAGCCTGACAAGAAGCAGCGCGCGCGCGTGCGCGCACACACACACACACACACACACACCACACACACACACACACACACAGAGAGAGAGAGAGGAGAGAGAGAGAGAGAGAGAGAGAGAGAGAGAGCAATTAGCTTACCCCCCAGAACAATCAGCAAGGTCACAATCACAGGTGGCTCCATTGTCAAAAAGTTCTTTAATCCTCTGACGAACCTTCAACAGAAAATCTGTAACCGAAACACAACAAACGACCTCTCACTATCTGCTGCATCAACAACACGAGGCAAAGGGGGAAAAAAATCACGTGCATTTTAGTTTTCATACTTGGATCATCAGGGATATCGTACCGTCTGCTCTGGGCGGAATTTCAACGTGAAGTGAACATTCATAACGCTTTATCTGACGTCCAACTAACCCAGTTGTCTGGGGTTTTACTGTAAGAGACCAGCTAGACAATGGTCGGAAATGACTGTGAAACAGGGACAGAGAGTGTTCGAGTGCTGCGTGAACAACCGAAATGAGCAACGCTTGTGCCTTTTATAATTTCTTTCGGGCACATCATTGTTGCTCAACTCTGGGTTTTGCCCACTTCTTTTGTTATCGCGTGTAAATTTTTACATGTGTTTCCTTCCCAAATCCCTGGAAATCTCACGTGTGACGTTTCACTCCAATTTTCGCTCATGATTCTACTAGTTTCTATTTTTGTCCGACTGTACCGATCGCAGGGTGTGTAAGCAGGAATTAACGACATTTTGACTACGTCATTCGGATTTAGTGAAAGGCGTGAACGCAGTGAACGAACTGGCATATTCTCAAAACAATTATTTGATCATACACTAGCTGAACATGTCAAAGGACTGACGAATTTCTGAGAATCGTCGCTGTTGTCGTAGGCTACTATCATCATCATCATCCTCTATGAATTAGACGTTTTCTTTTTGTAAATATAATGTTATCAATTGTATCTCGAAGTTATAACAAAATTGTGTTGTACGGCCGGTGAATTTAAACAATTTGATTTCATATGGTTTGGGGCAAAACAGGATCAATGCGTGGGAGGATCAATGCGTGGGAGGGTAGATGCATTGTGTAAAACGTGATTGAGTGGAAGGTGACTGGGAGAAACGGGATCAGGCGAAAGTAATTGATGATTAGGTGAAACGTAATTGAATGAAACATAATTGGTATGAAAAGTGAGTAAAACATGGCGCATCATTTCTTCTACAGCCAGCCTCCCACCGCCCGCCAAACACGTGCATTCACACACAGATATGTGCATGAGTGGCATTCTTTTTCATCTAAGATCAGACACAACAGTTTGTTCGCTTTCCAAAGTTTACCAGGATACATCTATTGTTTTTCACTGTATGAATCCAAGAAGCAAGCTATCTAGTTCTTGGTTAAGTGTACCGCTACTTCTCTTCCTTCAGGTCTGTGTCACATAATGTTTCCAGCTGAAACATGCTTTACAAAGAGGCCTAAAACATTCAGAACATTACGATTTTAAAGATATTTCGCGCGGGAATTCGTTCAAGACAAGCCATGTGATAAAATGTCTTGGACACAATTTAGGGTCCAAATACTAGTGCTGCAAGGCTAACTGTTGCCCGCTGACTCACGTTGGCTTCACAATTTATCACCATTTGTTAGGGCTAGTGGGTAGTATCCTGCGTATGTTGTATCAAAGAAGGCACCACTGAAAGCCAGTGAAACGGCTCAGCAGCAGTGCTGCATCTCCTCTGGTGAGTTGTCTCACAGCGATACGATGATAGCCACCTGTATTGAAGCTCCGACAGGACGGACCTGGGTGAGGTTGTATTTGATGGAGAGTGAGCTAAGCCACCGAGAAGGCACGGGCGATGAAATAGGGCGGGGGGGGGGGGGGGGGGGGGGGGGGGGGGGGGGGGGGGGGGGGGGGGGGGGGGGGGGGGGGGGGGGGGGGGGGGGGAACGACAAATAGAACAGACAATAAGCAACCAAGAAGCGGATTATTTCTCCCGTCCCTGTCCCGACTTTCTCGGATGAGTTTGATCAAATTAAGGTAACTAATCACAAAACTACACTCAGTTTGTATTTCTGTCAAAGCTGAATTATTTGACAGCAAACTGAACCTGGTATGTCAAAGCGTACCGGGCAATGCTACTGAAAGATATTTGTTTGAATGTCTATCTCTTTTTGTGGCGAAATGGCGTCAATAATCAATGTTTAAAGCTTCTTCTTTAATGTGATGGGAAGATGCACTCGTGACCAAGTGACAAGGAGGTAGAAGGGGTAGAGGTCAGTGCTATCAAATCTATTATCGTCTGTGTTTTTCACGTTAAAATTTCGAAGCGGTTCATTACGCATATCTATGCTCGGTATTCAAATTTCCCTGTTCATTTTCGCATGCCAGGGATTTTAATTCCAAAGAAATTACTCTCAAAATCAAAGACATACTTCTAATCCTCAAAGGCATTTGTTCTGTTTTATATCGCAAAACGTGTCAACTTTAATATGCACTTGCGACAGGCTGAAATCTTTAACTGCTCGGCTTTTGGGGTCTGTCCTTTAATTATTGTTGTTGTTGCTTCACAATGTTTGTCTTTACTTCCATGCTGGTCCAGCTCCTTTCCAAGTTGATTCCTAATGCTACTAATGTATTATGCTACGTACGTTTTTTATTTATTTATTTTTTTCCTTTTTTACTTTTTAAAGACTCTACTGGCGTTGTACCCTCCTCTCTTCTTTATCTTTCGTATTCCAATCATCTCTCTCTCTCTCTCTCTCTCTCTCTCTCTCTCTCTCTCTCTCTCTCTCTCTCTCTCTCAAATTACGGAGAAGAAACTTCAACTGAAACTTGCGCATCTTTTTTTATCAGCCTATAACGTGCACCCGGTTGTACTTTCGGTTCAGTTCGGTTCAGTTTATCGCGAGCCAAGCTCGGTAAGAATGGGCGATGGGTTCAGGTTTCTGCTCTCTATATTAGGATAAATACCAGGTCCTCACAAGGCCGAGAATGACTGAAAGAAGAAAAGAAAGAGACACATGAAAATTAAAGAAACTACACAACAGAAACGCCGAAAGAAAGAAGAACGAACAAAAGAAATAAATTATCAAGCAGCAAAAGAGAATTTATGCTATTAATGGCTCAGCTGTCTATACGGACTCTCTCGTAAATGAAAAAAAAACTACAAGGGAAAGAAAGAAAGAGAATGGGCAAAAGAGATTAAAAAAAAAAAAGAAAGAACGAATGAAAACAAGGGAAAGAAATTAGTAATCAACAAAAGTAGATCTTTCACTTTAAAAGGAATAGCAAATGATATAGTTAATTTGTGTTAATAGACTATTTAGTGTGTGGGATCCTAGTTAGAGACATCATGATTTAAGGCAGCACTATTACCTAATTTTTGGTCAAAAACCGTTTTTCAAAAGATTTGATAATGATTATTTTTTTTTAACTAGAATAATTAGACTTTCTATAAATGGTCACCTTTTCAGTTTGCGTCGCGTAGTTTTGTAGAAATGAAGTATTTAATAGGCTTAGTGTGAGATCGAAAATGAAAAAGTGGCAGCCATATTTTCCAAAATAGAGTTGGATGATGTGCTGTTTGTATGTGTCCTAAATACTAAGACAAAGGGAACCGCGACAGGAAATGCGCCCCGCTCCCTCGACTGCAAAATCAAAATGGCGGGCCTTTGTGTGCGTTCTCGAGCATGTGCGGTTTGTTCATTTTTTTTTTTTTTTTTTTTTTTTTTTTTTTTTTTTTTTGCCAAGGTAGACCAAAATCATGTCTGTCGATCGAAAGAAGAGGGGTAAAAGTCATAAAAATGAGACGTTTTCATGGCAATAGATAAACATGAGCAAAAAATGATTTGTGTAATGATCTGCTTTCGCCTATTGACGAAACTGGCGACAGCACCAGTCACGTCCCAAGAATTATTTGTGATCATAACACCGAGTCGAAAATTGCCACGCCCACTTTGACAGTTCAGAAAAGAAGATTTTTTTACTTTTATGGCATCCCTTAAGTTTCAGACTGTGAGGAAAGGGATGACAGTAGTTCATTGTGTAGGGATAGTGACAATGAAGAAACGCAAAATGTTCTGGATCAAGAACACGTTCCACAGGAGCAGAGAATAATTGATATTAGTATTCTCAGTCAAAACATTTCTGATTCCACCGTCTGTCGTCACTGTCATGGGGAACTGCCACTGACAGAGGTGAAAAGAAAGGGATCAAGTAAAGAAATTCGAAGGTCCCGCTAAAACCAATCCTCATGGAAACCGTGTGAACGAGGGAGACGGAGGAGAGGACAGAACATACAGTGGACAGCCAACATTGCTGAATAGACAGGAGAACTACTGCAGATATCCACACCCAACCGACTGAACTGGAGGAACCTGGTGATTTGTTTTACGATGTGGTTTCCCATAACTCCACATGAAGGTAAGGGAGAAGAAGAAGAAGAAGAGGCAGACGACGAAGAAGAAGAAGAAAAGGAGGGAGAAGAAAAAAAGTACAAAAGCCGAAAACCAAACGAAACCAAGAAGCCAGCAAAAACAAAGTCAGCGAAGAATAATGTAAAGACCTCGGCAAATGATCAACTTACTTACAAAGACGACCAATCATTTCTTAATACCTCTCGCACAGCGCAGCAGAGCACACAAAGGTTGCCTTAGTCTCACCTTGCTCAGGCCAGTCCCAACAGCACCTGGCCCTAATCATCGTTTCACGCTTTTATAGGCAAACAGGCCTTGAGGGGTGGGGTTCTTCAGAGAAACTGGTCACGAGTCTTATAAGACGATGGTGTTGTTCCGGGAAGACAGCTCCTATCTTGGCCTTCGCGGCCACGACCATGAAGGGAGAAAGCCGACGTTTCCGTCCAACCAATCTGAGGACTTTAGCCTTCTTTTTTGTTGTTGTTGTTGTTGTTGTTGTTTGTTGTTATTGTTGTTGTTTTTCTCACAAGCACAAAAAATGTCTGAACATGACTCGGAAAGATTTCTACTTTGACCTCTTGCTCTTTGACGGATTTACCATGTGTATACTGAAGATGTAGCGGACTTTAAACAGAAAGAAGCCGACTCTAGATTGTTTATACTTTTTTTTTTAATCGGTCTTTTAAAAGATAAATCTTATTAACATGCACACATATATACATGTAAATATGTCTGGCTACGTGATTCGTCCAATTTTATTGACATCCTTCCGGTTTGGGGGTCGGGGTGGAGACCTTGACAGTTACCTGTTGTGTGAGCGTTATAGATAAAAAAAAAAAAAAAAAAGATCAAAGACCCAATCAGTGGATTAAAATGCTGCTTGTGGAACGAAAAAAAAAAAACAACAACGGCACATAATTAGTAAGGATCCTTTCTGATCTTTATCCCTTAAGG
>JADBJO010002528.1:215000-262500 GCA_016801955.1 Conus betulinus
TGGAAGATTAGCCTCGTCCAATCCACCGCTTTTGTTTATATAAAAAAAATGGCAGACTGCAATAGCTTCTTGTTTGTTCAGGCAACCCCGTCTCCCATAGATGTACTGTATTAACTGCCGAACCAACTAGCTGGGAGCAATCCTGCACCAACCTATGAAGCGTGCGCTGTGTTCATGTAGGGCGCACGCACGCACAGGGCATTTCATCAAGACGTCAAAAAATACGATTATTCAATGTCAACTGGATGCGACACGACAGTTTTTAAAGACAAATCTATCTAGTTTGTGTCGAAGATCAGGTGGATTTTCAAAGGAAGAATGTTGAACCACAGGCTAAACTGTTCAGATTTTTTTTATCCGTTTGCTACATTTCCGTTTCTTTCTTTTACATACGTGTAGATAGATCTGTCTAAATAATACATTTTATACGTACAGTGAAAACATATGGTGTTGAGGACACATAGCGTTGTAACGACAAAGTTTCATATAGTAGTGTAGGACCCTATATCTCATGGGCTAGCAGGTAACAGTATTGATTCGGAAGTAACCCGGAGAAATGTGCGAGTGTGTGTGTGTGCGTGTGCGTGTGTGTGTTGTGTGTGTGTGTGTGTGTGTGTGTGCGCGCGCGCGCGCGTGCGCGCGCGCGCGTGCGTGCGTGCGTGTCTGTGTGTGTACATGCAACTTATCAAACTCTGTAGACTTCCTTGCAGTTCGGTGGGTTCGAGGGCTCTATTTACCGTATCGTAGCATGTGTCAGCATAGCTGAAGTTATACTGACCTGTCTAACTTATCCACAACATTCACCTTTTCTTTCTACCCCCTCCCCTTTCACCATATGTGTGTGTGTGTGTGTGTGTGTGTGTGTGTGTGTGTGTGTGTGTGTGTCCCTGTCCGAGTGATTGCCTTTGTATCACTTTGATTTGCTGACTGCCCTGGTATGTGCACCGGGGACGGCTGGGCTATTCACAACAAGACTTGATCTGTATTCATATCCACACGTGATCCGAAAGCGGTATTATTGCATGATAATAATGCTACCTGGAATTCCAGCTTTCCTTTAACCTTGTCAAAAGCGAAACCAGCACGACGCATATCGCGTCTCGAGGATGGACTGTCAAGAAAGCATGAAAACTGAAACAAGAGACGTGTCACACCTGTCCTGTCTAGTCAAAGTCATGCCTGCCATCCTATCTGTGCAAGCGGCATCTCGAACTTGAACAAGGCCTTTGACCCCGATATTTTAGCAAAGCTCATCAGCTCCTCTATTAGCCAGGGGTAAGTAAATACGTTAAGTAACGACTGCATGTTAGAAAGTAAACGAAACTGCCGTGCTATGAGCATGTAGGCTATATGAGTGCGCAGGGAAAGCTGAAAAGATCCTCTGTTGATTACATTCGTACGTTACTAGACCTTGAAAACGGGACCACCTCCTTTTGTGTCATTAGTATGTCACTGTTGTAAGCGTCGGGTTGTGTGACTAGACTATATAGACCAATAACGAAACGAGTAATTTCATGCGCACGCACACACATATACAAAGAGAGAGAGAGAGAGAGAGAGAGAGAGAGAGAGAGAGAGAGAGAGAGAATGAATGAATGAATGAATGAAGTTTAATGAATTGAAAACAATTGCCGCAGCTGAAATAATGACGCCCTGTCGCTTCGTGTCATCCGAGAGACACTTGACACTTGACACTTGACGCGCGTGTTAAACGCCGCGCCGTTTATTGTGGGGCTGCAATATGTAGAACACATAAACTTAGTGCTAAGATAGTGTCGCTCTACACAAAACTGGTTAGTATTCATAATTGATCACCTAAATTGCTATCTATCCTGAATATACAGTATCCAATTTGCAGCACATTTAACAGCAATCTAATCCTGTTTTATTCCATTTTTGTTGCTTCCAATCCCTTCCCTACTACTTATACGTGTTATTTGATAAATTTTCTCTCCCTATCATACTGAAAATTCTTTTCTGTCTCTCCCTTCTTTCTAATTTCCGTATATATTGATTAACTAGTCAGTTCTATCTTTGGATCACATTGCCAGCCCTTGAGTTTCAATTCTTATAATTGTTTTTCTCTGGATTTGAGGGCATAAAAGATATACATGGCTACATCTTGTATAATTTCTGTGTTCTTGTTTTGTAGAATATTACCTAATCTAATCGTGTTCAGATTATTAGAATGTTTGGTAATGTATTTCATTCTTAATTGATTATAGTTTGGACATGCAGTTAAAAAATGCATTTCTGTTTCATCTACAGGACAAAAGGGGCAGGATACAATCCCCAAACCATCAGTGTATTTCCTATTGATATGTAATTCATTTATTCCTAGTCTCATTTTTGTTAAGGCTTTCCTGAATTTAGTTATAGTAATTTCATGTAGATATTCTTCTGTTTGGTGCAAGGTTTTGAAAGTGTAGTATGTTGTAAATTTCTCACTACTTGTTATTTTCTCGTGCCAAGTTTGTTTATAACAAGCTATAATAGTTTGTTTTAACTCCTTTATAAAACTATGTTCATTACTTACCCCTTCATTTGTCCATACCTCTGAGAAACCATACCTATCTAGATATCCTTTTATTCCCAGAGCCCAGTTTTGTGTTTTGGATACTTCTGTTTTTTCTCTTTCATATGCTTGTTTGGGAATCCTATCAGGTGACATACTTACTAACCGGAGCCAGTATCTAATTGCTTTTATTGTACTATCTATATATAATGGGTATCTGCCTAACTCTCCATACACTAGATTATTTGGTGTTTTCTTCCCTACCCCTAAATATTTTTTACATGCAAGTAGATGTACATTTTCTACTGCTGAGTACATAGTTAATCCCCATACCTCTCAGCTACATATAGTATTAGTGGTTTGATTTGGGTATCAAATAATTTAAAATAGATTTCATGTCCACATGTCCTAAACTGTACATAGTTTTCATTATTTCAATCACCTTACCTTTAGCTCTACCTGCATATTCTGAGAGGGAGATATCCGCCGAGAGTTTAGTTGTCAATGTATAACCCAAATATTTATAACTATTTACAACTTCTATTTCTTCACCTTTATAGTACCATTTTTCTGCTCTTCCTAAGTATCCTCCCTTCCTGAATACCATGACTTTTGTTTTTTTTTTTTTTTATAGATTTACTGTTAGGCCTGTTTGATCAGAGGTCTCTTGGAGATTTTTGAGTTGATTTTGTAATCCTGATGGGGTTATCGTTATTAGTGCTATATCATCAGCAAAGAGTAGTATGAATAGTTCCTCGGTTCCTGGTAGAAATTGATAACCATGTCTTCCTCTCAATGTTACCTTCTCTGCCACTTCTGTTATCAAAAGGGAAAAAAATTAAAGGAGAGAGTAAACACCCTTGTTTCACTCCTTGAGGACAATCAAAAAATTCCGACAGTTCATTTCCATGTCTCACACATGCCTGTACTGTTCTGTACATTCCTTTTAACATGTTTAACATTTTAGTAGATATTTTATGTTTCTTTAGGATTTCCCATAGCTTATCCCTGTTGACTGTGTCGAACGCTTTTTGATAGTCAATGAATGCTACATATAATTTACTTCTTCTTCGGCCATATAAGCAGTTACTTATCATTGATACCAGAGTGTAAATATGGTCTATGGTAGAGAATTTTTTTCTGAATCCTGCTTGCTCTTTGCTTATTTTACTCTCTTCCCTCTGCCCAGTTGTATAGTCTTCTGTTTATACTACTGGCAAAAAGTTAAGGGCCACCTGTCATTCTGACGTTAGTGTCTGAGCGTGTAAATAATAGGCTTGAAACGAAGTCACAATGACCCAAACTTGGTTAGACATATTGAACAGATGTTCCTAACAGATCACAACACCTAAAAAACCCACTGCGGTACAAGGTGGAGCGCAGCTGCACGTGCGGAAACAACGTAAAACCGGTAAAAACGGGTGCCTGTGGGAGCATATGAGTTTGAAAAAAAAAGGGCGAAATGTTTGTGGTCAATCATGATGCACGTGCATGGCACCTCGTTCATGAACACAGATCAGACGCCGTTGGCCACAAATCTGTGAACAGAACGGTCGTCTACGCCAGCCCAAAAAGCATGGCACAAAGGCAAAGACTGGACCCTGCCGATCGTGGACGTGCCTTAGCGTTGATTGACGAAGGGATTTCTGGCCGCGAGGTGGCTAGGCGTCTGAACGTGTCCCATTCCACCATCCAACGTCTTGTAGAGAGGTTTCAGGCCACTGGCAACGTGCAGGATCGGCCACGATCAGGCCGTCCTTGGTGTACCGACAGACATGCTGACCAATTCCTCCTGCTGTCTGCCCTACGCAATCGGACTGTCACCTCATCCACCTTAAGGCATGAGCTCCTGCAGGCTGCAAATGTCAATGTCAGTAGAAGGACAGTTTGTAACCGTTTGCACGAGTTCGGGCTGTCATCCCGGAGACCAGCAGTCCGAGTACCACTTACTCCAGCTCACCGCAGAGCACGGGCAGACTGGTGTCGTCATAACGTTTGCTGGATGAGGCAGCAATGGTCTCGAGTGCTGTTCACAGATGAGTTCCACTTCACCTTGGCATTCAATGACAGCAGGACCCGAGTGTAGTGAAGGCCAGGAGAACGTTTTGCTGACGCCACAGTTCATGAGGTGGATCGTTACGGAGGAGGTTCTGTGATGGTCTGGGGTGGCTTCAGTCGTCAAGACAGAACTCCCCTGTACGTCATTCAAGGCATGCTGACAGGGGTGCGGTACCGTGACGAGATTGTGAGGCCCCTTATCCAGCCCGCCCTTCAGGCCATGGGTAACGCTGCTGTTTTCCAAGACGGCAACGCCCGTCCACACTGAGCCCGTGTCGTGGACGATCATCTACATCAAGAGTGGATCATCCGGATGCAGTGGCCATCTCGCTCACCCAATCTGGCTCCAATTGAGCACCTGGGATGTCCTTGGATGGTGGGTAGCCCCACCAACCCCCCCGCCTGTTGACGTGGCCCAGCTCACTCTCTTTCTGCAGCAGGAGTGGCAGGCCATACCGCGGGACACTCTTCGGACCCTGGTGGACTCCATGCGTCGACGTTGTGCCGCTTGCCTGGCGGCAAACGGTGGCTACACTCGGTACTAAAATGGTGCAGTTTTCAGTTGTCGCTTATGTGACGATCCTGAGGAAGGGTGATTGGACATTACAGCCCGCTGTCCGCGTTTGATTTGTTGATTTCGTGCGATGGTCCAATGAATTTGTTCTTGAATAAATTTGGAAGATTTTGCGTCCGATCTTCTTAACATTGGCTGTAGTGTTTTGGTCTGGGAGACAGCGTTGGCAATGGCCCTTAACTTTTTGCCAGTAGTATTTATTGGTATGCGTCAATGTACATAATGCGTGTCTGGCATCTATCTTCTTGTCTTTACATTCCTGATCATACCATCCATTTGTTGTTTTGATATCCCCTCCTATACTTATATTTACATACATACATTTACCAGCCTCTTTTAATAGTTTATTGAAGTTTTCTATACTTAAATCTATATCAGTGTCTTTCCCCTCTGTAATCTGTTCTAGTAATGTATTAGATCTCTCAGTTTCCATTTGCTGTAAATATTCTTGTTGTTTTGCAGGGTCCCATCTAATTTTCTTTACAAATTTTCTCCTAACTTTGTCTTCCTGGGGATCTGGCAATGTGCTCTGTATTACCATGTTAATTGGCATATGATGAGATTCAATTCTTTTATCAATAACACAGTATTTTACATTACCAAGCAACTCAATAGAACATACATAATAATCGATTGTACTATTCCCTCTTTCAGAATAGAACGTGTATGCACCATCAAAGTTCTCTGCACTGAGTCCATTTAGTGGAGTTAATTTAAATGTTGTACAAAATTCTATTAATTTTTTCCCCAAACCATTTATAAAAGAGTCCATTGACGTTCATGCACACACGTCCTGATCATTGTTCATGTGTCATTATCATCATTTACACACAGACCCCACTCCCCTATACGTGAATTGAAGTCTCCTCCAATAATATAGAAAAAGTCATTTTGTTGCTCTATTTGTGATAATAAATATTGCTCTAGTAGTTCTAAGGTACATGTATAGTCCTTATCAGAATAGAAATGACTATCTACTGGGTGTATATATATCCCAAAAAAAACATAATATCCTTCCCACAATTTAACAGATTTTCTGATATACGTATACATAATACATTTTTTATCCCCGTGTTTATTAACTGAACATAGTCAGACATTTCTTTTTTAATTAACATAACCCCCCCCCCCCCCCCCCCCCCCCCGAAGGTCTGCCCATCTTAGTAAATTTCACAGCTGGGCAATGGATATGTAAAAAATCTGAGAATTTTATTTCAAAATCAAATGACTCTAATGTAAAAGTTTCGCTTAGACAGCAAATATCAAATGACATAAATATATATTCTAAAAAATCCGGGTCAGTCAATTTCTCGAGCAGACCTTCAACATTCCAGCAACCAAAATACAACTTTCTCTTGCCATCTTTAGTTTCATCCTTACTCAAAATTCCACTTTCATCCTCGTTCTCATTTTCACTCTCTCTTGTTTCATTCATTTTCTCATTTACTATGTGTTGTCTCACATTTCCATCTTCTTTAGCACTGTCATTTAGCTTTTCCTCTGTGTGTTGACCTCTAGTGACATTATGCCTTGGACTTTGTGTGTGACCTTGGCCTAATTCTCATATTTTCTCCTTTTCTTTTTTCCTTCCGGTCTTTCTTCGTTGGTTGCGAATGTGTGTAACCAGGTGAGTGTGTATAGCTTGATTGTTTGTTTGTTGCTCTTGAAGTGTTTGTATGAGATCTTAATACTTGTTTTCCTGATGTGTGTTGTTTGGATTTGGTTCCCCCCCCCCCCCCCCCCCCCCCCCCCCCCCCCCCATTTTTTTTATTTTCCTCCCTCCACACTATCAGAGTGTACCATGCCTTGTGTAACTATGGTTTCTTCAATTGTAGATTGTCGTGTACTGGATGGTTGATGTACATTTATCTTGTCGTCTTTCTTAGTCATATCATCTTTTCCTTTATCGGTGATTTTGTGTGTTAAGCTATCGTCCGTCTTTCCCTTCTCTATAGGTGTGAGTAGGTCATACTGCGGATGAGATGTAGTCGGAGATTGTGTCTCAAGCTCTGTCTCGGTCATGCATGCCGTGCTTGTCCCTAAGCTAACTCCTTGAATGCTCCAGATGCTGTCCAGATGATCACTATTTTTGTCCTGCGTGCAAGCCAGTGTGTGTTCTAGGAGCTCTGAGGGCATCTGATTAGGGTCGCCTTGACCTAATTCTGGGGATGAAGAAAAGCCTGCATTTTGGTCTACACTGACATCAGTGTTGTTTGCTTCATGTGTTGTCCCCGTCTCACTTTTTCCTGTCACACTCCTTTTTTGCCCTTACACTTACTGTCTCGTTTCCTGTTTTCCCCCTCACCCTCCACTCTTCCTTTCCTTTCACTCTCTTCCTTCAACTCATCACTTACTCTCTGTTTCTCAGACCTATTTTCTTGATTTTCTGTTCCACTCTGTCTCTCTTCGTCCATAAGATCTGCCCCGATTGACAAAAACTCAAGATCACTGCCCCATTCATTTCCTTCTACACTTCCATCACTCTTAACTCCATTTCCTCCCCTATTCACTCCTTTCGCATTTTTTTCCTTACCCATCATCTCTTCCACCTGTTCTTTCACTCTGTTTCTGTCTTCCTCTCTTCTTTCCTCCAATCTTCTCCTTTTCTCTCGTCCCTCATCCCTCTCACTCTCATCCTCCCATCATCAAAGTTTCTATCACCACTTGTACTGTAATATCTTTCATTCCCTCCTCTCTGTACCCATTGTCCATTTGTGCCAAATTGTTTCCTGGAAGTATTCTCATATCTGTAGTCTCCTTGCTGCTGGTGCTGTCTAAACTGTTCATGTTGACTGCCATTCTGTTCTGCTCGTGGTCTGTATTCCTCTCTTACATACCCCCCCCCCCCCCCCCCCCCCCCACACACACACACACACACACATAGTACCCCCGACTTGCCTTGTGCCCTCAGATCATGTAGTTGGTCAGCTTGGCGTTTCGTCCTGTCTTGTGACACTCGTATGCCTCCTTCTTCATCTTCTCACGCGCCTCTCGGTTCTGAAGAATCTTCATGGTGTCTCCCCACCTGAGGAAACGCACGACCACAGGTCTGGGTCTCTCTGCTGAAGGGTCTGGTTTGCCTAACCTATGTGCGCGTTCTATTGCGTCGTCAGCCCATGTCTCTTCTTCCATGTATTTATCTAGGGTCTCTCTAATCACCTCGTCACATCTCTCTCTCTTGCTGTCGTCTGGGTTCTCTTTGATACCAAAAAACTTTAAATTATTCCGTCTGGAATAGCTTTCGATTCGATCCATTTCTTCCTCCATTTTGGTCAATCTGCGTGCCATATAGTCCTGTGTTGCTCCTAAATGCATTACTGCTGTTTTTTTTCTTGTATATCCTGCTTAGTGTCTTGAACATCCTTGCATAATTTGTTCAGTGTGTCCGCCATATCTGATTGCTTTTGTTCCATCTTGTTGATAGTGGTGGATTGTGACTTGAAGGAGTCAGTGAGTGTCGTTATTGCCGTAAAGAGTTGTGTCATCTTGGTGTCTCTCTTCGTGTCTAAGTTGTTGGATTTCGCTTCCATCTTGTCTTCAAGCTTCTTATTTTCATGTTCTATTTTCTCTCGTTATGTTCATATTTGATCCTGGGCCCGGGTTGGTCTCCACATCATTGGATAAGGATAGTCGTCTGCGCACATAGGCCAAGTGGAGAGCGAGAAGTATAAACACTAATGGAGTCAGACTATTCCCTAACTGTATCTGTGGTGTTGCGTAGACCGTACCTTTCATGTCTGTCCAACAGAGTCCTCTGTCTGTCGTGCCCTTCCCTATCTCTGTCCATCTTGATGTTGACGTTTCCGGAGGTATGAACACTGGCCCACTTTCGTTACTCCATACAGTCGCTGGTTGAACCGTTTGCACTGCTTGCGATTGCGTCAAAGTACCGAAGCTCAGAATATTTCCACCGAACCTGCCATAGACCTCGATACCAAACGCCACTCTTGTCGTATCACGGGCGCACGCTAGTGTCAGTGCATACCCCCACAGAAGCACAAACCATATCAACACATCTACCACTCCGGCCACTTCACCCCGTCCGCCATCTTTCTTTCTCTTCTCCTTCCTTCTACTCGCTAGCGAAGCACAGAAGGAACCGATTCTAGCACGCCAGATGCACAAATCCACCATAACTAACTAGATTCACTTCTTTAAATACTTCGTATCGTATCACTTTCTATACGCAGTGGCATCCTCAGCCTTCTGTAAGTCCACACTAACAATCAAAATATAACGGAACTCCAGACACTCACTGGCTATCCTCCGCCATCTTGCTGCGAACTCCACGTGATCCGAGAGAGAGAGACAGAGAGAGAGGCAGAGAAGGATGTTGCACACATCTCACCTTCCATACATCCTCGTTATGACAGGAAAGTGCACACCCACACCCACACTGTGTCAGGTTACTTCCTAGTCCCAGACAGCATATAACATAGACAGGGTCGTGCAAATGACTTGTTGAGATTTAATCTTTGAAAACACGTTAACACAATCCTTTGCTACCAATTGAACTACGTTTGCATGCATCGTGCAGATATACATCAATGCGATTATAGGAATATGGTGAGAGAAAGTCTTAACGAGCATTTAAACATTGACAAGCCGGTGTATGCAAAGAATGACGAGGCCTTATGTATGCCTACGAAAATGTCATCAAACACACCCACACTTTCCTCATTTACTTAAATAATGTGTGATTAGCATCGTGAAAAGATATCAAACTGATTTCAACAACACAGTGTTCCTAGAAATGAATTAAAACGAACAGAGAAAAACTGTTCAAGGTTCTTACGGCAGAACACGAATCGCCCACCTGGCTAAACATACATGAACTGAGTGGAGAGAAAAAATAAGCTTACACCGGACAAATCGTGTGTACCGGCTCGAGGTTACAGACGACCTATAACACGAGCTGATGTATCCACAGTGTATATGCTCCATGATAACGATGTTATCTTAAAACCCAGTTTTTTTTAATCATCCCTGACCAAAAAGAAATCTGCACCATGTATGGCCTGAAACAAAGTAAGCCGTAGCAATGCAGCAATCGCTATGAACAACATAAAAAATAGGCCTAAAGCTACATGGGCGAACAGAATGTTATTATTGTTTTTGGTGTTTCTTCATACAGTACAAATTGAAACATTTTACATTCTTTCCTTCACTGACTGCTTTGGGATGCCGTTGGATTCTGTTTTGAAACCCTGGTAGCGGGGGTGGCACAGAATCAAAGGTAGCAGCATACTGATGCTTAGGGAGAACCGACACGATCAGCCGGAGTCTGTTGCGGTACAAATTGACCACCGGTACAAATTGACCACCCATGGACAAATAATGCATTTGCGGGTGGTCAATTTGTAACGGCGCCACGTTCGAGAAGAAGTCACATATCTTTTAATATTGGGGAACAAATTGTTCACCTTTGAGCACTCAATTCAGGGCTCAACTTTGAGAGGGGTGTGTGTGTGTGTGTGTGTGTGTGTGTGTGGGTGTGGGTATCTTTTGCTAATTGTACCATCCAAGCCACAGGCATGAAATTTTGCATGGTGGCTCATTGCCACAGTGCCTTTCAGATCATATAAAGACAAAGAATATTTGTGTTTTGGAACGCCTATATGCGCTCAGCCTGGACTTTGTTTCCTTCATAACTTCGTCACCATTGAAGCTATGTGCATGAAATTTGGCATGCTGTCTTGTTCGCTTAGTGCCTTCCCGATCATAACAAGATGAAGATTGTCTGTGGTTGGAAGCTCCCATAAAGTCCTCAGCCTAAAATTTGTTTCCTCCCAGACACTGCAGCTGTTGGTGGCTACTCTTGCGAATCACTGCATCCAATCCTTTGTCGTAGGCGTGTTCAAAATTGGGATAAACAGGGTTTGTGTATGACTGTGTGCTTGCTTGAGCGCATGCGTGAATGTGTAGGCATGGACATACCCCTGTTTGACTCGTTCATGTTTTGTATCGTTTTGATTTCTGTTTTAGTCTCATTTTTGTTTTCCGTTCTCGCCCACTCTGTCTTGTTCCTTCATAATTTTTGTCTGTGTGCATGATATTCCAATTTTTTTTTTTTTTTTTTTCATTTTTATTGAGTACCTAACACAATTAGGTCAAACACAAGATTTCTTGTGCTTAGACCATTTGGGGACACATGCCTGTACTATACTTGAAAGATTTAAGAGGTTGGGAGAAAGGGGTGAAAGATAGGTAGGCAGGGAGGTAGGCACAGAAACAGAGAGAGAGAGAGACAGAGAGAGAGAGAGAGAGAGACAGACAGACAGACAGACAGACAGAATAAAGCTAACTGTGATATTTAGATAATCATAACACAATCTGTACTGCAAAATTGCAATGCATTTATTCTGGAATCAAACGAAAGTGGAAAATCGCTTGCTTATATGGTTTCTGCCTAAACATACTCGGATCATTAAACAATCACACCAAAAATCTATCAATAGATGACTACACAATGAGTTTGATGAATGTGGTCTAAAATCAAGTGAATGGGATAATATATAATCTCTTACAGAAAACGACATTTTGTAGGCAACCTTCAGTTACACTGCAGTGACATTATTAAACAGTCACATGGAAAAACTTGGAATTACTGGGATTACAGTCATGCATTTGTTCTCGAAAATATCAAAGAAAAATTATTGACAAACTGCAACTGTATAGTATTAAGATAATCTAAAAAACAGTCGTTAAAACCACTTGCATAGAGTAGATGACTAGAATGACTTTGTCCGGACATCCGTTACACAGCACATAGAAAAAAAATCAAATATACTCTCAAACGTAAATCTACTTTTTGTTGAACATCTCAAAGACATAGCAAAAGACTCTTACAGCATTGTTATGTAATGCATGAGTACAGCGATATTCTTTTCAAATGAAATGGACAGAAAGAAAAACGTTCAAAACGCTCTCAGAGAGAACACCTCTGTGTGTGGGCAACATGAAAATGCATAGTATTAAGATAATTAAATGATCTTGTAATAGATAAATAATTGTTTATCTGACATCGAATATATGGGATGAATAAAAAATACTCTCAAGAGAGAAACAACTGTTTGCATGCATGCAGGGTACCTACAACTGAATTGTTTTGGCATTGTTAACTAATAGCAAGAGAAAATGTGTAATATATGACGATAGTGAATTTACAGCGGACTACAATGAGTTTGGTCTCAAATAAATAAGATTATTTCTAACTGAAATAAAAAAATGACCGTAGGCAACCTGCAGCTGCATTGTACATACATCATTAAACAGTGACATCTAAAAGCTTGG
This sequence comes from Conus betulinus, assembly GCA_016801955.1. Lineage (NCBI taxonomy): Eukaryota > Metazoa > Mollusca > Gastropoda > Neogastropoda > Conidae > Conus > Conus betulinus. The sequence continues at coordinate 227,441 of JADBJO010002528.1, forward strand.
AATTACTTGTACTACGGTCATGAATTTGTTCTGAACTTAAATGAACGGGGTATGTAAAGTGAAAGCAAAAGGAAAAAAAACAAAGAGAAAACGACTGAAAAACTGCAAGAACTTAGAATTAAAATAATTAATAGTCACAACAAAAAGCTTGGCGTATAAGACTAGAATCAATACATTAAACGGGATGTAGAAAAATAATTTCAAAAATTCTCTCAAAGGTAAATATACTGTTTGTAGACAATCCCAAAAGCATGGTACACAGTGTAAAAAAAAACAAAAAGCTTGCAATACATGGGGATAGAAAAATAATTTCAAAAATACTCTCTCAAAGGTAAATGTACTGTTTGTAGACAATCTCTCTCAAAGTAAATATACTGTTTGTAGACAATCTCAAAAGCATAGTACACAGTGTATCATCAAAACAAAAACTTGTAATACATGGGTACAGCGATTTTTGTTTTCAAATCAAATGTACAAAAAAGGGAAACAATGTTGAAAAAATATCCACGGGAATAAGAATGTAGGTTTCTGGATACTGGATTCAACATCAGAGAAAGTAGTTAAAGACTCTAACTCAAAAACTTACTGGATAATACTTCAACAGGGTCGCCCTGTCTTCATCAGCTCACTGATGCTGTTGTGGCAGCGAGGCCTGGTGCGGCGACTGTTGTGTGGAGAGTGAACGGTTGTCGGGATCTGATTGCTGATAGGGGGAAGTTCAAAGCGTGTGATCTCTGTTCAGGCTGGGGCGTCTGGTCTTGATTTCGATGGCTTTCTTTAACTTTTCTTTTTTCTTTTTGTAAGAAAGGGCTCTGTACATAAGATCCTGGTTTCTTGGGGGCTGAAATTGTGGCCTGTGGCTTGCAGGTGCTCGTGTAAGGCAGAAGTTAACCGGTTTTGGTGTTCCTGTAGGCGGGTGGTGAGTGGTCTTGCTGTCTCACCAATGTAGGTATGGGCACAGTCTTGACAACCTACCTGGTACACTACACCACACTGCTTGAGGGGGTCCGTTTTGTTTTTGACATGAGTCAGTTGCTGGCGTAGGGAGTTGGTGGGTTTGTGGACCATTTTGCATCCATGTTGTTGGAAGGTCCTGGCTAGACGTTCTGAGACTCCTTTAATGTAAGGGATCCCCACTTTCAGACTGTCCGTATTTGTAGACGAAGGGTAGGGAACCCGAGGATTGTCCCACATCCATGCAGGATATCCATTAGTGGAAAGGGCAGTCTTGATGTGTGTTCTTCTTCTTTCAGCTCTTCCTCCTTAGTGGAACACAGTACAGAGGCTCTGTGCATGAGGGTGTTGACAACAGATCTCTTGTGCTGGAGGGGTGGTTAGAGCGAAAGTTCAGGTATTGGTCAGTGTGGGTGGGTTTCCTATAGACGCTGATCTCCAACCTGTCCTCGTGGGTTTGGGTGATGAGAGTGTCTAGGAACGGGATCTTCCCTTCTGCTTCAGTTTCCGAGGTGAACTGGATACTGTCGTTGATGGATTTCAGGTGAGTGGTGAAGCTGTCAACCTCCGTCTCCTGCATGCAGGTCATGGTGTCATCCACATAGCGTACCGCATGCATGCTGGGAGGGTTGGCAGCGGTCTCAAGGGCTACTTTCTCAAAATGTTCCATGTACAGGTTGACCACCACTGAGATACTGGCGCTCCCATGGCAGCTCCTTGTTTCTGCTGGTAAAACTCACAGATGAAAGAAAAGTAGGTGCTAGTGAGGCACAGTTCCAACAGTTCTAGTATCTGTTCTGTGGTGAGTTCACACTGGTGACAAAGGTGGTAGTCATCCTCAATTTTCTCCCGAATGACTTGGGAGAGCCTTGGGTACAGGGATGCTAGTGAATAGTGCACATACATCATAGGATACCAGTTTCTCACCCTGGAGCCAGTAGCTGGTTTTTCTATCTTCCGTACAAGTCTGTGCTGTTGACTACGTGGTGCTCGGTCTGCCCGACTGAAGGTCCCAATATCTGTGTCAGGAATTTGGAAGCATTGTACATGACACTGCCATAAATGGACACAATGGGGCGGAAAGGGGTGTCCTTCTTGTGTATCTTGGGTAATCCATACAGCTTAGGCGTGGATTCTGTTAACGTTTCAGAGCTGTCACCACAAGGAGCGAAAGAAAAAAAACGATCTTGTCTTGAAAAAGAAGCAAACAACGAAAACTTCCTGCAAAATGTACAGTCATTGCGGAGCTGAAGCCGCAAGCTTGTTCAATACGTTAAAAATAAACACTGACAACAAAATGTAATAACGACTACCGGATTTACACAGGTCACTCAGCTAGGAATAACACTTACTTGGAGGTTTCGACAGACCTCCGTCTGTCTTCTTCAGGTGGTGGTGGCTACTAGGTGAACTAGCGTTCAGTGCACACGACCACGGGTCGAACCCTGGTCATGTGACTGAACAATGAGTGTGTTGTACACCAATGGCAAGGTGTGTCTGCCCCGGTCTCGGTTGAGTGTGGGGTTGTTGGCGGCAATATGTATTGCCTCCTTCACCCCACGCTGAAACCATCAGTTGTCATGGTCGAGAACGCTGATGTTTTCATAATCGAACTGATGTTGCTGGGCATGTTGGTGGCGCCTACTGGTGATGATTCCCTTTTGTGTTCTGTCAAGCGTTTTCGAAGATTTCTGTCAGTTTCCCCGACATAGTTTTCTTCACAGTCACGACAGTCTGTTTGGTAGATCTCTCCAGACTTGTCCAGTTTGTCAGTTTTGTCCTTGGGGGCGACCAGCTGGCTGCGGATAGTGTGTTGATAGATTTGGGATGTATGGATGTAAACCTGCAAATATAGCTCGTACTTCTACATGAGTAACGCGTCCTTGGGTGTAAACTATTTCTCCGCTCTCTTCACTGCACTTGAAAGATATTTTACATTCATGATTCGGTCGTTAGTGTCTGTTGTTTCATATATGCTATGTTGAAAAACAAGTTTGTTAACCGTGCGAGTCATGAGAGTCCGATGGGGATAGGTGGATAGGGATAAGGGGCTTGGGGGATAAGTGAAGGGAAAGATATCCTTGAGTGTGAGGATGGGGTAGGGAGGGGAGGTGGATGTGGGGGCAGAGTATCTGATTATATATACAGATAAATCTACCTAGTTCATCTTCCATTTTGCTTTTTCTATAGTTCAAATACTTAACATTGTTCTACCCTGCAGGTGAATGTCAGAGAGAAACTGGGTGCTCTTCTCCAGATCAGTGCGTGCAATTTATCAATCGGGGGTCTTTTTTTTTCTTTTTTTTTTTTGCAGGTCTGCCAGGGAAGAAATCATTTTCATCGCTAGCGTTACGGGCGTTCACGACCGAGGGAATCGATCTGTATTTTGTTGTTTTGAAGCAGAAACCCATTTGATTTCGTTGTTTTCTTCTCGTTATTGGGTTTCCTTGTGTGTGTGTGTGTGTGTGTGTGTGTGTGTGTGTGTGTGTGTGTGTGTGCTTGCGTGTGTGCGTGCGTGTGTGCCTGCTTGCGTGTATGTGTGTGTGTGTGTGTGTGTGTGTGTGTGTGTGTGTGTGTGTGTGTGTGTGTGTGTGCGTTGCGTGCTTGTTTGTTTTGAACACGGCTGGAGTTGTCAACATTTCCGTCATTTGAACGGTCCCCCACAGCGGATCAACGTTTCCTTCTTTGCAGACTGCAGCGGTAGGGCTTCAGATGCACACAGTCGAGGATGCCTTGTCTCCAGGAGTCCCTCTCCATGGACAGCAGCGTCTCTTTGACAGGCGGCAGGACGTCGAAAGACTGCAGGAGCCCGGCTACGAACAGGAACATTCGAGCACGTGCAAATGTTTCCCCAACGCACGAACGTTTGCCCGTTCCGAACGAGAGGAGGCTGAAACGAGTGAAGGAAAATGAATCGGTGTGTGTGTGTGTGTGTGTGTGTGTGTGTGTGTGTGTGTGTGTGTGTGTGTGTGTGTGTGTGTGTGTGTGTGTGTGTGTGTGTGTGTGTGTGTGTGTGTGTGTGTGCGTGCGTGCGTGCGTGCGTGCGTGCGTGCGTGCGTGTGTGCACGTGTTATGTGTGCTTCGCACATGTTTGTGAATGAGTACACCAACACCTGAAAATGTATGTGTTTAGCTGTGAATGTAATAAATAAACAGCCTACCATCAACACTAAAACAAAACTCGTGGAGAACGCAGACTTACGCCCTGGTTGAATACCCCTTGATTCGGGTCCGCACATGCAAATATAAAACAATGTGCTTATTGTAACATGGAAGGAAGAATTTTGGTAAGAGCAGTTTGTGTGTGTGTTTGTTTTAACATTCCTGTGAGCTAATCAATCAGAGGTAAGAGGAATTTTTCTGTCAGGGGATATAATATTAGGTACGGTCTAAAAGAGTTATTATTTATGTACTTTATTGTTCAACAGCGTGTGGGAAGTATGAAATGTGGAGATACTTACGACGAAAATGTGTTCTGTTTAGGAAAGTATCGGTTCACAAATAGTAACTTCAAGGAATTTCTTTTGTTCACTTGAACATTTACTGAACGAATTTTGGATCTACTGTAACAGCCCATTCTTACCCCACTCCCCCCCCCCCCTCTGGAACTTACCCCGGGGGTAAGTCTGGGCTAGCCTGCTTTTACCCCAGGGATCATTCCAGGACTAGCGGAACTTACCCTCCCTAGTTGAAACTGACCCCCCTCCCCCAGTCATCTACATTGTACAAGGTACACAGGTACTCAGGAGACACTAATTAGCTGTAAAAATAGTTAAAATCTTTTATAAAGTGACCAACGCTCATTGACACTGACCACTGGTTGTCTGCATTGCACAAGGTATACAACACTCATGAGACACTAATTAACTGTAAAATAGTCGAAATATCTGATTTACGTCATAGTGACCAGTGGTCAGTGGCACTGACCACTAGTCGCCTGCATTGTACAAGGTACACATGTACTCGGGAGACTATAATTAGCTGTGAAATAGTTAAAATCTCCGATTTACGTCATAATGACCAGTAGTCAGTGGCACTGACCACAAGTAATCTGCATTGTACAAGGTACACAAGCACTCTGGAAACACTAATTAGCTGTTGAATAGTTAAAATCTCCGATTTACGTCATAATGACCATGGTCAGTGGCACTGACCACTAGTCATCTGCATTGTACAAGCTAAGGGTACACTGGTACTCACGAGACTAAATAACTGTCAAATATTTAAAAGAAGCAAACCAGGATGAAGCAACAACGGTGCTTGCTCACAAGAAACGTGGTCACGACGACATTTTGTCACAACTACACACTTGGTCACATTGGCACTTGGTCACGTTGGCATGTAGCCGTCTTTCTTTCCCACGCATGCACGGGCGTACTCACACCCCCGAATATTGACCCACGCATGTAAGCCAGCGCGAGAAATGTTAATACGTATCTGTTAGTGAACCAGGGTGTGTGTGTGTGTGTGTGTGTGTGTGTGTGTGTGTGTGTGTGTGTGTGTGTGTGGGGGGGGGGGGGGGGGGGGGGGGGAGTAGGAGGTCCATCTATTGAGAAGAGTCTAGAACTACACTTTGTCTAAACCTGACTGACTGTATATAGGAAATGGGAGGGGGAGGGGTGGGGTTAAATATACAGGCTAACAATATTTTTAAAGGCGGGTGTGCGTGTTGGAAAAAGGCAGAGGAAACACCCTGAATAACCCTCTCTTGTTTGAAGGGTGGGGTGGGGTGGAGGAAGATTCCAAATAGTCATAGACTGACCCTTTGGGGGGGAGGGGGGAATCCAGGCTAGCCCAAACTTACCCCCGCGGGGGTAGGTTCCACTGGGGGGGGGGGGGGGGGGGGGGGGGGGGGGGGGGGGGGGGGGGGGGTAAGTTCTAGCTAGTCCTAGAATGATCCCCGGGGGTAAAAGCAGGCTAGCTCAGACTTACCCCGGGGTAAGTTCCAGAAGGGGTTAAGAACGGGCTGTTTCACTACCATTGCATTCGGATCTGCACCAAAATGTAATGCGTCCCTAGGCAACATTCTAACTTTCCATCAAGTTTGGCTAAAAGCCGATTATGTAGTTTTAAGCACAGTTATAAGTTATAGATATAGGCGCAGAGTACATCCCTCGCAGTTAGGTCCAGATCGGGATGGGACTTCATAATACTGTCATCTTCATCGAATCTAAGAAGTATTGATTTCATGGCTCTTCGCACCCTGCTTTCATGGCGACCGCGGTTGGCGAGGTCGTGTCTAGTTCACGGGGGACAGTCGTTGGACGGACGCGGTCGTGTTCGCCGGAGCAGGTCGCTCGCTCACGTCGACTCCACGACAAAGAAACCCGTCGTCTTCAGTATGGTGCTCGGCAGGTGGTATCCTGCGCATGTTGGATCTGAGCAGGTAACACTGAACACCACTGAAGTGACAAGCAGACATGCGGTGACGCCTCTGGTGGGTTGCCTCCTGACGAGTTGACATCGATTGTTCCCTGCGGGTTGCGGTGCCAGGGCTGCGGTGGGACAAACCACCAGGGTGCGACTGAAAAAAAACAAACAAACAAAACCAAAACAAACAAACGTCGAAAAATAATAATCTTAGGTCCATTACTCCTAAGCCCACGGTTACCTCTGTCTGGTTGGGTGGTTGGCGGGCAGCAGATGACCCCTCATCATCCAGGAATCTCTCCGGTTTGAAGCTGTGGGGATCTGTCCACAGCCTGGACTCACGTTGTAAGCATAGGACGCACTGAATGCCTACACACAGGACAAATCGTTTGAATGAACTCTGTGTGTGTGTGTGTGTGTGTGTGTGTGTGTGTGTGTGTGTGTGTGTGTGTGTGTGTGTGTGTGTGTGTGTACGGTTAAACTAAAATCGAAGAGAATAAGATCTTCTCATTACAAACACAGCCAGAGACTTCTAAGAATGATAATGCTAATAACAATGAATTTAACGATAGTGATAATAATAATAATATAATAATAATAATAATAATAATGATAATAATACTTGTCTTGCAAAAGGTTTTGAACACAATCGGCTTTCGGTTCAACTGATTACGGTACGATTGTCTTTATCGCACCGATTTTCTGCGCAACTGTCGGCTTTAAGTACAAATACTGGTTTTCAGTTGAGATGGTTTCATTAAAACAGAATTTCGGTGCAACATTTCTTCAGTACAACAGGATTTTGGTACAACGTGCCTTCAGTACGACAGGATTTTTGTGCAAAATGCCCTCAGTACAACAGGATTACGGTGCAACACGCTTTAATGTAACAGGCTTTGACATACGAAAGTCTTTCCGCTCACGACGAACACGCTGGCCTGTTCACAAAACTGACAGGCTTTCGGCGCACATTTTGGAACACAACAGAGTTTGGGTAGCACAGACGTTCGACAAAACAGGTTTCTGGTACAAAAGGTTAACAATGCCAAAGGCATTTAGTACATCCTGCCTTCCGCACAGCCAACTTTCATTGCAACGATAATCCGGTTTCAGTACAACCTAAGGCCGAGTTTTGAATACAATTTGGTGGACAAAAAGGAAATATTTATCAATAAACACGCACTTTTATGAAAGAGTAACAGCAGTAATTAAAGTAAGAATGATCATAATAAATCTCATATACTCATCTCCTCCCCCCCCCCCCCCCCCCTACGCATACCCATCCTCTCTCGCTCCCTTGCCACCCCCCAACCACTCACGCCTTCCGTACTCAAGCATTCTTACGCGTAGGCACATAGGCTACAAATACAAGTAAACGCACGTGCTCCTATTACAAAGATAAGTCACCCCAACCCCTCACGCCTTCCAAACTCAAACAGGCTTCAAATACAAGTAAACGCACGTGCTCCTATTACATAGATAAACGACAAGCAAGTACAATTACCACAGTTCCCTTGGGAATAAGACAGCCCCCCTGAACTCCACGTCCTGAATGACCAGATGATCCACACCCAGGGGTAAGATGCTACTCAAGCGCATCGACTCCAGCAAGAAGGCCTCCGTGTAGTTGCACAAGCGCCTATCACTCAATGCTGGCTTTCGATCAGGACCGACAATCCTGTCCAGTTCGTCTTGAATCGCGTGCATGGCTTTCGGATAATGAAGCAAATGGAAGAACAGAGCATTGAGGGTGAAGGTTGAGGTGTTGACACCTGAAAAAGAGATTGACATCACTATGATGAATGAAACAGCAAAAAGTTGAAGTGTGTTAACATCCGAAACAAGAGACGGATATCATAATGAAAGTGAAATAGCTCTGCAAAGTTCTTTGTATACAAATCCTGAGCTGAAAAGGTGCTTCCTCTGTTTCCTGTCTTCAGGAAATGTTTAAAAAACCAAATATCAAGTGGAAATATGCATTGCGAAAACGAATATGAACTATGTTGATTTTGCAAACAAATGGCATGTTTATAAGCTCTTGATTGAGAACCAAGGTCTGTGTGCGCGTGCTTGCGTGCGCACGTTTATGTGTGTGTGTAGTGTTGAACAAAACTGAGGATTCTCTCATGTTGGGTAGACTTCAAGAAGAGCGATCTTTATACATAACTTCGAGCAGTTTGTGGCAACTAAAATTCAACCGTCTTTTTTTTTTCGTTTTTCATTTTTGTTTTTTTTTTCTTAATAAGTAATTATTTGTGCAGTTGATGTCGATTCCTATGCTTCTGTACTGAAAATGTTTGGAATCTAGGGTTGCTCTCTCTCTCTCTCTCTCTCTCTCTCTCTCTCTCTCTCTCTCTCTCTCTCTCTCTCTCTCTCTGTCTCTGTCTCTCTCTCTGATTATCTCTGATTATTGATTAAAAAAAAAGGAACAACGATCCAAAACAGTATGGAGGTGAATGTGTAGACACAATGTTGTGCTTGTTTTACATCATGTATGTTAGATAGGATCTGCTGTTCGTTTTGTAAAGTCATCGCTGCCTTGTAATTTGTTTATGTAAGATAAGATCCACTGTCCTTTTTGTTGTGTTTTAGGTACAGTTCTCTGTTCATATTTTTCATTTGTAAATTTCTTCACAAGTGAATAAAAGTGTTTGCCCTTTAAAAAAAGGAAAAGTGACATAGCAAAACTTACTGAGTTGACACCTGATAAAAAAAAAAGACTGACATCATGGCGAAAAGTGAAATAGCTGTAAATTGAGGCGTTGACAACTGAATCAAGAAACTGATGGCACTCTCAATAGCGGAACAGATGACAACGCTTCTAAAAACAAGACAGAATAAAAGTTAGTATAAAAACTAGAGAGCAAAGTTCGATTTGTTTGATACACTGTATAAAGCATTCTCTTGCCAAATGCGTTTGGAAAAAATCTTTTGCGCTTTTTAGGAGGAGGGGGGGATGAGTTGGGCGGTCTTTTATTTGTATCGTCAGAGGAAGACATATTTGTCGAAAATCCACTTGTCTGTTTTGCGTTGTTTATCAAATAAGTGTGTGTTGCTTTACAGTGCTGTCGTTTCCTTAAGTAACATGAATAACGAGGATCATAGAATAGGCCGTCATCCTGTCTGGACAACGGCTGCTTCGGTGCCCGTGACCTTTGGCTCACCCAGCTGAAGTAACGGACGATTGTGCAGTCAGGGTTCTGCACAGTGGCAGTTCTCTGTCCTCATCCACACGCAACAGGGTAGAGGATTTACATAGTCAGTCCGGTCTTCCCCGCCGTTCATCCAGAATTTCTACGACATGCTTCTGGGGCATCAGCCTTCCACTGTATGTACTCTGCTTGGGTGGAGCCGTGACCAACCACGCTTGCTTACAGAGTCTGAAAACTTTGAGACGTGGCTCTTCTGTATAGCGTGCAGAGTCTGAAGCGTTTATGTATCAGCGCCTTGGCATCTTGTTCAAGATCTGCTGTCTGGGTCGTTTCGTTAAGGCCGTACCAGTAGGCCCCTAAGTATCACTATTTTTTACTGTCGATTGCTGGTACTGACCTGAATGGTTTGGGGACATAATGGTACTGGGTCTCAGTTGTACTAGAACGTAATGGTATTGGGCCTTAATGATTCTTGGACATAATGGTATTGGGCCTTAATGATTCTTGGACATAATGGTATTGGGCCTTAATGATACTGGGGCATAATGGTATTGGGCCTTAATGATTCTTGGACATAATGGTATTGGGCCTTAATGATACTGGGGCATAATGGTATTGGCCTTGATGATACTGGGGCATAATGGTATTGGGCCTTGATGATACTGGGGCATAATGGTATTGGGTCTTACTGGGGCATAATGGTATTGGGCTTTAATGATACTGGGGCATAATGGTATGGGTCTTAATGATACTGGGGCATAATGGTATTGGGCCTAAATGGTTCTGGAGGTAATGGTTTTGGGACTTAAATTTTCATGGACATAAACGGTACCTGGCATGGTTCTGAGTTATAATGGTGCTGAGACTTCAGAGTTCCAGGACCTAATGGTACTGGGCCTTCTTGGTCCATGTGCATAAGGAGATAGGGCCTTGTTGGCTAAAGGAAATAATGGCACTGGAGTTTATTGTTCTGGAACATGACTATTCATGGCCGTAATGGTTCTGGGATACAATGGCTCTGGGCCTGAATGGTTCCCAGACATAAAGGCAATGGGCCTTACTGGTTCTGAGGCATAATGGAACTGCCTGTTAATGGTTGGGGACATCATGGTATGGGCCATAATAATACTCTGAGGCAATGGTTCTGGGCCTTAATGATACTGGAACATAATGAACATTGGTCTTAAAGATCCCGGCACTGGTTTTAGACATGTTACTTGACCTTAATGATACTAGCCCCAATGGTTCTAGGCCTTCAGATATTGGTATCTAATGATACTTAGCCTGGAACCTTAATGGCACACTGCGACCACATGACACTGGTCGGGCTTAGTGATATCGGAGCCTAAAGGTGCTGGGCCTTCACTGTTTTGGACCCAACGGTACCGGCCTTGGCAATACTGAGACCTAATGGAATTGGAATTTAATGGTAATGGAACCTAAAGACACTGAGTCCTCCTGGCACTGAAACCTAAAGGTGCAAGATCCTAATTGTTTTAAAACCTAATGGTACTGAGCCCTAATCATACCAGCACTCGGTGTTGCTTGGCCACAATGGTACTGGCAACTAGCGTGAAAAAACAACAACAACAACAACAGTACTTCTGCCTGATGTCTTCAATGACACCAGGATAGAGTGGAACTGATCCTGGTACTGGGATCAAAAGGTACTGGCCCCCAACGTCACTGGGCCTTAAGGACTGGGACCGAAAAGAACTGGACCTTAATGGTACTATGACCTACAGGCACAGGGCCCTAATGCTGCGGGACCACAGAAGTAATGGGCTTTAGCGGCAATGGGTCCCAATAGTTCAGGCGCATAAGGGTGAAAAATCCAGTGGCACTGGGACGTATTGGTACTGAATCCTAATGTTTCTAAGCCCTAATCGCACAAGGACCTGGAAGGATTATTTTCATGCTATCTGCATACTGCTGTCGCTGCCGCTAACGCCGGTGTCGGTGTGGCAGCGACAGTATTTCCCGGGAAATACTGCAGCTGGTTCGTAAAAAAATTATCGCTGAGCGACTTAATTTCATAAAAATTGGTAGCGCGACAGGATTTCACGAGAAATGCCCATAAAATCGTGTGTTGCCTAAAAATAAAATCATGTCGCAGCGACATCATTTCATGTAAAAAAAAAAATTGCTGCCGTAGAAAAAAGTTGTCGCTCTGAGACAGCATTTCCCGTAAAAAAAAACGACGTCAAGGACATGTTCGGTCTCTGCCCCAACTCTACCCCCACCTCCCTCTCTCATGGTTTTACGTATCAGTTGCCCCATTGTCTTTCTGTCTATGATTTTATTTGTGTCTGCTTGATTGTCGGTCTACCTGTCTGTCTCTCTATGTTTTCTTCTCGCTCATTCTCTCTATGTATCGCCCTCCCTCTATCTGTTTGACTCTCTTTAGTTTCACTCTGTCCATCAAACTGTCACTTGGTCTCTGCCTTTCCCGTCCCCTCCCCCCCCCCCCCCCCCTCTCTCTCTCTCTCTCTCTCCCTCTCTCTCTCTCTCTCTCTGGACGTGCAAAAACATGTGAGCGTGTATGGTGGAGAGAGCGCGACGGTGTGTGTGTGTGTGTGTGTGTGTGTGTGTGTGTGTGTGTGTGTGTGTGTGTGGACCCTGAAGCAACTGCATTCATGCTGAAAATATCTCTGTGATTCATTTGTCCATAATCACGCTCTCTCTCTCTCTCTCTCTCTCTCTCTCTCTCTCTCTCTCTCTCTCTCTCTCTCTCTCTCTCTCTCTCTCTCTTCCTCCTTCCCTCTCTCCCTCCCTCCCTCTCTCTCTCTCTCTCTCATATCTCTCTCTCTCTCTCTCTCTCTCTCTCTCTCTCTCCTCTCTCTCTCCCTCCCTCCTCTCTCTCATCTCTCCCTCTCTCTCTCTCTCTCTCTCTCTCTCTCTCTCTCTCTCTCTCTCTCTCTCTCTTCTCTCCTAGGATGCCCCCGTGTCAGCTATCACTTTACATACGCCACCCACTCTGAACATCTTCTCGTGGTACGATACTCTTTCCCCTAGACAGTTGAATAGAAACCTTAAGACTGCCACAAGTTATACAATAATTTCTTTGTAGAAGTGTATGTGCGTGTTTGAGTTTGGTTGTGTATGCCCGCGCATGCGCGTTTACGTGTTTTTGTGTGTTGTGTGTGTGTGTGTGTGTGTGTGTGTGTGTGTGTGTAAGAGTGAGAGAGAGTGTGTGAAGAGAGAGAGAGAGAGAGAGAGAGAGAGAGAGAGAGAGAGAGAGAGAGACTACGCACACACGCATGTACACACGAATGCGTGGACAAGCACGCACACACTCACACACACACTATTTCCTCCTCACTCATGCACTCCCTTACAGTACAGGAGGGACACAAACCGTTGAAGGAGGTATGATAGGTCAGAGATGGATGGGGCAGAGAGGAAGTCAAAGCCGAGGGAACAACACAAATCATATAATTATCCCCATAATATTACATAATAGGGTGACAGGGCTATGTGAATGCCAATATCGATAGTCATGGGAAGACATATGGATAGTGATGGGAAGACAACGAGAGACACGATATATCGTATAATAGCCGCACTCTTATATTATGGATATCCTAATTTATTACATGCTACACCCAACTTTTAAAACTCCTTTCCTTCTTCTACCTCAAATGTCTCCGAATTTCTAATTTGGATCTTATTTTTAAAGAAGAAACAAAAAAAAAAAAAAAAAGAAAGAAAATGGTGTGTAGTAGTTCCATGGCATTATAGTATGCTTATTACAAGTTCCAGCTTTTAGACTGCTCATTATTAATAGGCCTAAATAGTGTACGACGGACAAAGAGAAATAATCATGAAAATGATGTTTGAGAAATTTGCGTTATTAGCTATTTAACCGCTTCAACATTATTGGACTATGTGGCCTTTTTACTTCTTAACTTCGCAGCATCACCAAACGAACACATGTCTTTGATCTTGGTCAAAAGGGAACTTCATCTTTTGAAAACTTCGGTTGTGTCTTCTACCGCAAGGCTCCAGAGGTTCAAGATCCAGCTTTGTCGGCAGTGTGTGTGTGTGTGTGTGTGTGTGTGTGTGTGTGTGTGTGTGTGTGTGTGTGTGTGTGTGTGTGTGTGTTCCACTTGTTTAGAAGAAACATATCCAAATACTGACGGTGCTTTGAATGTTTTCTTTTTGTTTTCGAACATTAATTCGTTTGTCTTTTTTTAAAAGAAACCATCCAAGACAAAAGATAATTAATGTAAATGTGTTTCACATTTTGAACATGATTATATTTAGGCCTTGGCTGCCTTAAAACGAGCGTAATGAAAAAGAAAACCCCATTTTGAACGTTACGTTCTGCATTTTTTTCTGCGTTGTTAATGTCATTCAGTTAGATAAAAGCTTTAGAAGAGAAATGGATGATCCTTTCAACCAAATACTGTGTTAATTAATTTCAAATCACGGCTTCCTTGGAGCTGTGAATGCCTTAAAAGGACTGCAGTGAAACAAAGCCAAATGATGCCTGAAGCTCTGCGTTATGGCCTCTGATAACTTTGGGTTACTTGTGACTAAAATGGGTTACTTTTGACTCGTTTGTAAATTCATGATTTTAAGTGCCCTAGAAGCACTGCAATTAAAGCAAGACAACTCAAACTGTCTGTTCTGCGATTTGGCTTGTATTAGCTTTTAGACTCTATTATGTTTCTGTTTCTGTTCTGACAATTAAGGATGATAATTATTTACTCTTTAAGTTTAGTTTATGAATGTGTTGAGACCTTAGGTGCCTTTAAATGGATTATCGAACAAGCTCATACATCTTATATGGCCAACAGACAAACAACATTGGTTTGGATTTATAAATAATGCGTATCGGTTAATAAAGAGCCCGTGGCCCAATATTTACCACTCCCTGGTCCATTTAACCCGAAATGATATTTAAAGTGGGCTTCCTTTTCTTTAAGAATTTTATGATTTCTTATGTAGAAATTTTTGAAATAAAGATAGTCATTTGATGGCTGTACTATATGAAGCTCTTATGGTAAGCTTTACAGATAATTAACCTTGAGTGAAGTAAAATTAGTTAAGGAGGTAGGGGTGCATTTCTTAGTGGTTCTAAACTTACCCAATCTTCCCCTACTTTCGTTGGGCTGAATGTCCTAGGCCTACGATATTGATAAAAAAAAAAAAAAAAAACATCACATTTCACACACACACACACACACACACACACACACACACACACACACACACAAAACGTCAAAAACATTTATGATAAAAAAAAATTACTTGCGACAATTGTTTATTCCATGGTTGGCTGCATTGTTTTTTGTGATATTTTGACGCTCAACCGCGGCGACGTTTTTTTCACTTTGCAGAAAAAATCGTCGCTGTGAAATATTAACGCTGCGACAATATTTCACAGGAAATGTTAACTCTAGCAGTAAGATTTCACGTAAAAATGTGTCGCAAGCGACTGCATTCACTGACTACAATATTTCACAGTGTTCTGTCGCAGAATACTGTCGCAAAATTTCGAGCGACAGTATTTTATGGATACCTACAATATTCTATAGGACACTTTTCGTGAAAAGTTGTCGCGCTACAATTTTTTTTTCCAGAACATATTGTCGCTGCAACAATATTTCGCGTGAAATGCTATCACTGCGATACAATTCCACGGCGACAGTATTTATATGCGACACCGGTCCTTGTATTGATTTTATTTGCAGAGTGAAGTCTGGATCAAGTAAGGAACCCTAGGGCCTTTTTTCTTAACTGATATTGTTTTTCTTCAAAAATGTTGTTGGCTTGTTTTTTTCTTTTGATGTTTTCTTCTGTTTCAATGCCACTGTTCGTTGGATACATCGGGAATACATTGACTTGTGAATTAATCGCTCGGTGACGTAAATACCACTGACTTACAGTTGGATATCTGCATAATATACCATGGTAGACCATGACTTTCACACACACACACACACACACACACACACACACACACACACACACACACATTTGTTTTTGTTTTTGGTGGAATGCACTGCCTCTGGTTAGCAAAAAATATTCCCCCCTATATGCCTTCCCCTGTGCAACAACTAATTGTTGAGTGTCATCTGATAAAACATACTCCTCCCGCAACATCCTACTCCCACGCACCCACCCCTGTCCCTCAGTGGCTTCTGAGTCCATTCAGACCTTCTACAAAGGTACTGTTCCTCCTCTCCCGACGAACTGACCCCGCATCATCCTGCTGTGCATCAATACGATCTGCTGCAATTAACTGTCCTAAATGTCTCCCCTGGCTAAAACACTGAAATATCCGGAGAGCACAGACTTCTGGCGAGGTCGAACAGATCGTGTATGTGCACCTGTTCTGGGGAAGAAATACCTGATACGAACTAAAAGAGGGTATTTCCTGTTCAAGAAAATGCGATAAATCAACATGAATATCCCTAAAATGTTAATATTCGGGGGAAGTATACTTCATAATCATCAAATCGCGAACAGTTCACTCATCTAGATCTTGTTCACTGGAATGTTAATAATAATCTCGCTTAACGGATCCTGGATTGATCTTTGCATTTGGATCGGCACCGCGGATTCGAACGATAATCTAATGGATTCGTTCCTCTGCCACATTTCATCTTTCATTAAAGTTTCGTTCAAATCAGTTCTGTAGATGTGCATAATCCTGCTGCTGACAAACAAATAGTCAGACGCTGGTGAGAACATAATCTCCTTAGGAATCATAGTCAGCACCTAAAATGTTGTGCGTCATCATAACCATCTCCATTTTACTCCTAATATCTTAAGCCATCCTCGATAATGTGAAATTCTCCTGGACGAGACGTAGCTGGTATTACACCACACGAGACACACACACACACACACACACACACACACACACACACACACACACACACACACGCGCACGCAAACACACAACGCGCGCGCGCGCGCTCACAGTAACACAATAGTCTCAGCATGTTTGTGAGCACAGAACATCTTAATAGCGACATGGGTGGGATATATAATACATGAAGGCAACCCGCCAGTTCATCGCGAAAGACAAGACGATCTCACCTGCTACTACGATGTCCGATAAGAAGCCATGACGTAGTCGTCAGTCATCCAATCAGCTCCTTCGTTTCCTTGGTACTCCAAAACTTTGTCTACGATGCCAGGACGGATCCTAGTTTTCTTGTGACCTGCAGGGAAGAGTGGACAGAATGTTAATCCTTCTTTCTGCGAAAACGTGGAGAATGAAAATAACGGCTCTCAATCTCGATCAACCAAAGGATGTTAACATTCATAAGGGACTGGAACAAAGAAACAAATCAAAGCGATAATGAATCGTAACAGATAAGCTTTCTGACCACTTCCATCTTCTCTGAAGGAAGATAAATTGGATTATACACAGAAAGAAGCTGAGTCAAAGACTGCTTAATACTTCTATTTCTTTTTCATGTTTCCACACTCGTCGCTCTATACCATTTGTCAGATTCTGTAAACAATGCTAGCTAGCTGGAAGGTGACGGTTCAATTTGTATAAGAAGATGAACCGTTGAATAGGGAAGCACTAAATCGGTCAGGTGCCACATGGAACGACGATAGAATAAAACACAGTAGAAAAGTACTGAACGGAATCAAACTGATGATGTCTTGGTATTCAGGAGATAGATTGAAATCCGGTACTCACTCTGTTTGAAGACAGCATTCATACACTCTTTCAAAAAAAATGATACGATGTGATGAATAAAACAATCTGTGAATAAAAAAGACAGCTTACAGAAACATTGTGCGTGATTTTTGTTTGCACTTTGTTTATTCTTCATGAATACTTTACATGGTACTCAATGTGACCTAGGCCTCGCGAGCGATGATATGTGATTTTTTTTTTTTTCACTACCTGTCTTCCAAGGAGCTGTTTTTCTGCTTCATCATATATGGCTCCCCGTCAGCTTCTGTTTTGGAATTTTGTTTCCTTTCCAATTCTAGCCGTAAGTTTTGTCGAATATTTATGACCTTTTTATTTCAAATGTAAATTGTTCATAAAGGATGTGGTTGAAAAAAACATAAAATGGTGCCAAGCAGAATTTCATTAGCAGTTCCAATTGTAGAAGATCCCAGTTTTAAAACATACGTGCGCGCGCGCGCACACACACGCACACACACACAACACACACACACACACACACACACACACACACACACACACACACACACACATACATACATACACTTACACACACAGTGTATGTTTTATAATTATCGAGATTTTGCACATCAGCACCAGCTCCGCTATTTCTCTTTATTATTCATTTAATAAACTATCATACAATCTATTTAAAAATAATGAAATCATATTATGTGAAAAGATGTTAAACTAAAACATATATACACACATACACACGCACGTGTGCGCGCAGAGAGAGAGAGAGAGAGAGAGAGAGAGAGAGAGAGAGAGAGAGAGAGAGAGAGAGAGAGAGAGAGAGAGAAGAGAGAGAGACTTGGTGTGCGAGTGTTATAATGAGGAATCATCAAAATGCTACTGTTTGAAGACATTTAAAGGTATTCAGAATACCGATTGAAGTGATTTAAGAGAGCTGGCTGTGATCTCGTGCTGAATCTGGTGCAAGAGGAGAGGAAAGGTGGACTCCGGGAACAAATATATACACCAAAGACAGAATTCACAAATTACCCTTTATATGTCATACAGTACGAAAACGGAGACTGGTTCCTTCAACCCCCAACAAAACTTACATATCACTCCCTTTAAAACATGTCAATCCCCGCGGGGAATTTTTGCATAACCCACCCAGTCAAAATCCGTAGAATTTTCTAAAAACTTGAAGATCCCTGATGCACAAGACCAAGCGAAATGAATGAATGAATGCGTGCGTGCGTGTGTGTGTTTTGGTGTTTAGCAAGGTGGACAGGGAAGTGGACATGGGTACGAGGAATTTTACAGACTTACTCAATAAAAATGTTATATTGTAGTGAGTGTGTACTGTTCATTACCTAAGTGTGTTTTAAGTAGCCTGACAATACTCGGATAAAAAGTATGCAGCACGAACTTACCTCCCTGTCCCCCAGTAGCATCTTCAGCAAGGCCTTCCTGCTGATCATCAATTCCTGGTGGGCCATGTAGTGCGCAGTGCCAGGGATGCGGTCCAGAAAGGGACATAACCGCAGGGCGAAACTGAAGGAGGGGTCGAAGATGCGCATGATGCTCTGGTTGTACCATTTGATGGTTTACACACAGCTCCGAATTAGCCTCTATGGCTTCCCCTGAAAGCTGTGGACAAATGCAAGGCAATCATCAGGGAGAGAGAGAGAGAGAGAGAGAGAGAGAGAGAGAGAGAGAGAGAGAGAGAGAGAGAGAGAGAGACAGACAGACAGACAGACAGACAGACAGACAGACAGAGACAAAGAAGAAACAGAGAGAGAGAGGGGGGGGGTGAGGGGAGGGAGGGAGAGAAGGGGAGAGAGAGACAGAGAGAGAGAGAGAGAGAGAGAGAGAGAGAGAGAGAGAGAGAGACAGACAGACAGACAGTACAGACAAAGACAGAGAGACAGGCAGACAAAGAAGAGGGGAGGGAGGGTGGGATGGATGGAGAGAGGATTTACAAGATTGATTCATTTTTGACTGTACTTCGTGTGTGAAGAATATTAGATGGGATTATTTCAACAGACTAGACACAAATAAACATATCAAAAGGAATCAAAGATGTAAACTTATCAATTAACAAAACCGTACTTTCTGTGTTCGATAAATGTAACTAGTTTTAGGGAAAAAAAAAAAAAAAAAACTTTCTTCCTAGACGATAAAATGTCAAGGAAATTTGAAAAAGGGTCGGTTTTCCGGTAAACGATAGGCAGGCGTGTCTTTTTCAGTGCCTAATATATTGTACACTCTACGACTAAACAAGAAGAGCATCCAGCATAGTGCAGATCTCCGCCAAGGTCGAATTCATCTTGAATGTACCCAACCAGTCAGTTCACGGGGCACACAGTCGTTTTGTGCCAGGGGAAGTAATCGCTGGCTTGGAGTTACTCCCCACACAAATTTCTCTAGCAGAATACGCAATGCACAAAAACATCACCGGTTTTATCATTAGATAGTTTTAACACTCCATGAAAATAAATTACTTCATACATGGTTCTAGTTTGTTAGAAACGTCACAGTGTTAATGGTCAATGAAAATTGTTTAATGATCTTATTGAAATAAAGTGTTCGGTACCTGGAACCACCGTTTAATCTTTGGAAAAGAGATGACGAGTACGCACTATAAGATTTCTTGGGTCCGCATCACAAATTCACACCAAAATCTAAAACCCACTTCTGACTCAGTTGGCAAATCGAACTCCACCAACACACCTGGGCTGCTATTGGAAAAGATGGTTTTGACTGAAACATAACTGAATATATCGAAGGACGTGCGCAACACTCGCTATTCTGTGTGAATTCGTAAAGCGGCGGGTGTGACGGTCATATTGTACGAAATATTTCGCGAGTTTCCTTGATGGGTTTTTTACCCTGAGCCATATTCCATCGTTTGATTAGGTTTGCTTAAACTTGGTTCGTCCTAGGGGTTATCATGATAAACTAATCGATGCATATGGGTCGGGTGAAAAGATACCTTTTAGGCTGTAGTAATGAAATTTCGTTCTCCTATGGTGCTCACGTTACAATCTGTACAAACTCGATCCTCTCAACGGGGGCCTTTCTTCTTTTGTTCGTACGCGCTACATGATTGCTGTATCAGAATTACATAAACGGAATGATCAAGTGCATTAGGCTAGGTATTTTATGTTTTTTTTTCTCTACCAGAAAGTTTTTTTTTTTGTGGTAAAAGAGACACTGTTTAACTCTTCTAATGACTCCCTCCGATATTTAAAGGGCTTTTTTTTTTGTTTAGAATTTCAGACTTACTTTGCCTTAATGTATAATGGACTACAAAACACACACACAGACGCACGCACACACACACACACACACACACACACACGCACGCATGCACGCACGCACGTACGCGCGCGCGCACACACACACACACACACACACACACACACACACACACACACACACACGCACACACACACACACATACACGCATGCACGCACTCAAGCACGTCAGACCAAAAATTCCGATGATGGTAGTGATGAAGTCTTCAATGACATCTTTCATCAGAACGTCTTCTCCACATCTTCTATCCAGCAAAAGTGATTGTCTTGTCCAGAACCTCAGGGACCAGCTTCTCAAACTCTGCCACTCCTTCGCCATAAAACTGCCACAGAACCATCATTCATATATGTTTTACCGTCAGTATAAGGCAAGAACAAATAGAATACAACCTCCTTTTTTAAAACTGTAAGCCAGAATCCTAACCATCCATAACAAGCAGTGTTCCTGGAAAAAGTTATGTAAAACTGGAACTGTCGAAAATGTGAGTAATTTTCTTGTGTGAGAGACTAAGTCCATGGCACATTACCCTAATACGTCGCGTGCTCGGGATGGCTGGTATGCTCTAAAAAAAAAAAAAAGCGAGCTTCGAGATGACCTGCCTGCCATAACACCACACAAATTCGAGAGAGGAGAAAGGCAGCAACCAGCAGCAGCAGCGGCACCCAAGCAGCTAGAAGTTTCCCTGTCCTGACTGCAGACATCCATGTTGATAAAACCTGGGACTCACACCAGATGAGAGCATTTAATCAGATGACATCTTCCAACACGACAGACAGATGAGTTTGGGGTGTATGGGCGAGGTAGGTATGTCCCGTTTTTGTTTGTTTATTTACACATCCTTCTTCGTTCGGTGTACCTCTTGTCTCTATATCTGCTATGTGAATGAATATCGCTAGCAGCTGTTGCTGCTATCTGCATGTCGTTTGTTTACCACTGAAGCAAATCGTGCCTTCTTTGATATTCCTCGCTATAAAATATTTGGTTTCAATACACTGGAGCGCAGGTCTGACGTATCGCTTCGACTAGCGATCGAAAGTTGAACAGTTAGCTGAAAAAGTTCATGCTGATTTTCTAAGATTGCTGCACATGAAGCCGTCACTCACATTACTGATGAGAACTCTGGGTCTTTCCCCCCAAAATTTGATAGACGATGTAGATATATTCGTCATAAATGTCAATACGATCGTAAAAGATACGACACGAAAGCTTTTATTTGTTGTAGTTTTGTTCTTTTTTCGACTTGGGTTCTGCGAAGGTGTTTTTATATTCATGCTACAGTCCTTAAATGAAGAATTTTTTTTTCTAAAATGTTATCACCTATGTATTAGAATTAAATATGTTGAGAAAAAAAAGCAAGCGTTGCTTGAAGACAATGAACTTAAGACGATTCTGGCAAAGTAAACAGAGCATGTATTTTATCTGAACATCCGACATCCATGTGGATGATTTTTGTTATTTAGATCAACAGGAAACTCTTCCAACAAAAAGAGGTTTAACGTGCCTGAATCTGTGCCATGACGACAGACATCTCTTCGTTATGTCTGCTTTGTCTAGGCCAGAAAAATCGTCTACGAATGAGAGTAAGCAACCCACAATATGAATCATGTGTTATGGAACGACATTATTCTACATCTTTTTTTGTCGGAAATGCCTTTAGAAGCATTTCCCGTGAAAGCTGCTTTGAGAACATCTGAATATTGGAAACACAGCTTCCTCAAGCACTGGAGAGATGTCATCTGTAAAATAGAGTAGCTCTGGCTTTGTCTTATAGTGGAATGGGTGTATTCTCTAACTGACAATAGATCTGGCACTATTTTTCGGTATTGGAAGTAGGTTGTGGTCTTGGGTTACGTTTAAGGTTAAAATTCATAGCCTGTAACCGGAGGGGAAGTAAACCATCAGAAGTATCTACAGTACGGCATGGAAGGCGGGGCCAAACCATCCCTTTCCGCCGCTTTAACCTTCCCTAAACTGAATCAGGTACCATTATTGCCCGGTGGACAGAGAGGATTATCAACCCACAAAAGTGTGATCCCACTAATATCACATTTTAAGCGTCATCTCTGCAACTGAACTTTCGAGGGATTATGGACGACTGGAGACTTGAACAGCTAAATGTTTCAACTTTAACAAAATGTCAGATTTCATGGCATGAAACATAGGCTGAAATCGTGCCGTGCATATCAAGCTATATAAATATAGCAATATCCGACAGGGATCACGTCTAATCTAAAATATATTTATGTACATTGCCTGATGATAAAACGTAAAGTTAATATTTTGGTCGGTGTGCCATAAAGACTATTCTTAAGACCCCACACCACCAAAAAAATTCACATTCTGTTTGAATCAAGTGTGGAAAACGATTGCTACATACTGTTTTGTGCCAGATCCATATAAGGTCATGCTAAGTATTCATCAGATAATGGGATCTTTCATACGTAATTTTTCAAGCTTTTTTTTTTTTTCCAACAGCATCAAACGAGACAAAGGAGTCTATCTAAAACTAGAATTAAAATACAGAGAAAAATGCAACTGGCAAAATAAAATGAGACTTTACCGTAAACCATGCTCACCCTTGCTAGATGAATGGTAAATAAAGGCAAAATGTTTGCGCCTCTTCCAGTACATCGTCACATACAACGAACTTTCGTCAGTTTTCGTAAGAGATGCACAAATCACGTACTGATCACACAGTCATTCCATCACACACACACACACACACACACACACACACACACACACACACACACACACACACACCATTAGATTTACGCACGTTGAACAGATATTGTATGAATAAAAGCTGTGGCTAATATGTAATACTGTATAAAGTACAACTATTCTACAGCGATAGTTTTGATTCGAGGGGTTTACGAAGACCAAAACTTCAGGGGAAAGTTATGCCTTTTTTCTGACGCTAGACTGTGATTACATCAGACATGCCATCTAGAGATCATGAATGGCTTACATCATATGTACCATATACATAACGAATAAATGTGCGACACCACACCTACTACTATATACATAACTATAAGGGGACAACGACATCTACCGTGCACACTTACCTTCAAAACGGAATGCATCAGTTTTTTCTCATCTTGGTCCACCCCAGGTCGGAGGGCGAAGACGTGGTGACGCATTTTCCGGTGACACAGTCGGTCGGCGGCGTAACTCCACATCCTATCGTTGGCGAAGTTCTCCGTGGACTTCCCCCCGTACAGCTCCCTGGTGGCTGACGGGGAGATCAGCAGGACTATGCTGCCCGTCAGAAGGGGGCAGAACACCACGTCTCCGTACTTCCGGTGCCATTCTTCCAGCTGCAGAGGAAGGGTTCCTTTCAAGGCGGACGATGAAGCACGCACCAGTTCCCCAGCCTCGAGGGCCAGGTGGGTACGGGGGTCCTCCAGTTTTCTTCTTGACAAGGAAGAAGTACAGAAGCAGGCCGACGACCGAGAGAAAGAGTGCCGTTGAAAAGATGTCCATGTTTTGACTGCTTTCCTACCAGTAAATCTTTCTTTGCTTCTTGATATTTGTTAAACTGCAGATGAACAATAACGATGAATCTTTAAACATAAAGAAACAATTCCCTTCCTCCGCGCGCTCGTGGTTACGTGCGTGTATGTGTGCGGCGTGCGTACGTGCATCATAGACCAGTGTGTGTGTGTGTGTGTGTGTGTGTGTGTGTGTGTGTGTGTGTGTGTGTGTGCTCCAAGCAACACAGTGCGTGCGTGCGTCCGTGCGTGTGTGTGTGTGTGTATGTGTGTGTGTGTGTGTGTGTGTGTGTGTGTGTGTGTGTGTGTGTGTGTTGTTTCACCATTTAAATAAGTTATGTAAACACGCTCTCTCTCGCTAATGTACACATCAGTTTCTGTCACATACTATATTTCCACTCGTTTTTTTTAACCCCTTCTGGCTTCCTCGTCTATGCAATTTATCCTTGGTAAGCGTTCAATGGCAAGCTATTCGCGACAACCGTATTACTTCTGACTCAATCTTGATCTCAGAGAGGAATGAGTAGTGAGTTACACAAGGTAGGTTTAATTTTAAAACTTATCAACGTTTATGCTGTACTTTTTGTAACAATGGACCGACATCGAACAAAACCAATGGTACATGATGTACGGAAACTTGCTTCTTGTAAAAACTGGACTATGTATTGCATAGCAAAGTATCAAGTATTCCATGCATATATTCTTACTTCATGTTTTAGCCTACTTATCGCTCTTTAATAACGTGGCAATTTACGGTTGGAAAAAATGTTTGAGGCACCCCCTTCATGAGGGTCAATGGCCTGAAAATGTTTAAACTTTACAGAGAGAGAGAGAGAGAGAGAGAAGAGAGAGAGATTCAGATGGGTTTTACTGACGTAAGCATTTGCTCATATCACAATGGATTTGTTACATCATTCGTGTCGGACATTGCAGACTCTAACGTTAATTTGAAAGCGACACAGACACACAAAAACACTTACAAAAAGAATAACTACAAAACGCGAGCGGGCGCGCGTACACACACACACACACACACACACCCACACACACACACACACACACACCACACACACCAATGCGCAAGCATGCGCGCGCACACACATGCACAATCTCTCTCTCTCTCTCTCTCTCTCTGATAGAGAGAGAGAGAGAGAGATGAGAGATGAGAGAGAGAGAGAGAGAGAGAGAGAGAGAGAGAACAAGACAAATTCTTTATTTACGAGGATAATAGATAAGCACTGACGCGCTTTTTTACTCCCAGTCCTCGCCCTGAGTAGGGACTACAACAACACGCAGTGAAATGAAATAATGTAAGAAAGCAGACAAGCAAACAAAGTGGTCATGCATCATAATGGAACATCAAAAAGAAAATAGAAGAGAACTGAAAAGAAATGATAAATAATAAACAAACAATTAATTAAAATAAAAATGAAAACACACAATAATGAAAGGGAAGGAGTAGAAGCAGGGGTGGGGGGTAGGATGGGCTGGGTGGAACATATGGAAATGTACAACAACGTACAAGAATTAAGCAAAGGAGAGAGAGAGAGAGAGAGAGCGAGAGAGAGAGAGAGAGAGTTGAAGGTAGAGAGGGAACACCAGAACATGGGAAGTCAGTAACCAAGGCATAACATGCCAATATTTGAAATGGAAAATATCTTAAACGTAACAACAATTAGCATGCAATAACAAAGCAATTAAATTGAATATGACAAAGGGTGTACAACCAATTCGGAACACCCAAACGCAAGCACGCCCGCAACACACACCACACAAGTACACAACACACACAGAACACACAACCACACACAACCACACACCACATAGAGCGAGAGAGAGAGCAGAGAGATAGAGAAGAGAGAGAGAGAGAGAGAGAGACAGACAGACCAGACAGAGAGACAGATAGAAGGGCACACATATAATTAATTTTTCATAAGGCAGTGAAAATGCGTAGTGACATGGGATTTGGAAGGAGAGAGAGAGAGAGAGAGAGAGAGAGAGAGAGAGGAGATAGAGAGATCAAGAGAGAGAGCAGGCACCAACATATAATTATTTTTCATAAGGCATGAAAATGCGTAGTGACATGGGATTTGGAAGGGAGAGGAAGAGAGAGAGAGATAGAGAGAGAGAGAGAGAGAGAGAGAGAGACAAGAGAGAGAGAACAGACAGACAGACAGACAGTCAGTCGTCAGATGACAGAAAGACACAGAGAGAGACAGAACTGGAGAGAATCATGAATGAATTAAAATGAAATCACTCATAGAAAAGATCATGTTAAGACAAAACATAATAATATGTGCAGTATAACACAGGAAAGAGCTGACTAAAAAATAAATGTAACAATACAAATCATGTATGAGCAAAATCATGATAAGGAGATGAGAAAAAGAGAATATATACTTGAACGCGCTTGAGTGCGAGAGAGAGAGAGAGAGAGAGAGGAGAGAGAGAGAGAGAGAGAGAGAGAGAGAGGAGAGACAGACAGACAGACAGACAGACATACAGACAGACAGATACGCAGTAGCGAAAGGAGTGCAGGGAAGGCTAGAGAGAGAGAGAGAGAGAGAGAGAGAGAGAGAGAGAGAGAGAGAGAGAGAGGGGGCGGGGCAAGAGGGAGAAAGAGGTGAAGTGGGTGTGCGGAAAAATCATGTAGAACAATCTGACAATCAAAAAATACCAAGGAGAGATGCAAGACAATCGATTTTGAAGCACCAGGGAAAAAAAAAATAAAGCACACATGGAGGGTGAGAAATGCATTATGATAGTCAGTCACCACGGGTAGGGGAGGGGGGATGTCATGTAATATTACATCAAGTCATCCTGAGAGAGAGAGAGAGAGAGAGAGAGAGAGAGAGAGAGATAGAGAGAGAGAAGAGAGAGAGAGAGACGTTTCTCACATAAGACACTACTAAACAGAATAACATGTGCATTTCAAATACAATACCACTTTCTAAATAGACAGGTTCATACATAGGCAGAGGATGATTGTGGATGGTGGTGGATTTATGGCGGGAGTATGCAAATACTGGCGCATACGATGGTTGAAATAATGGTGTTTGAATGCAATGGTGTTGTTTGGTTTGATTCAGGGAGCGAGTTCCATTGACAGGAACCTGAACATGTTTAAACTGGATTTGAATATGTTTAATTCTAGGAACAGGGACATTAAGTTTGGGTAGAGTATTTGAGGAATTAATTGAGAATCTGTCAACTAATGTGGAGGGTGCCTTCCCAGACGCAGTCCTGTACATTATGATCCCTTTGTTGTATTCTAAATCTCAGACACTTAAGGACGAGGGAAAGAAGACTAATGTTTTCGAAGAACTTGAATCTTTTTTATAGGGTCCGAGTCCAGAAGACTACTGCTTTTTTAGGAGGACTAATTTTGAGTGCTCGCATTGCGTAGGTTTAGCAATGGTTTGAGGGTGTTTAGCGCGGTTCCAGAGGAATAGATCCATATAGTCCTATGTATGAATTGAAATATGAGACGGAAAAAGAGCTTTGCGTGAGCTTGCAGGTCGAATGCGCTTTGGTCTGCAAGGATAAACTTTGTTACCTGCGAGAATTTTGCGCCTCAATGTCTGTAGAGGCCAACTTATTGGTATCAATTGTTTTTTGCCTGTTGGGAATGCATGGAAAACTTTTTTTTTGAAGGTACACGGGATTTTTTTAGTTGAGGTTTTTGAGTTTAATTTGCTTTTCTTGAACCAAGGATGTGGGTTTTTAGGGTGAACACATCAACTGTTATTCCTAGTCTACTTTGAGGCATGTACACATGTTCACACTTTCAGGTGATCATCTTAAATTTTGAATGCAGTCAGGAGGAAACTTACAGAGTGAGAGGAGGATGTAATAAATTTTTGTCTATTGATTTTTTGGTTTTTCTTTTTGCCTGGTATGTGATAAGCATGGATTTAGTTTCTGAGGGTCAACATTTGTTGATTTAGGACACGCAGCGAGCTTTTCTTTTTTACTGTCCGTTTTTTTTGTCACGATGGTCATCCGCACTCATCTTAAGTGTTTTGTTGTAGAACACAGAATAACATTCAGAATGATTAGTAATGATCTTTTGTTGTATTGTATCATCAGCAGCAAAGACACAAAGTGGATGCATATTGATATGATATGGATAGTTATCATTTCATGTCCCTGTGAACAAAGGTTAGAAGGGAACAGTAAGGGACCAGCCTTAAGTAATGTGAACAGAGGCACTGACCACAGATTTGTAGGAGACGCCAATTAGTTTTGTTTTTTTTTTTTTTGTTTGATTGAAAGTTTTCGAGTATGATACGGGAGGGGCTTTAATTTTCTAAGAAGAAGGTTATGGTTTATCACATCAAATGCTTTTTTTGAAAGTCGAATAAATAGGACACCACAATATCTGTTGTTGTTAATGCTATTTAGCCAGTCCATCAACCAAGTTGATTAGGGCTGTATAGCATGGATGGTTGTGTCAGAACCCGGACTGTTTTGGATGAAGAAGTGGTATGTATTAAGGTGGTGTAATGTGTGTTTGTTGTTCATGTATTTTTCCAAAGGTTTGGAAATAGAGGAAATGATTGAAATTGGTCTGTAGTTTGCAGGGTCTGAGTTGTCACCTGCTTTGTGGATAGGAATGACTGCCTTTTTTTTTTGAAACTATCGGGAAAATGATTTTTGTCTATGCATAAATTGAAGACGTATGTTAGTGTATCTGTAATTGCTGGAGCTGATAGATTGAGGATTTTGCCATTTAGGCCACCCACCCCGCAGGTACCTGACTGTTTTAGGTGCGTTCGGTAGTGATAAACTTAAAAGACTGTTATTGAAGGAATATAAAGTTCAGACGTAATGTTTTTTATCATGGAAATATCGTTTCAGTTTTTGAAAGTCGTTTGATTTGGAAGAATCTGTCGCGACAATATTATTATTAGCTATAGTGCAAAAGTGGGTGCTTAGCTATTCGACAAAGATGTCATTAATTACATTTGATTTTGAAGAAGATTGTTTGTAAGCTCGTTAATAGCTTTCCATACCAATTTGGGGTTCTGGTTTGATGATCTCGATAATATTTCGTTTTTTTTTTTCTCTGCGCTTCTGTGAATTTATTGCATTTCTCAGTTTTCTAGATTCTTCTTCATAGCCATGTTTTTAAGCAGATCTCTAGGGAACCTGCCTCCTGTAACTCTTTAGTGTACCATGCCAGGATCATGTCGTACTCTAATTGTTTTTAGAAGGGTGTGTTTATCATATATTTCTGTAAATGTTTTGATCCAAAATCCAACAGCAAGATCTGAATCAGTTATGTTGAAAACTGAATGGAGATTTCAGTTAAGCAAGTCATGCAGAAAGTCTTGGTTGCTAAATTTTGTAAAGCAACGGTAGGTTATTGTCTTGTGTCCCGTTTTTAGGAATTTTTACTCCTTTTTCGGACCATGTGAGACACATTGGATAATGGTCACTACAGTTTAGAACTGGGACGCAGGCTTCTACTATGTTAGTGTTACCTGAAACATAAGCATGGTCGATAAGTGTCTTTGAGTTTGGGGTGACTATCTTTGGAGATTCGATGAGTTGATGCATATTAAATAGATTGAATGCTTTTCGTCCATTGGTTTTTGCACTTTTAGAAGGTCTGTGTTAAAGTCTCCAAGTAAAATTATTTCCTTGGATTCTAGCGAGACTGCATCCATCATCGTGATAAATTTGTCGACCCAATTTACTCTTTGAGATGGGTTCCTGTAGCAGAATCCAACTAAAATGGAAGGGTTTCTTTTCAGTTATCTTCTATCCAGACACATTCTACACTGTTACTTTCCAGGTGTATAAGTCATTTGAAGCTAAGGGTTTCGCTGATGTAGATAAGAAGACCCGTCTCTTTCGCTTGTGTAGGATCTTTTCCGATTGTGCTATATCCTGGAATACTTACATCGATGTCGCTACTGTGTGCAGTTAATCTGAATTCAGAGAGTCCTGAAATATGAAAGGATTTACCATGATTCCAATCAGTGTTGATATTTTCTGATGTCTTGTTAACTGCATGGATTTGGAGGTGACAGATTCGAAGTCCTTCTTTGCATGGCAATGCAGACTGGTTTCTTGTTCATTTCTAGTTGTGTACTGATGTGATGACAATAGGAGACGACGATTTTGCACGTTAACTGACGTTGAAATTTGTATAGTCAAGGAACACAATAAGAGTAACATAACAGAGAGGGAAATGGGGCTGGTTTACACACCGTAACAACTTTAGAAACCAGAAGCGAATGAGAAGAAAGAATTTTTTACAGTATATGTTCGTAAGCTCCTCGGTCAGGTGGTATACTTATGGACACACTTTCCTGAAATGAAAAGATACACTCCCTCACAAAGGAAGTACTTCTAAAGCAACATTACGATCAAGGGGACAGAATTTAGAAGAGGTAAAAAAAAAAAAGTAAAATGAAACTTAAGACAAAAAACCAAGGAACCAACAACTCAAAATAAAAAACAAAGTATGAAAAACACACACACACACACACACACACACACACACACACACACACACACACACACACACACACACAAATACACAAGTCAGGTAGCCGCACTTGTAACTATCAGTTGGCAATGCACAATGTTGCCTCGCTCGCGGTAATAGCAGTTTATCGCAGAAGTCTCCTGCTGCAGAGGCTTTGTTCAGTCTCTCTTCTGTATAGGCACTTTTTTCTCTTTATTTTACTGAAATATAAACACAATGTGTCCGTATATAGTAAACACGCAACACAACAATCTTCAATGCAAAATGATAATGAAATGAGAAACAAGCAAAAGTTACAAACAACTGTGTAACAACACACACAAAAAGGAAAACAATGTTCAAAGGAAAAGGATAATGAGTATTGGTCTATGACTCGTATAATCATTCAATAAGGGCACGCGTCACACTCCCAGTGTCAACACATTTTGCCCTGTCTTTTTAACCATTTAGTGGCATCACTTCGATGACGACGCACCAGTTATTGTTTGTCCACAACACCACAGAACGCACGTCTCGAGACAAGAGTAATAAATAACTCGTATAATGGTATGCAATACACACGTGTGTGTGTGCGTGCGCGCCCACTTACATATATGTGTGTGTGTGTGCGCTCCCACACACACGCATGTAGAAAACTATTAGATATGCGCTCATAACAATAAGATATGCGCGTACATACATAGCACATGATGATGAAATAGCATATCGCACTACATACCTATGTAATATGAAGTGGATATGAACATATGCACGCTCACAACCATTAGTTACGCGCACACATAGATATAGCACATAGATGATGAAATAGCATATCGCACTATATATCTAAGTGATATAAAGTGGAAATAACATATGCAGAGACAGTGATGAAGCAATGATATACGAATACAAGGATGCATACAGGTGACATATTAATGTAATTGAATGAGGACATGGGGAGAGGAGCTGGTTGGTGTTGCTGTGACAGGAACTGTGCAGTCATTGTGTTCAGCAACTGAACAGCAAATGGATGTAGTGGGCTGGGGGGTTGTGCTGACTGCAGTGGGATGTGTGTGATGGTGGGGGTCGGAAGTGTAATGTGTTGGGTGGTTGCAGGACTGTTGTGTTGGGAAGTGTAAGGTGGGCATTGTCTGGAGTTGGTGGATTGTACGGGGTATTAGAGGGTGGGAGTTGTGCTGTGCTGGGAAATTGTAGCCAAGATGGGTTTGTGGGTTGCAGCTGAGATGTGTTTGGAGGTGGGGTGTGTTTTCTTGCTGCTAGTGTGTGGTTTGGACATGGAAGGGGGAATGTGCTATGTGGGTGGAGGGTGCAGGTCACGTTTCTGTACTCTATATATTGCTGTTTGTCATTTCTATTGATTGGGGAAGAAAAGGAATACATGTGGGTGGGGGATTGTAGAAGGGGTTGCTTTGTAGGGCGTTGATGCCGACCTAGTATATCATACACACTGCAAGAGTTCGGATTATGGGGAGTGTTCGCTGGGAAATCAGTTTCATAGTTATAACTAGGGGGGCTGTTAGTGGTCACTGTGGCGTCTTTGTGTTGCATGACGGTCCCTTCTTGCTCTTTGTGTGGTGGGCCTGATGTAGCTGGAGGGTTGGGTCTTGTGGTTATTAGTGGGACAGATGTTGGAGGCAAGGACTTTGCAGCCATATGAACTGGGATGTGTCTATCTTGGTAATGGCTTTCTTTGGCGCCCCAGATCTGGCGAGGAAGGGGGGTTTATCTAAGTAACTGATCCCCTCTTGACGGCTGCAGAGGCAAAGATTGGCTGTGGATCGTGACGCCATGTCCTTAAGGGGGTGTTGGCCAAGGGAAGGAAGAATGGAGGAGGCCTGTAGTGAAGCACTAGGGAAAGCTTGCCTGAATAGGTGGATTAACTTAACCCAGTCTGCTACAGGCACTGACCTTTCGTCACAGCTGTTGATCCCCACATGGAAAATGACCTGTTGGATGTGGGGTGATGGGGGCCGTGATGACAGCCATTGACACAGGTGATGGACTGTCAGGCCAAGCACAGAGAGATTTTTCACCCTGTTGCGTTCTGTTGACATTTGCTTCTAATCTACCCCTTGTAACACAGAGTCTCCTAATAGCGGCATGTTACAGTTTTTCTGGTTTCTCTTTTGTCGTAAGATATCTAAAGGAGGTGGGGGATTTGTTGTCTTGTTTGTTGATAGCGGTGGGGATTTCTGTCATTGTGTTTTCTGTGTGGTTCGTTCTTGTTGTGTAGAGATTTTGTTGATGGAACAGAGGAACCCGTGTTTTGCTCTGTAGAACTGTCTGACATCACACTGTATGTATTTGATGTTTCCACAGCATATTCAATCTGTGTAGATGATGTAGTAGAAGTGTCACTGTGTATCCGGACTGCTTGGTTGTCTGACTGTTGTGTTTGAGTGGTTTGGGGGCTGAGGGCATGCACTTGTTTCCTAATGTCAGTATTTTGATGTTGATTTGACTGTCTTTGAATGATTGCAGTCTGCTTGTAGTATCTTTCATCTGGCGTTGTAAATGTGTGTGTTCATCCTATACTTGTTTGATTTGTTGTGAATGATCTTGATTTAATGACTTCATGGAATTTTTCACCCTAATCTCCATATCACCCCGTGTTGTGAGTGTTCCATTCAACTTGTTGGGATGTGTGTTCAAGCTTATTTTTCCGTGTTTTGTATGTCTTGCTGCATGTTGGAGATAGTGCGTGTGGCTGAGATAAGCTGTTTTTTGAAGGTATGTGTGATAACGGCCATGCTTGCTAGGTGAGAGTGTGTGGGGGAAATCAGATGCTGAGAGCTGGCACTCTGAGGGTCAGTGTGTTGATACAATGGGTAGCAGACAGAGGGTCAGGACTGGTGGGGTAGGGTGACAATACACTCTGTTCTAAAACACACGGGGTGGGTGTGGGAGGATTAGATGGGGGGTCAGTATTTTTTGTTGGGTGGAGGAAGGGACTGAGGAGTGAGAAATGTCAACGGGGGATGAAAGACTGTTGATGGCTGGAGACTGGAGGGATGCAGGAGGCGATTCCGTGCTGTCTGGGGCGGATAAGGGAGGGAGTGTGGCATGGGACGTGTTGGAGCTGACAAGCAATTGCAATTCCCAAGTCAGTGAGGGGTGAGGTAATGAGGGTGGAGGGATGGAATCACTTGACTTGAGCGATGTTTCCATGACATCATTTGTCTGCGCATCACAGATGGCCAATGGAGTTGGAAGAAACGAGTCTGTGACATTGTGACGGGCATCCTCAATTGACAATATCGAAACATCTGGTGCCGAAAAATGGGACACAATTTCTTTTAGTTTATCAAACTCCTGCTGAGCCCAGTCTTGACACACATGTCCTTGTACTAAGATATTTCGTGTTGTATAATAGACGTGAATTGTTAAAAGTTTGTGTTCACCATTCAGAACAATTTGGAAGGATGAGTGCCATAACTCACTGGGCAGTGGGGTCAAAAATCTCGGCGCCAAATCCAAAGAGTTTTGTTATTATTTTTGTCGTATTCTTTCAATACACTAGAGGTAGATGATGGACGGTATTTACCACAGTGCCTTTCACGTAATACAAATCTCCATACAGGCAGGTTAGTGTGAGGAGAATCAAACGTCACTTGGCAGGGGTCTTTGGTGAGTTTTAACTGTCTCGTTGGTGAAATATTTGGCGCTCATAGAGCGCGTGGTGAGAGGCATTTTTGATTTGTATTATGTGCATTATTTGTGGTATTTGCCCAACGAAGAAAAAAAAAAAGCAGAAACTTACATTAACAGATATACATAAACTACACACATATGCTGGCCGCTGCAGTGTGTGCCATGGCGTTTAGAGAGAGGGAGGGAAACCCCCCTCCCTCCACCCTTCACCCCCCCCCCCCCCCCCCCACACACACACACACACACATATATATCTACATGGATTAGGCAGCGCTTTTGTATGCCACCAGCAGCACATTCATTTTATGATAAGAAATGGTGTCGCGACGACAGTTCATCCAAACAATAATCAGTGTTCACGGTTTGTTTGTTTTTTTAAGTGTGTCATGTTTGTTTGTGCCAAAGTCTTGACTTGATGCAAAACCTTCCAGTTCTTACCCAGCCGGGGCATACACACAACGAGCTAGCTCACTGATCGCACACAGCTCAAAGTGCTTACCTTGTTTGTGATATGGCCCAAATGCAGATTCGTTGACTGGTCGCGGGAGGGGCCGAATCCTGACGCGTTTCAGTGATCCTTTTTGTCGTCTGTCTGCCTCGGCTAGGCTGGTCACGTGGGGTGACAAAACAGATCTAATTGGTCGAACACATACAACCATTCTCACTGGTAGAGAGAGCACCTCGATTGTAGTTAAAGGTTGCCAATATGCATTCTGCTGGCACCACGACAATAAAAAAATGGGCATTTCCGTGTTGGCGATTTCGAAGTACGATGCATACTGAGATACTGATCAGAAGGGGTGTGGCCAGGGAGACAGTGGGAGGACATTTTCTTTTTTTTTTATTAATGGACAAGAAACTAGGTCTTGAGGTCAAGAGCTGTTACCATATCTCCGCCAAAGTTTATCAGTCTACAAAGTGTACAGTGAGGAATCGTAGTTGAGGGAAAAGGCAAGGAGAGAGTTTTGATAGTCTGTATGCACAAAGATCAACTGTG
>JADBJO010002528.1:272500-280000 GCA_016801955.1 Conus betulinus
TGGTCTGTCTTTCTCTCTCTCTCTAATGTGTTGTCTGTCTGTCTCTCTGTCTGTCTCTCTCTCTGTGTCTCTCTCTCTCTCTTTCTCTGTCTGTCTGTCTGTGTCTGTCTGCTCTGTCTCTCTGTTTATGTTCCTCCTCGTTTCCTACTGAAACTCTTCGTTACAAACATTGTCATAGAGAACGATATCGTTATTACATTCACAGCTAGTTTCGAAGTGAAATAGGGTAGAAACAGGCGGAAAAAATGGGAACTAACTGAAAAGAAGATTCACCGCCGAACGACCGAGACACACAATAACAAGACCAGGATCCCTTCACCCACCAAGTTTGTTTTTGTTTCCTCCAGCCCTTTGCTGATTTTCCTTGCTGTTTATGTGTGTTCCATGATTTTAAAAAAAAAAAAATATACAAAACAAAACAAAACACCCGCATAGTACGGTGTTTATTTGAGTGACTGTGATATCACACCGTTTATGGCGAGTATTGATAATAACTAGTATTAGATAGTTGTAGGCTTTAGTATTATTGGTGCTTAATAATCAGGTGTGTAGTAATCACAAAACATCGTAGTCAAGGGATTCATGAGCTGTTATGAGATCATGATGATGCCCAACCCTGAGGAATGATATGTTTATGATGATTAATGATATATGTTTGTTGTAGTATTATTATTATTGTCTTAAACGACGAAGAGTATTACGCTTTGCGTTTCGTATTCCTTGCTTTTTGTAATTTAGTTCTTCAGTTTAAATAAAATTGACCCCAAAAAACAACAAGCAACAACAAAAAAAAAGCCCACCACCAAAAAAACACAAAAGAAAAGACAAAAATGTACAATCTCTAAGAGACGTTCCGCCCCCCCCCCCCCCCCCCCCCCCCCAAGAAAACAAAAAACAAAAACAAAACGCCATAACGGTGGTATATTGAGTGACTGATATACTTGGTCATGGAAGATGATCAAATAGTAGTATAAAGTTGTGGGTGGTAGTAGACGTGTGCTACTAATGGTGTTAGATCAGTAGTAGCCAGGTGATGGATGATCATGATGACCATGATGATGATGAGGACAATGATGATGATTGAGATGAGATGATGATTATGTTTGTTTATTACATATTATTATATTATTATTATATTATTATAGTCTTACTACGAATAAGGTATACGCTTTGCGGTCTCGTAATTCCTTATTTTTAAATTTGTTCTTCGTTTTAAATACAATTGACCACACCACACAAACAAAACCCACCCCAAAACACAAAAAAGAAAAGACAAAAAATTTACATCTCTAAGAAACAGTTAACACGCCCCCCCCCCCTAAAAACACAACACAACACACACACACACACACACACACACACACACACACACACACAACCACACCAGCACAAATAACGACAAGTCCCGACGCGTTCGACCTCGTTGGTCCTTTCACATGTCGGGAGAGCCCATACAGCTTTCAAGGACAATGACAATGAAGAATGAACAATCACTTATTCGTCATCTTCAAAACTGGGGCGACGAAACAAGATGTGTTAATTGAAAAGGAGTCCTGCTTGACGCAGAAGACCAAAGAGTTCGAAACGCGTCGCGTTTCAGCGTGCCTGGAGTTGCTTTCTGCTTTTTTTGTTTTTTTTTGTCTCCTTCGTTCGGCTGGAACAGAACATCTTCTGTGTTAAGATCGGCACATTGACGCTAGTTAGCTGATGTTCAGGAATCATAGATATGCATTTACAGGCATTGATTCATGACCAGACAGAGAGTAATACTGAAAGCCTTGGGGCCTTCTATGTTCATCCTTGACCCTCTTCCAAACCAGTCATCAATTAAATCCCTGTCTCTCTCTGGTCTGTTCGTCTTCTCGTTG
Organism: Conus betulinus; assembly: GCA_016801955.1. NCBI lineage: Eukaryota > Metazoa > Mollusca > Gastropoda > Neogastropoda > Conidae > Conus > Conus betulinus. The sequence continues at coordinate 274,369 of JADBJO010002528.1, forward strand.
TCTGTCTGGTGTCTGTTTTGTGGTCCCGCCCTATGTGTCTGTTTCTCTGTCGTCGGCCCCTCCACTCCCCGCTGTCTCCTGTCGCTCCACCTCTCAATTACAACCCCAGTACCTCATTAAATCAAATTAATACCGGGCTGTCCTCTTGTCTGTTCCTGTCCTGTGTGTCCGCGTCTGTCGTCTGTCTTTGTCTGATTTGGTGTGTCTATGGTGTCTGGTTTTCCGGTCTCTGTCTCTCTCCTCTGCTCCCCCTTGGTCTGTTCCTTGTCTGTCTGTCTCTCCCCTCTCTCCCCTGCTCCTCCCCTCTCTTCTGTCCTGACACTATATACACAGACACACAGACATATACACATACCCACAGCACGCGCGGCGCACCAACCACTAGTCACACACACACACCACCAACACACACACAAACACACACACAACACACACACGACACACCACACACACTATAGAGAAGATAGAGAGAGAGAGAGTAGAGCATAACCATACAGAAAAAGACAAACACACTCCTCTCTCTCACCTTCTCTCTCTTCGCCCTGCACGTCTCTCCCTCTCGTGGTCTCCTCCTTCTTCTCTTCCCTCCCCTCAGGCCTCTTATCCTCTCCCTCTCTCTCATCTCAGTGCATATATCAATAATTTCCTCATCCCTCCTGCCAACGTTTCTATCCCTCAATCCCCCGCTTCCTCCCACTCCCCTCCCCTGCCCTTCTCGCCAACCCTCCCTCCACGCAGATTATCATTTAATTATTCATTAAAATCAGATGCCTCAGTCATTACTTCTTCCTCTCTCTCCCTTCCTCTCCAGCTCCCTCTCAATCATCCCTCGTTCCTCTCCCTCTCCCCCTCATCGGCTACTCACCATCCTCCTCCATCGTCTCGTCCTCACCTCCCCCCCACTCATCCCCCCTCTTCCTCTCGCTCCTCCCTCCCTCTCCCTCGTCTCTCCTCCCCTCCTCTCCTCCCTCCCGCTGCTCTCCTCCTCACCTCGTCCCTCTCTCTCTCTCTCTCTCCTCGTCCTCTCTCAGCCTCATTTTGTCGTTCCCAATTCCGTGGCCTTACAGTCAATGCAGTCCATTTCCAGCTCGCTCATCGCATCACACATCCAAGCTGAACGTGATTCACTGCAGAGGGAGGTCCTTCCGTTTTGCCAGTGTTAGAGGTTTCTTCTCTTTCTTCCTCTGCGGAGCGGTGTTGCGTGATTCCACAAACCCACCAACGTAGGGAAGGATTTTCTGTCGGCTTCAGAACCGCTCTCTGTCCCCCTACGCATGTATTGTACCGATTCAGCACAGAGGAGGTTTAAAGGCGGCAGTATAGGGGACGATATGCCTCCGCCTTCATCATAACCGTGCCACCTATAACATGCGTGAACCTCTGTGCTCTGTGCGCTATCATTGTCCCTTCGTTTGAACGCGGGCTATGGGGAACTTAAACCATTAGGCAGTCTTCTGGGGGGGAGGTTCCAACTCTGTCTTCTGGGGGGAGGTTCCAACTCTTGTTTCTGAGGGTCACGTCAGTGGATTGTGTGTTCTATGCTACATGATCTGATTAAAACATACACCAGTATGAACAACTAAGTGATGTATGGTATGGGACATAGAATCATTTGTAAAATGAGAACTGATTTTTTTTTAAAACATTAATCAGAGTCCTCTCCTGCTTTTAGGTAGGAGTACAGCACAGAGACTGTTGTTTTTGCTGAGTGTCCCAGGGAATTCTGCTGATTTTCGAATGTGATGATCACAGAGAATTGTGCTCCATGTGAATGAGAGCTCTCCTGACCATGCGCTCTCCTTCCTGCAGTGCAGCTTTCGATCGTTCACCTTTTTTTTTTTTAAGAGGCTGAGAGTTCGTGGTTTTTTTGGCGTTTAGGAGAAGATTCTTAAATGATGTATAACACACACGTCACTGGTCGTTTGTCAATCAGTTTTTTGTCACTAATGGTTGCATGTCTGCTCAAATTCCCCTTGTGTATGGTGTTCTCCTCCAGGGCTCTGTGTTAGGACCTATGTTGTTTGAATTGTATTCTCACCCTTGTTCATCTTCGATCAGGTTTTTAGTTTTCAGCAACAAATGAGTAGTTTTTTCAATTAGTATTACGTTAATGATGAAACTGAGTAATTTCATTATTACATTGCCTGATTTAACAAACAACAAACAAACAACAACAAAAAACACCAAAAAACATTGCCCGATTTTTTAGCTCGCACATGTTAACTTCATTATACAAGGTGTATACCACGTTTTTTTGCCTGACTTAGCACACCCAGACAAGAGTTCCACACAGGTTTGTTTGTAAGAATGAATCTCACATCCATGCTACCACACGCCTGATTTTGTTTCGCGTGACTTGTGGCCGAGAATGCTATTTTATCACACACTACTTTGTTTATTATAAATATATATATTATATATATATATATATATATATATATATATATATTATATATAATATAAATATATATGTGTGTGTGTGTGTGTGTGTGTGTGTGTGGTGTGTGTGTGGTGTGTGTGGTGTGTGTGGTGTGTGTGTGTGTGTGTGTGTGTGTGTGTGTGTGTGTGTGTCCCCAACCCCCTTTCCTCCTTTCTTCCCCCCCTCTTTCTCTCAATGTGTGTGTGTGTGTGCGTGCTGCGTTGCGTGCGTGCGTGCGTGCGTGCGTGCGTGTTTGTGTGTGTGTGTGTGTGTGTGTGGTGTGTGTGTGTGTGTCCCTCTCCCTCCTCTTTCTTCCCTCCCTCCCATCCCTCCCCTCTCTCTCTCTCTCCGCATCTCTCTCTCTCTCTCTCTCTCTCTCTCTCTCTCTCTCTCTCTGTGTGTTTCCTCTCTTCACTGGTGTCTGTTCTCCCTGCTGATACGCTATTCATGGAGTGTGTGTTTTGTGGCATTTGTATGTCTGTCGTGTTTTGACGTCTAAATGAAGACGTCGCCGTCCAAAATCACCAATCTGTTTTGTGTCGTGCTTTTACATAAACATCCCTTTGCACTCCGCTTCTCTTTGTGATTATTCAACATTCAACTGTATTTTTGACGTTTTTTTTTTTTGTTTGTTTTGTTTTTGCCCCTGAAGTCTGTTTTAGTTTTGAGGCATGCAAGGCAGTGCCTTACACGTTAAACAGCACTGTTCTAAGCTAACAGACACAAGACATCACCCTCATGTTGCATTCTATCTCTGCTTATTAAATACGCGCGCGCTCGCGTGAACGCACACACACACACACACACACACACACACACACACACACGCACACACACACACACACACACACACACACACACACACACACACACACACACACACACACACACGCTCACACACACACACCTCACATACACTCCACACACACACACACACACACACACACACACACACACACACACACACACACACACACACACACACACACACACACACACACACACACACACACACACACACGCGCCTGCCAACCTTCCATCCCTTCTCTCCCCTCCCCTCTCCCTCTCTGTCTCTCCCTCGCTCTCTCTCTCTCTCCGCCTCGCCTTCCCTTTCCCCTTCTATTGACAGTAATAATTGATCAGTCACGGGACCAAACGAAGATGGATGGACATGACGGGTCTCATCATCGATTACCTCCAGTTTATGATCTGAATGAAACTCATTTCACGGCTGCCCTATAAGCATGTGGATCTGTCCATGTCGCTCTGAATACTTGGGCGCTGTTCCCATATGTATGGCCAGAGCAGGCTGTAGACAAAGACTATCAGGGGTTTACATTGTTGGGAAGCAGACCAGGCTTTAGACAAAGACTATCAGGGTTTACATCTTGGGAAGACCAGGCTGTGGACACACACTATCAGGTTTACATCTTGGGAAGACCAGGCTGTAGACAAACACTATCAGGGTTTACATGTTGGGTAGACCAGGCTGTAGACAAAGACTATCAGGGTTTACATGTTGGGAAGACCAGGCTGTAGACAAAACATCATCAAGATTTACTTGTTGGAAAGACTAGGCTGTAGACAAAGACTGTCAGGATTTACATGTTGGGAAGACCAGGCTGTAGACAAAGACTGTCAGGGTTTACATGTTGGAAAGACCAGGCTGTAGACAAACCATCAAGGTTTACTTGTTGGAAAGACTAGGCTGTAGACAGACTGTCAGGGTTTACATGTTGGGAAGACCAGGCTGTAGACAAACACCATCAAGGTTTACTTGTTGGAAAGACTAGGCTGTAGACAGACTGTCAGGGTTTACATGTTGGGAAGACCAGGCTGTAGACAAATCAGGGTTTACATGTTGGGAAGACCAGGTTTTAGTAAAAGATTATCAGGTTTTACACGTTGGAAAGACCAGGCTTTAGACAAAGACTATGAGGGTTTATATGTTGGGAAGACCAGGCTGTAGACAAACATCATCAAGGTTTACTTGTTGGAGAGACTAGGCTGCAGACAAACACTGTCAGGATTTACATGTTGGGTAGACCAGGCTGTAGACAAAGACTTTAGGGTTTACATGTTGGGAAGACCAGGCTGTAGACAAATACTTCAGGGTTTACATGTTGGGAAGACCAGGCTGTAGACAAGGACTTCAGGGTTTACATGTTGGGGAAGACCAGGCTGTAGACAAAGACTATCAGGTTTTTACATGTTGGGAAGACCAGGCTGTAGACAAAGACTATCAGGTTTTACATATTGGGAAGACCAGACTATAGACAAAGACTATGAGGGTTTATATGTTGGGAAGACCAGGCTTTAGACAAACACTATCAGGGTTTACAAGTTGGGAAGACAACGCTGTAGGCAAACATCATGAAGGTTTTACATGTTGGGAAGAGCAGGCTATAGACACACGCTAACAGGGTTTACATGTTGGGAAGACCAGGCTGTAGACAAAGACTTTCAGGGTTTCCATGTTGGGAAGACCAGGCTGTAGACAAAGACTTTCAGGGTTTCCATCTCGGGAAGACCCGGCCGTACACAAACACTATCAGGTTTACACGTTGGAAAGACCGGGCTATAGACAAACACTATCAGGGTTTACATGTTGAGTAGACCAGGCTGTAGACAAAGACTTTCGGGTTTGACACGTTGGGAAGACCAGGCTATAGACAAAAACACTATCAGGGTTTACATGTTGAGTAGACCAGGCTGTAGACAAAGACTTTCAGGGTTGACACGTTGGGAAGACCAGGCTATAGACAAACGCCATCAAGGATTACTTGTTGGAAAGGCCAGGCTGTAGACCAACACTGTCAGGATATACATGTTACAGACTGTGGACCAACACAAGGAGAGTGTACATAGAAGGAGTCGATATATTCCTCGGAGAGGGTGGGCTGGGAAAGAGGGAAGGAGAGTATGGGGGAGAGAGAGAGAGAGAGAGAGAGAGAGAGAGAGAGAGAGAGAGAGAGAGAGATTGTGTGTGTGTGTGTGTGTGTGTGTGTGATGTGTGTGTGTGTGTGTGTGTGTGTGTGTGTGTGTGTGTGTGTGTGTGTGTGTGTGTGTGTGTGTGTGTGTGTGTGTGCGTGTGTGTGTGTGTGTGTGTGTGTGTGTGTGTGTGTGTGTGTGTGTGTGTGTGTGTGTGTGTGTCGCTTTAGATTTTCATACAAAACAGTTTCACACAGATCATGAACCCCCCACCCTCTACCC
>JADBJO010002528.1:297500-300000 GCA_016801955.1 Conus betulinus
TATATAAAGTACAGAGCTCCACTGCTATTGAGGTCAAACCATGTTTATCTGTTAAAAATGTAGTATCTGTGCACAAACTGCTACAGAGCTCCAATGCTGTGAGGGGTCAAAAGTACTATCCAGGAGTCAACTAATCCAGGCAGTATCTCTGCAAAGTACAGAGCTTCACCGTCGTTGAGTGCGCACACGTGTAGCCATTATAGGTCTACAAAGTTACACAGCTCCTCTATCGTTGACCACAACATATCACTCTGTTTTTACAAATGCAGAGAGAGCTTACACTACTGTTGGCGGCCATTTATTCGAGATTTATATCCGTGGCACACAATACAGAGCTCTACAGAGAAGATGAATGTGGGGCCCAACAATGTGAAAAAAGAAAGTGGCTGGAAAGATGAATTTGTAGGCCCCAAGGATGCCCAAGAAACTTGATCATGATGGAAAGATGAAATAGATCCCAAGCATGACCAAGAAACTTGATGGAAAGATGAAAGAGATCCCAAGGTGAAACAAGAAAATTGATGGAAAGATGAACTAGATCCCCAAGGTGAACAAAAAAACCTGGATGGAAAGATGAAATAGGCCCAAGCATGAACAAGAAAATTGATGGAAAGATGAAATAGGCCACCAAGCATGAACAAGAAAATGGATGGAAAGATTGAAATAATGCCCAAGCCATGAACAAGAAAAACTGGAATGGACGATGGAACGAAGAAAATAGGCCCCATAAGCATGAAACAAGAAACTGGATGGAAAGATGAAATAGGCCCCAAAGCAGCATGAACAAGAAACTGGATGGAAAGGATGGAAATAGGCCCCAAGCATGAACAAGAAACTGGATGGAAAGATGAAAATAGGCCCCAAGCATGAACAAGAAACTTGATGGAAAAGATGAAATAGGCCCCAAGCATGAACAAGAAACTTGATGGAAAGATGAAAAGATCCCAAGGATGAACGAAAAAGACACTCGAGGTTGGCAATCTGAAATAGATCCGAATGATGAAACAAGAAAGCTGGATTGTAAGATGAAATAGATCCAAGGGGCAACAACAAAACCAAAAATTGATGGGAGGATAAATAGGCCCCAAACATGAACAAGAAAACTTGATGGAAAAGATGAAATAGATCCCAAAGGATTAACACGAAAAACTCGATGGCAAATCTGAAATAATCCAATGATGAACAAGAACACTTGAATGGAAAGATGAGGAATAATGTTTGAAATAGGTCCAAGGTGAACCACGGAAATTGGATGGAAAGATGAAATGGATCCCAGGATAAACAAGAAAACTAAAAGAAAGTAAATGGATGAATAGACTGAAATAGATCCCAAGGGTGAAATGGATAACAAGAAAGATGAATGGAAAGATTGAAATAGATCCCAAAGATTAACTGACAAGAAGCTTAATGGAAAGATGAAAATTGGTCCCAAGGATGATGAACAAGAAACTTGATGGGAAAGACGAAAATAGGTCCGAAACATGAACAAGAAAACTGGGTGGAAAGATGAAATAGGTCGAGAAACAATAACAAAAATCTGGATAGAAAGATGAAATAGGTCCGAAGGATGGACAAGAAAACTGGATGGGGAAAGATGAAATAGGTCCGAAACATGGACAAGAAACTGGATGGAAAGATGAAATAGGTCCGAGAAACATGGACAAGAAACTGGATGGAAAGATGTGAAATAGGTCCGAACACATGGACAAGAAACTGGATGGAAAGAGAATGAAGAATAGGTCGAAAAAATTAAAAAAAAACCTGGATGGAAAGATATTATAGGACCCCAAAGGATGAAACAAGAATCCGGATGGATGGACATGATGAAAATACGTCCTAAGGATGAAAAAGAAATGGATGACCGAGAAACTGGATGGAACAAGAAGATGAAACGAAGGGTTTGGACTAATAAAATTAAATAAACAAGGAAAGTGAAGGAAAGATGGGCGGTGGCCCGAAGACGACTCCATTACAGACTTGTGACGCGGAGTCGTGGAGCAGATCCGGACCAGTTGGACACTCAGGGACCTGTCGACCATGATTGAGGTCTGAGATCTCCCGAATGCCCCGTGTAGTTTACTGTTCTACCCGTCCCCCACTGCACTGAACATTTCTCTAACAGCATCATTCTGGACTGCACTGAACATTTCTGACAGCAATCATTTTTACTCTACAGCAAGTTCAATCATTTCTGACAATGCACAGAAACATTTCTTACAGCACATTCTTGACAATTGCATGAACATTCTCCTACAGCAGCATTCTTTTCTGCAATGAAAATTTCTCTACAGCATCATTCTGGACCCTGCAACTGAACATAATTCTCTACAGCATCATTCTTTTCTGCACTGAACATTTCTCTACAGCAGCATTCCTTTCGTCTGCACTGAACATTTCTTCTACAGCATCATTCTGTCAATTGCACTGAAACATTTCTCTACAGCATCATTCTTGTCAATTGCACTGTTTGATTTCTCTACAGCATCATTCTTGTCAATTG